>NW_004624796.1:11513146-11557683 GCF_000247695.1 Heterocephalus glaber
GATAATTTGAAATAGGAAGAAAAGGTCCAAAGGGGTAGGGGTAGTGGGAGGGGAAGAGGAAAGGAAAGAAAGGAAAGGAAAAATTATGAGAAAAGGGAAAAATGGAGACAAAGTCTATGTAAATAGGGAAAGGTGGAGGGGGGGAAGGGCACACAGGTAATGGGGAAAAAATAAGAACCAAGATACATCATGTACAGGTACAAACACCCAATGATAAATGTAAATGTATTGTACACCTAAAATATACCAATAAAAGAATTTAAGAAAAAAAAAAGACCCAGAATACGCAACAAAATACCCAAGAGTTTAACACTATCCAACTTTAAAACATATTAAAGCTACAGCAGTCGAGACAATCTGGAGTTCGTGAAAGAATAGACAAGCAGAACAGGTAGGCATATTTTCAAAGTATATTTCAAATGTTGTTTTATTCTTAAATAATAGATATTTGGTGAAACACACCATCAAAAAGACTGAATCCATAATTAAATCGGGGTGTTAATGTTGTTAATACTACTAGAATTAATATTTTCATTAATTGAATAGATAAAAATATAAGAATGGAAAATTGAGAGATAAACCCCCACAAAGTGCCAACTTTCTTTCTCACAAAGAGAAATAAGTAATTCAGTGGAGAAATAATTTTCTTTTCAACAAATGGAGTTGTGACAACTGGCCATCTACATGGAAAAAGTAAATCTAGACACAGACCTTATAACTTACGTAAAAATTAATTCATAAATGATCATAAATCTAAATCTTAAATGCAAGACTGTAAGACATCCAGAAGATAGGATAATAGAAAATCTGCTTGATATTCTGGGTTCAACAATGGGATTTTAGATACAACTACAAAAGGAAGATCCATGAAAGAAAGAAATGATAACTTGGACTTCATTAAAATTAAACCAGCTTTGTGAAAGACATATTAAGAAAATGAAAAGATAAGCCACACCCTGGGAAAAATATTTGTGAATATATATGTTGAAAGATATGTATCCAAAATTTTAAAAATTAGTAAAAGTCAACAATAAGAAAAAAAATTTAAAAATTGATAAAACAACTGAATAGACAACATACCAGAAAAGAGCACATGATAACATATAATCATGTGAAAAGTTGTGCAACCATTGTAGGTCATTAGGGAAATAGAAATCAATCATAAGATAACTCTGCACACTTATTAGAACAGTGAAAATCCAAAATACTGATAAGAAATATCAGCAAGTTAGGGGGGAAATGGGAGCTCTGGTTCATTGCTGGTGGGAATACAAAAAGATAGTTACTTCGGAAAAGAATATAGCAGTTTCTTACAGATCTGTGCATATTCCTATCTCCTGCAGAAATTGTGCTCCTTGCATTTACCCAAGTGAGATGAAAACTTATGTTCTCACAACATCTTGCACAAAAATAGCTATAGAGACTGTATTTATAGTTGCCAAAAATGGAATCAGGCAAAGTGCCACTCAACAGGTGAGTGGATAAACAAATTAATGTTTCCATAGAATGGAAGATTATTAAGCAATGAAACTATGTGGTATTGAGCCAGAAAGAAGGAAGGAAAGGGAGAAGGGACGCAAGGAAGGAAGGAGAAAAAGGTTGTGGGGAGGTGAGGGGACTGGGAACAAAAACAGAATTCAGATATGTTATGGACATGTACAAACACCCCACGATAAATGTGATCACTGTGTACTGCAAACACGCACTAATACAAATAAAAATTTTTTTAAAAATTGCAAAAAAGACATGGAACACCTTAAATATGTATTGTTAAGGCAAAACTATACACAGAGTAAGAAGGTCAACATTTCCAAAGGATCAAAAGCACACCAACGAACAGGTGGTGAATAGTGTACTTTTAGGTCGATGAAATGATTCTTTATGATCCTGTACCGGCAAATGCACACTATTACGCATTTGTCAAACCCCAGTGTAACTGTACAACTCAAAGAGTGAACCCAAGTTTACACTACAGATTTTCGTTGATAATAATGTATCAAATTTCGTCCAACGACTAGCAAATGTACTAAATGAAGGCAAGAAACTAATAGGAGTGAACTGTGGTAGAGGAAGAGGAGATATATGAGAATAGGAGAGCTCTAGGTATTTTCTGTGTAATACTTTCATCGTCTCAAAACTACTCTAAAGGAATAATTTATCAAGCTGGTCCTGGTGGTGCACACCTGTGAGTCCATACTCTGAGATTTTGAGGCAGGAAGACCTCAAATTCGAGCCCATCTTGAGGAATTTAGAAACACTTTGTCTCAAAATTAAAAAAAAAGGCCAGGGATGTAGCTCAATCCCCAGTACTGGGAAATGGAAGGAAGGAAGGAAGGAAGGAAGGAAAGAAGGAAGGAGGGAGGGAGGGAGGGAGGGAGGAAGGAAGGAAGGAAGGAGGGGAAGATAGTCTATTACTTTAAAAAATCAGTCTGATGACTAGCAGGACAAGTTGATTTGTCATGAAGCAACTTTGAAACAAGATAGAATGACTAGTAGCATACAGGGGGTGCATGTTAGTGAGCTGTCATTCTGATGTCCTAGCATCCTGGTCCCTTGAAAGAATTACCAGTAGCTCCTAAAGACATCTGACTTACAACCAAAAGAGAGTGTGGATTAAATGTCTGGTTCAGGTATTACCTTCTGCACCATTGCACCCTTAATTCTATCAGCCATATGAGTAATCACTCAACTAATTGCATTTTAAAGATTTTTCATCATTTCATTTAGTGGAAAACTTTGGAATTTATACAGAGTTCTACATTTCATGATCTGCTGGTATCACTGAAAAAAGTTGGAATTGAAAAGAAAATCTATTATTAATCTGCAAGGAAGTGCTACTGTGCCAGTAATGATGTACTGAATTGCCTGTACACCCAGAAATTCAACCTGTTCACTTCTCAAAATAGTAAAAATATTCACACACAGCTGTCAGCATAAACAAAACTGTGCTCTGTGCATCACATTGAGAGTGTTTGTAAAAACTAAAACAAAAGCATAACCGAGTCTGTCCCCACACAGGTTAAAAAGTTATTCTTTGTGTATGAGTCAGCAGAATACAGAATGGCTGAATAACATGAAACAAAAATACATGGGTAAGAGATTGCATTTGAAACCAAAAGTCCTGGGAAGTTGCTAACACATTTGGTTTGATTGTAAAACATGCGGTATTGGCTCTTCCCTTAAGGTAATAAACCCCAAAATACTGGGAGGGAGGGACAAGAGCAGGAAGAAATGCTCTAAACTATGGTTGATAAAATATAGGCTAGCTAACAATTCACTCCAAACGATTTTTAGGTATATAAATTATTAAATATTGTTGTGCATTACCATCTGTTTAGGGGCACACATGCTCTATCTAATTCCTAAAAAATAAGTCATCAGTAGGGACTGACAAAAATCCTGGAAAGTTAGGAGCTACAAATGAGTGTCTGCTTTAACATACTCCTATCAGTTCTGATAAGGCCCAGCGATGTTAAAAGGTGGCAGTGTGAAAAGATCATCTGCCAGTCAATACTCAGAAAACATGGATATTAGATTCACGCCACATCCATCTTCAACTAGCCATATATACAGACTGGACTAAGTCATATAGCTTTTCTGAGCTTTGATATATTCATCCATAAAGCAGAAAATTATACTTATGCTAATCAAATGCAATAATAAATAGAATATGAGCTATTGTTATTAAACATCTATGAGACTACTTGACAATGAATAATAAATCGATGTTTTTTATTCTGTTGATGGCCATGTAGAGCAAATTTGAGGGTTTGGATTTTAAGAAAATATAATTTCAGGGGTGGGAAGGAGAGATAAAGAAGTAAAGCTCAGGACATTTTTTAGGGAAGTGAAACTGTTCTTCACGAAAATGACATTTTTAAAAACCCGCAGAACTGCATAGTACAGAGTCAATCCCAATGTAAACTACTGACTTGAGTTAATAATCATGTATCAGTACTGGTGCATCAATTGTGACAATGTAGCACTCTAATGTGCTTAAGGGAAAAACTGTGTCTGGGGAAGGGATATGGAATGTGGGAACTCTTGTACATTCAACAGTATTTTTCTTTAAATTTAAACCTTCTTTAAAATTGCTCTGACTTACAAAGATTCTAATTCATAACTGTTTAAACAATAAAGAGAACACAAGGAGAAAGAGGAGGGCAGAAAGGAAGAAGGGTGGGAGTAAAAGGAAGAAGAAAGTAAGTGTGCAATTGATAGAGACATCCGAACCAAAGTGTGAATTATGGGCAAATAGAGGAAAAAGGAAGGAGAAGGCTGGACATGAAGTGGGAGACTATGAAAGAGGGAAACTAGGTTAGGGAGAGGGAGGGAGAAGGAGGAACCCAATACAGATTGAGAGCCAGCTAGCATGTGGCTTGGTGAGAGTGGCCAGGGTTTGTCCCATTTTATCTCCTGAACAGCAACGGTTCTAGGGGCTGCACCTGCCCAGGAAGGCTTTCAGGGACCCTCCATGGGACGTACTGGTTGGGGAATTCTAAAGTGACTGATTTCCAGGTCTCTGAATTCTCTTCCTAATTCTCCTTCAAAACAGCTCTTCTTAGGGTTTATTAAAGAACAGTCTCCCCTCCCAGTCTTGAATCTTTCAGGCATGCATTTCCTGAGCTGTTAAAAAATGAGGTAAAGGCCGGGGATTTAGCTCAGTGGTGCTGCTGCCTGCTTCACAAGCTCAAGGTCCTGAGTTCGATTCCCGTGCCAATAAATAAAGGTATGACTTGTATGTCTTTATGCATCCATTAAAAGCAAATTTAATGTAAATTAAAAATGAGGAAACTAAATAAAAAGAAAATATAAGATACTGTTTTGGAGATTTTATTTTTAATGGAAAAACAAGTTGCCATAAACTCATAAACCTTCTCGTTCCTCTTTCTCCTATACATATTTCTGTTAAATTGTATTAGAAACAAAATATTCTGTGGTTGTTGGGATGTTCTGAAACTGAATATTTTATAGTACAAGGGGACCAGGAATCATGACCAGTTTTGTTTAATTACTTCACCTTTTTCATACCCAAACTATTGGAAAAGTATGTCTCTTTGTACAAGAATTTTTAAATTCAAGTATAGAAGCTAAGCTTATAAAATTTGAGGATCCTTCACTATGAAAAAAAGACCATTATAAATTACCATTGTATAACTAACCATTAAAAATTATATTATAAAATTACATATTAAAGCAATTATTTAGATATAACTAATTTTTTAAAACTAGAAAATTTTGTCAAGTGCCAAAAACATAACGAAGTTCAGAAAAAATAACATGCTAACAAAATGTATGAAAAATTTCATAATTCTTCTCTGTGTTTGGGCTGCATATGATTTGATCATTCCTTAACTTAATGATTAATCTGTCATTTTCAAGAGGTATTATTGTACCTGACTTCAACATATACTGCAAAGATGTAATGATCAAAACAGCATTGTATTGGCATAAAAAATGACACATAGGACAATGGTACAGAACAGAGAGCCTAAAAGTAAATCCACATGTCTACAACCAATTACTTTTCAAAGAAGACACTAAGAACATATGATGGATAAAGATTAGAGTTGTCAATAAACGGTGCCGGGGAAATCGGATAGTCACAAGCAGGAAAACGAAACTAGAAAACTAGACCTCTGTCTCTTAGCAGTTGCTAAAATTAACTGAAAAGGTACTTAATGTGCTTAATGACTTAATGTACTTAAAGACTTAAATGTGAGACCTGAAAGCATCAGAAGAAAACATGAGGAAAATGTTTCAGGACATTACAAATGACCAAGGAAATTCTGAACAAGATTCTAAAAGCACAGGTAACAAAACCAAAAATGGACAAATGGGATGCAGTGAGCTAAAAATGTTTTTGCACGGCAAAGGGAAACAATCAACAGAGTGAAGATACAACTTACAGTAAGAGAGAAAATATTTGCAAATTGTACACTTGACAAAGAGTTGATATCCAGAACATAAAAGAAATTCAATAAACTCAATAGCAAAAAGAACAAATAACCCAATTTTAAAATTGAAAATAGACTCATGGACAGAATAGAAAGATAACCCAATCTTCCCTCTAGCATGATTGATTGAAACTTTTGTTTTCTTAGTATTGATAATGTGGAAAATGCTCTGTCAGCTTTATGACTCATTAATATCTGGCCTAATTGCTTAGGATTATTGTCAAATTGGGACAATTGTTAGGAGGTTTCTTTCTCATGTGAGCTATAAGATATGGGAGAATTTCCCCAGAGGATTTTTTTTACCCACATTACCTACAAATTTCTAATAGCAAGTTCTTCAGATAAGTTCATATTACAGTACTCAAGTTCACTTACTATCATAGTGTGCGGAGTAATCCTGAAAGACATTTCTGTGTTCAGAGAAGCTAAAGTAAGAAGCATAAATGGTCAGGAATTGTATAAAAATATCCCTTTCAACCCAAAGTGAACATATCTTCAACTCATCTTCTGTTTAGTCAGAACCTTTACACATCCTGAGCCACTGTAGCAGAAGTATAGAGGAAGAATAGCTAAACCATCTTATTAATATAGATTTTGGGAAAATATAACTGACCACATGAAAATATAACTGACCAAATATAATGTGACCACATTGCCTGGCCCCTGCTAGGCCTGGCCTTGTAAGGTTTTGTGCAAATGACCACTTATGATTTAGCTTACTGATTTTTTTAGAGTCTATATGTTATTCAAAGAGGAATTTAAAAACCTATCAAATCAGATAAATAATTGTACTATAGCAAGTTTACTATTAAAAACTATACAAAAGAATTGCACTATACAAAATGTTAAAAATATGTAAAGATAAGTGCACTGTACAAAAATTGTATCATAGTACAATTATGTTAAACCCAATCTAACAATGTACTTACTTCATCTTACAAAATGGTTAATGTCTTCTATCTTGTTATCCAAAAGTTTGATTATATTCTAACTACATAGCCAACTATTTTTAAGGAATAGTTTTTTCATTAAATATTAGGAAAAGTACAGTGATAATGCTTTAGTATATTGATGCTGTTATTTTTATGATTTAAAAAATGTGTTTTGCCAGTCATGGTGACACATGTCCTGCATTCTGGAAGGCTGAGGCAGGACTGCAAAATTAAGCCCAGCCTGGGCAATCTGGTGAGTTAGTGAGACTTTGTCTCAAAATAAAAAGTAATAAAGGTCTGGAGATATAGTTCAGGGTGAAGGCCCCTGGGTTACATCCTAGTACCACCAAAAATAAATGTTTTATTTAATATGCCCATGTGCTAAGCATGCATGCTAAGCAAAATATACAAAAGATATACTACATCTTACTTCATCAGTGAATTATAATATCAACTAGGCAATATATTGGATTATAGCATGTTGAGGAAAGAAAACTTTTATTTTTACCAAATTTATATGATGTATATTAATAAAATATATTAGAGAACATTAATTTTATCACCTTATAAACTCAGATGTTTCCTCTAAGTTTGAATGGGGTGATTGTTCAACAAAAAGGACTAAATTTTCTTACTACACTCTATGTAGACTATTTTTCACAAATGGAAGGCAGTAAGTCTGCATCTCTGATACTGGAATCAAAAAGTTATTTAAGCATATGATCAAATAAAAGCACTAAATCAAAATTACTATTATAGCAAATGAGTGTTGAAATAATCAATGTTTTGATTTTTCAAACTCTTTTTGAATGCATTTAGATGTGCAAAGTGCATCAAGCAGGCATAATTAATAGATCCTTGATAAATCTTAGTGAAGTCTTTTGGTACCCTTCCAAAGTGGAAAGAATCTATGGACAAATCAAGACACTCCCAATTCTTTCCTTTCAAAACACTTGAAGGAAGACCTAATCAAATTGTCAGCTCATACATCATTAAAAATAATTTTGCTGATACATCACTATATGATACTTGGCATATACTTCAAGAAGAATTTGAAGAAAAGAATGACATTGGTATAAAATTCTTTCCACTCACATCTACTAGTTAATATGGGCAGCATCTCTCAGCTTTATAACATAAATACAATGAATTCATAGGATTTGTGTTGCCCCATCTCATCATAGCAATAAATAATATTCATCTATGAATACATGAACTTCTTAAAATAAAAAGCAACTCTAGTTATCTCATTATGAAATTCACTGCCTTTAACCTTTACTGTGTTATAATCACTTCCCAAATTTGCAATACATTTATTGTAATTAGTTGTATTATATTAATGTATTACTAATAATCTTAATGAACTCAGAAATAATTTCCAAGCCCTAAGAGCCTTTTAATCAGAGATAATTTAACAATATAAAATTTAAATTTATACATATATGTTTGTGGCAGACATATATTTTATAAAACCAATAAAAGACACAAGAATAAAATCATATTGCAAGAGAATAAAATACAAAGAAGGTGAAATAAAATAGGATTTCAAGGAGAAAAGTGGAAAGTTGTAAAGTTTTCCTAATAAAGATGAGCTTACGAATGAGTTTTTAAAATGCAAAGTGTGAACATTAAATTGTGATGATATTGAGACTTCATTGGACATATTTATTTTTACTTTACTGTGCTAAGAATAGTGAACATGAGATCTACTCTCTTAAAGAAAAATATATATTTTTTTGTTTCTTTTCTTTCTACCTTTTTTTTCAGTACTAGGGATTGAGCCAAGCCTCCCCAGTAGCAGGGATTACAGATAAGTACTTCTATGCCTGTCCTCTTAACAGATTTTTAAGTGGATAGTACAGTATTGCTAACTGTAGGCACAATGTTGATGTGTCATATTAAGTGAGACCACACAGTATCTGTCCTCCTGTGACTGGCTAATTTCTCTATGGATAATGTCATCTTGGTTCATCCATGTTGTTGCATAGAAAGGAATTTCTTCTCTCTTAAAGCTGAATAATATTCCATTGAATAATATTCCATGAATATACCGCATTTTCTTTATCCATTTATTTATACACCATGGTTTCTGTGAATAGGGCTACAGTGAACATGGAAGTGCTTAGTGTCTCTTTCAGATCTGATTTCAACCCTTTTGGATAAACCCTTAGAAGTGGAATTACTTGATCGATAGTAGCTTTATTTTTAATGCTTTGAGGAGACTCCATACTATTTTCCACAGCAGCTGCACCATTTTACATTCCTACCAACATGCACAAGGGTTCCAATTACTCTATAACTGTGCCAACATTCATTGTCTTTTGTTTATAAAGTTGAAATTATTTTGATGTCTGGAAATACAAAAAAAATGAACCTCAAATTTGCCTAGTACTTGGAATGTGCAGAAGGGCTTCAACCACACACTCCTAATGTAAGAGCAGAAAAGTATATAAATCTTAAATGTGCAGCTGGATAAAATTTTATGAACTGTAGTATAACCTGTACCTCAATCAAGCTATAAAGTTTTGTCTGCATCCTGGAGTCTCTTCTAGGTTCCCTCCCAATCACTGCAGCCCCAAAGGAAGCCACCAATCTGACAGCCATCACTACAGATTTGTATTCCCTATTTTGAGCTTGATATAAACAGAATCATGCAGCAACCACTCTGTGTGTCTGATTTCTTTTCCTCTTGTGACTGCAGGTAGCAGCATTCTGTCATTTATATGTAATGTCTTATTGCATTAATATACCATATTTGTTTAAACAATTTATTGTTAATGGACATGTGACTGGTCTCGAACTCGCAGCGATCCTTCTGCCTCAGCCTCCTGAGTGCTGGAAGATTACAGATGTGCAAAACCACCCTTTGCTATATTCTTGACTTTCTCTTTTGATCTCTTAATCTACTCATTGGTCCTTCAACTATTATCATACTAATAGCAAAAACTATTATATTCGGTACTATGTTTTGATATTCAGGACTATAAATCCCTGTACTTTTCTTCTTACATTTTCTTTTGTCATTTGTGACCTTTTGAATTTTCAAATGTATTTTAGAATAAGCTTGTCAGCAAGCATAGAAACCCTACTGAGACTGGTACTGTGATTGCCCTGCAATCCAGAGACCAGTCTGGGAGAAGCTATCTCTGGACAATGAGTTTCCAGCCTGTGCACATGCTGCATTTGTCTGGGAGGTGAGAGGACAGGGAGATAGGAGAGGCACACTCCTGCCCCCCGGAAACTCAGTCCCAGGCAGAAATTCCAGAAGTGTGCAAGCACTGATGCCTCACGGAACCCGGTGCAGATACCTGCACGGCACCAGGTGGGAGACTGGCTGTTCAGACTTCATCTGTAACCACTGGATTGGAACTCAAGAGTCTTAAAGCTTGAGCTCAGGAAACATCACGCAAGTCCTCCGGGCGACTCTTATATACATAGATGTTAAGTTACAGGTTACCTTCATTTCCGAGCATTTGTAAACAATTTGTGATTTTCAGTTTCATTATCTGATGTGTGACTCATACTTTTTTTCATTTCCTCTTTCTTCTCCCCATGCTTTAATTAGGCTTGTTTCCAGTGACCTACCAGTACTGAATCCCCTTTTCCATATTTAATATGCTATTAAAACCAAACACCAAATCCGACTTAGTTTTAATAGTCACACTTTTCAGTTCTAGGATCTCCATGATAGTTTAATTGTAAGTCTATAAAACATCTCTATCTTTTCTTATATGTTCTTGAATATGCTGAAATATGTGTATTTAAAGTGTATTTCTTCATAACTATTTGTTTCCACTATCTGTTTTTCTCTCATGTTTTGTTTTTACTATTTGTTTCTATAACCTAGTGTAACTGGTATTTTTTTATTGGAAGTTACAAAATCAATCCAAATGGGGTCCATCCTAAAGTAATAGCAAATCTCATCTTAGGTTTTCTAAATTTGTATTTCACAAATTTGTATGTGAATAATAAAGCAACTATATACACATGTAGTCTTTGCTTTAACAATTTTTTCTCAACTTCCCTCTTATAGTAGACATTTGATAGAATGTGTACATAATAACAAGCAACTGACTGTTCATGAATATTTAATTTATATTGCTCAGAAATCTACCTTCATTTTAGGACAGCTTCTTTAAGAAAATATGTTCCCTATTTTTCTGCTTAGCATATTAGAAGTCCCTCCTCATAACCTAGTAGAGTTATCTAAGTGAAACATGTACCCATTTCTTCTCCCTAATCTCCTTTGTGTGTGTGCACATATTCTATCAACTGGGTTCTAATTAGGAGGTGGAAACAGCATGAATCATTTTAACAGATAATTTAATATAGATTGTAGTCAATGAAACACTAGATAATGGAAAAGGCAAATACTGAACACTAAGCTGTCACAGAATGGCACCTGTGGCATCTGCCACCAGCCCTAAGGCTGGAAGAGAAAAAAAGGCATAACTGCAAGTAACATAAAACAGTAGTTTAGAGAAGCCGCCAAACCGAACTGATGTAAGTCCTCCGAGAAGGGTGTGGAACCTGCCTGGTGCTGCTGGCTCTGTGAGGGCACTGATGCCAGCTCTGAGAATGCTGTGAAACTGCAAACAGTTGCCACTACTGGAAGACAACACTGCTGCCAGGATGAAGTAGCACTTTTGGAGGGCTGATGGAAAGAACAGGAAAGATAAAACAGGAACCAGAACTGGAAGAACAAATGTCTTTATACCACCTTTAGCCTTCCATTGCGCCCTTGGTTCCTCACTAAGAAGGAGTCAGCTGAAAAGAAAATCATCACATCTCATTTTTCTCACTTTGGGATGCATGCTTATTTCACATTTAACCATATTTGAAGTTGGCATGAATAGATGTCGTATCATGGTTCAAGTGGTATTATTTTTCTTCCTTAATGCCATATAAAATCATGGTGCTTGTTTAATGTTTCTTTAATTTTATGAAGTATAGTGTTTTTAAAAGTATAAAATGATCCCCTTAAGCAAACATTCTGACCCTGGTAATGATTGTTTTTCTCTTCTAAGTTCTCACATACCATCTGTTAAATAATTCTACAACTTCACAGAGGTCTAGTGTTAAATCTTTCTGATTTATGGTTCCTATAGTACTTACTCTTTTAAAATTCAAATTTATACTTAACTGATACATACAAACATAAAAATGTATATGTAAATTAGTTCCCTAATTTTTAATATTCCCCCCATTTTCAGGATCAAGCACTACTTCATTTTTTGTTGAACACATTTAAAAAAATAACATATCATGAAAATCTATGTTTTAGTGGTAGTGATCATATGTATAGGTCTTTTTGGTTTCTTGGGATATGAATCAAATGACTACAACAATTTTAAGAGAGTCACTGCTTTTTATACTTTAGTGCCGAATTCCCTCAGTGTCACTCTTCCTAGTTTGAGCATTCTGCTTCAAGTTTTTATCGCTGTTGTTAGCTTTCCATCATGTGGACAAAATTCCTGCAAAAAACAACTTTTAGGGAGGAAAGGTTTCTTTTGGCTCATAGTTTCAGAGGTTCCAGTCCATGGTTGGCTGTTTTGGGGCCAGAAGTGAAGCACAACTTCATGGCAGGGAGCAACTCATAGAGCAAAGCTGATTACCTCATGACAGCTAGGAACAGGTGGGAGAGAGTGACCAACAAAGAGAGAGAGAGACAGCAGCACAGGAACTAGCACAAAGAATCAACAAGCAGGATCTCATCTTATTAAAAAGCTTCTGTACTGCAAGAGAAACCACTGACAGAGCTAAGAGACGACCTATAGTGTGGGAAAAAAATGTTTGCAACTGTACCTCAGACAGAGGACTACTATCTAGACTATATAAAGAACTGAAAAAAATAAGATCCCCCAAGTTCAAAGACCCAATTCAAAAATGGGCATCTGAAATGAACAGACATTTCTAAGACAAAGAAGTAAAAGCAGCAAATAAACATATGAAAAAATGTTCAACATCACTGGTCATTCGAGAGATGCAGACGAAAACAACACTGAGATTCCACCTCACCGCACAAAGAATGGCTGCTATCAAGAAATCAACCAATAACAAATGCTGGCGGGGTTGTGGGGAGAAAGGAACCCTTCTCCATTGTTGGTGGGAGTGTAGACTGGTGCAACCACTGTGGAAATCAGTATGGAGATACCTCGAAGAACTAGGGCTAGAGGTCCCATTCCACCCAGCTATTCCCCTGCTGGATATCTTCCCCAAAGAATTAAAAGAATCATACCACAGTGATATATGTGCACCCATGTTTATAGTGGCACAGTTTGTAATAGCTAAAGCTTGGAAACAGCCCAAGTGCCCATCAACTGGAAACTGGATAAAGAAGATGTGTTTTTTTCATAAAATGGAGTACTGCTCAGACATAAAGAATGAGAAACTAGAGACATTTATAGCTAAATGGGTGCATATCAAGGCCATCCTCTTAAGTGAAATAAATAGGACACACGTGCAAATACCGAATAGTTTCTCTAGTGTGAGAAACTGAAAGTGTAATTAAGGATTAAAATGATTAAAACAAATAATTGATAATTTGAAGTAGGAAGAAAAGGTCCAAAGGGGTAGAGGAAGTGGGAGGGGAAGGGGAAAGGGAAGAAGGGAAAGGAAAAATTATGAGAAAAGAAAAAAAATGGAAACAAAGTCTATGTAAATAGGGAAGGGTGGAGCGGGTGAAGGGTGCACAGGTAATGGGGAAAAAATAAGAACCAAGATACAGCATGTTCAGGTACAAGCAACCAATGATAAATGTAAATGCACTGTACACCTAAAATGTACCAATAAAAGAATTTAAGGAGAAAAAGAGGGGGTGGCAACAAGATATCCCCTTCCAGGGCATGTCCTCCAGCAACCTGCTTTCTCCAGCTGGGCCCGCCTCTTAAAGTTTGCACCACTTCCCACTAAGGCCATCCAATTGCTAATCTATTGATGGATGAATCCATTGCTGAGGCTAGAGCCACCATGGTCCAAGCACCTTCCCCACCCCCGGCCAACCTACTGCACTAGGGAGCAAGTCTTCAACATATGAGCTTTTTGACATTTCAGATCCAAATCATAATAATCCCTTCAAGTGTGTCAACTCTGATACCCAGGCAAAGAATTTCATAGGTTTCTGGATCTGTCTAGAGAAAGCTAAAGCTGAGTCTATAACAACCCTTCTACCTTAAAGGGAAGTAAAAGTATTTTGCATAATTGCTGTTGCATATTTTTATGTTTGTAATGTTTTGTGGATCTGGAATTATACCTCTTTTATCTTATCTCAAGTTTGGTTTCAAAACATTTAAAATTTTCACAATCCATGCAAACATGGAGCTTACTGAAGGGAAGTTTACATGCCCTACTCTTTCTATTTTTGTATTTGGTGCGATCTTTCAATGTACAAAAAGAGAAGAAAAACTTTGTCACATTGTCACACTACTGAAGAAAAATAAGTTTTGCCAAACAACATGAAGGACTCTATGTAATTCTTAGATAACAATAATTAGGTACTTCTGTTAACATACTAACCCGGACCCAAGATTTTTGTCTCAAAATCTCCTTACTCAACTACTAAATGTCATTCCGCAAATTTTCTATTTTCTACTTTATTGCAAATGACAGCTTAATCATAAGTGTGCCAATATATAACATAGATTATTATTTTTCCAGCCTCCTAAAATGTTCTCAGTACTCATCTAGCTTTTTTTAAAACAGCTTGTCCATCCCTCACTGTCCACATCTTGAGTCTACTGTATATTTTAGGTTTTGTTTTTATAGAAGGACCTCACTTGAGACTGACACTGACATTGTTAGGAACCATTGTGGTGGGACAAAAGGCTGGGACAACAAAATAAACCTCTCGGTGCAATAAACTGCTATCCTACACAGCATGGCATGTTGCTTTTCTGCTTTTGTAATCATTTCAAAAGATCCTTCATGAGACCCTGATAAAACCACAGAAAGAGAATGATGGTGCAAGATGATGAAATTATTAAGAAGAAGAAGAAAAAAATAATAAACCCTCTAGCTTCATTTGCTGTTCGTTTACTTAACAGATAACAAGTAACATCTTATTAACATCCCTCCAGATTTGCTCTAAGACAACACTGCTGACCCATGGGTTATGAGAACAGTTGCCTAGGTTACTTCCTGGGGACGTGGAGCTTGCTTTTGCTAAAAGCACTGATTCTTTCCTGCACATGTCTGAGGGAGGACTGGAGGGAGATGAAAAAGCATGGCGTCTCTATGGGCATACTGTGCTATTTCTCTTCCTACCTTAGCCTTTGAGTCAAATTCTACAGTTCTGCCTGCTGATTGCCCATCAGAGCTGATGCATTTACTTCAGCCTTATCAGAAGGCCCAGACCAAACCACAAGGATGTTCATGCAAGATGATGGTGCCAGTTACAAAAAGAACTCAAGAGTTCCAAGGGCAAGTTGACCATGACTTCCTGGTGGCCTGAATCTTGTGGAAGAAGGAAACTGTCTTTTCAAACCATGTTACTGGTCAGTGGAAATTATTGCCCTTTAGCTCACCTTCACAAAACAAAATCTTGTTTTCCCCTTCTTTCAGAGAGCAGCTTGGTCCCTCTCTCAATCAGTGCTTACCCCTTCATCTCAGGCTGGAGTCAGGCAGCCTGGGCTAAACTCTTGGCCAATAAACCATTACCTGTATGCTTGAAACAGTTGGCTCAGTCTCATTCATATTCTCATTTCTGTGCCAAAGTATCTGGTCTCTGATAACAATATCTCCATGATCACAACCTAAAAGAGACCCAGTGAAACTAAATGGCACAGAATTATCATCTGTTTTATTCTTATGAGATTGGCTGGGGTTTGGTTGGTCAAGTGCATATTTGACCTTGGCTTTAAGATGTGAGTTGAACACTGGTCTGGTCTAAACATCTCTCATCTTCATTCAACTACACGTTTTCCTCATGGCCATGGCTGAAGCACAACAGGCCAGGCCTGAAGCACATATTCCCTAAGCCTGGAATATGTCTGCTAATATTCCATTATCAAAGCAAGCTCAGTGGTCAGAGAAGCATATTCTGTCCACTGTAGGGAGAAGGTGGGGATATTACATTTGTTTAAAAATAACTCAAGCTATCAGAAGATAATGTTGGTGTAAGTGGAGAAACCTCAGATAAAACCTTCATGTTGTTTGATCTTTTAGTATTTCTGTCATCAAATAAATGCTAGTCACCTCTTTGTTCATAGTCCAAAGACACATTTTTGCCAGGGTAATCCAAACAAGGGTCTTTATTGGTTTTGTGGGACATCTATCCACGACCTAGATAATGATGCAGAGAACAAACACTCTTTCAGCTATACTGAGTGTTGTGGACTTAACTGTGTCCCCATAAAATTTATATTTTATGCCCTAATCCTTTCTGTAACTATATTTGGAGATAGGTCTTTAGGAATATAATTAAAGTTAAACAGGATTATTATAAGTATAGCATCCTAATTGAGTGGAATTGATATCCCTATAAAAAGAGGAAGAGATATCATTGGCTTCTTTCTCCCCACAAACATGGAGGAAGCACCATGTGCAGACAGAACAAGGTAGGTCTAGAAGACAAGCACTCACCAGAAACTGAATTTGTAGACTTCTTGATCAATTGTGAGAAAATAAATATGTGACGTTTTAACTACCCAACCCATAATATTTTGTTATGGCAGCCCATGTAGACTAATAAGGAAAGGGAGATTATTAAAGAAGGGCAATCACTGGATCCTGTGTATAACCTAAGATAAAGTACTTATGGAGGACCACAAATTGAGCATGGGTCAGTAGTGTAGCAATGACACTAAGATACTAAACCTAGATACTGGGAGTGGGTAATTATCATTTTTCTGTGAATTAGACGAGATCAAGAAAACACAGAGAGAAGCACTTCATGGTGTTTGGGAGAGTGCATGCTTTATTGGAAAGCACTAAAATTAAACTTTTATAGAATACAGAAGAATAACCTAAAAAACAAGCAGTTTGTATTCTATTGCAGCCTGCCAGTTTGCACCTGAGGCTCTAGACTGCACTCTCACTAGACGTAAGAATTCTTTCTACAATAGACATGGATTCTCAGGGTCATTGTCAGTGTGGTCTTTTAAAATTTATTCATCTCTATTTTGATCCATTCTAAAGCAGAGATTCTTACTGTTTCTTGGCTAAAGGAGGAAAGAGAGAATATGAGGAAGAAATAGGAAGAAGGCTGGAAATCAGTCTTATAAGAAAAAGACAAAAATAAGAAGGCTCATTTAGTACATGAAAGAGGAGATGGTGCCTAATATAATCAGGGGTTTAAAGTTAGACTATTTAGAAATGATATGCTACAAGCTAGGCTCCATCTCTATGGACATAAGAAGCCTACCCAAGGCTCATCGTGAGAGGTATTAATTTGAGTAGACTAGCTAGAAAAAAATTACTCTGATGACCTGCTGAGGCCCTTTAGCTTCATGTCAGTAGACGACAGAGCGTTAGGGAACGTACTTGTCTCTGAAGACAGGAGACACATTAAGGTTTTGGCTCATAAGAGGAAAGTAAAAATGAAAAACAATTTCTCTCTTCCTATAAAATATATTTAGAATATTTATATCTGCATAGACAAATATGAATGCATGCATCACAAATGTGTAGCTCCTCACTGACCACTGGAAACAGAATTTTTTTTTTTTTGAGGAATGAATGCTCAGCAAATCCCAGGAGATTGCACCAAATCTGAGCTGAGGCTAACAATTGTTTAGATCAGATGCCTTTATTTTGATGACCTGACAAAGAACAGATTTAAAAATATAGGCTTGTTTAAAAAGAAAGAAGGAAAATCTAAGCCAGTGCCAGTTAGTAGAGCCCTCTGTCATACAGACTAATTACTTTGTAGCAATAATCATGTATTTGTTTTTCTTTTTACATACAGATGTTTGAGCCTCTGCGGTCCTAATTAATTCTGTGAGTTCTGTCTGCCTTGTTCTTTTCAGTTGACCCTTTCTTGCTATTATCATACAGCAGTTATCTCATAAACACTTTCAGATTAAATTTCCAAACAGCTTTATTTGGTAAAACAATTACAAAAGTTACAAACTTCTTTAGGTACCACAATATTTCACCATGTTTGTGTCCCACAAGGTGCCTGGACTTGATTACATAAGACTTGGAAACTTTGAATTCTCCCCGCAGGTGCCAGAAAAGATCATTTTGATTCTCCTAAATGTTGTTTGGAAATGCTCACAAACTGATTTCCACTTTGTGATGAATAATGTCAACCAATTCCCTAACCCCTCAAAAACTGTAATACTTAAGACTTCATGGCTGTGTCAAAGATTGTCAAAAAAAAAAAAGAGGGAAGAAAGAAAAAAGTAACAGGGAGGTCATTCTTCCCCCAGGATCTGATTACCAAATACATCTTGAGGGCTGATTTTTTTTTATGAGCAGAGAATAATCTACACAGTTCAGGATACAGGTCCCTTCAGACGTCTCCTCTCCGGTAAACCCAGAAGGTTTGCTAAGATCACCAGTGGACAAGGACAGTGCTGCTTTCCTTGGGTGGCTATGAGGAATGAGAAGGAGGTGGTGATGATCAATGAGAAAAGGAGAAAAGGAGGAGGGTACAAAGGTGCTGATCTATACAAAACACATTCTAACAATCCCTTTCCATATGTGCATGAATTAGAGCATAGCTCAGTGGTCTCTATCCCATGAGATCTATTCTCCGAAGCATGTGTCTACCTCCTATTAGCATTGTATGAATGAGCCTTTTGTAATAATAATGAAGCTCAGAGAGGGAGACCTTTGCTACCTAATCCATAGGGGTATATTCTTCCACTGATGGACCTATAACTCCTATCATAGCTAATGGGTGTTCTAAACTGACATCAAAAAGCTGTCTATCTCATTGTGTAAAAAAGGTAAAGGTCTCTCTTTGCACATCTCATTATCATCCAAACTGATCTTTTCTCTCCTGCTTCTTTCTCAAAGGCTGTGCCTCTCCCATGAGGTATTTACAAGAAAGGAGAGTCTTGAAAATTACACATCTGGTAAATAGATTTCAATGCTGTTTATTCTATGGTTCTTGGCCTGTTTCTCTTGGATACCAATGAAAAGGTTTTAAACTTAAAGAAAAGACATTATTCTTTCCACAAAATGGGTTCACATTTACTCAAAGAGCATATGTTCAACAAATGTGATAACCACAAAGGTTAGTCTGAAACCTGAAAAATTTATGAAATCTTTAATTTGATGAATATAATAAGGCAAGCTATTCAGATCACTCCACATTTTCTAGACCTTCTGTGTTTTATTTTTTCTCACACAGAATTTTTAAAAGCTATTAAGATAATGGAGACAAACTCATTTAAAAATCATTCTTTTTGAAGGTGCAATTTTGTGGCAGATTTTGCATTTTTGCCTGGAGCATTCATTCTGACACTTGTGGAAAGCTTCTTTGTGTTGTTGAATAGGCCATTTGTTTGTCCTTTGAGATGAAGTTCTCCTGGTAAAGATGGGCTGTATACATTGTACACTCTGTCCCCGGAACAACTTCACAGGATGTTCAGTGCACTAACTGCAGTTAGATGACTGTGGTGGTTTGTATTATATTAACAGGACTAACTTGAATGGCATTTCCCTGAATCCTGTTTCTGAGATGTTCCTAAGTGTCTTAGTTATTTTCTGCTGAGACAAAATACTTGACACCCAAAGTTAAAGGAAGAGAGGTTTATTTTGGCTCACAATTTTGTAGACGTTTCAGTCCATAATCAGCTGGCTCCAAGGCAGGGTGGAATGGCACAGGGATATGTTAGAGGAGAAACAGTCCATGGCAAGGCAGGCAGGCAGCAGCAAGCAGCAACCTGCCTTTCCCTTTATCTCATCCAGGCTACTAGCCTTTTGGGTGCTGCCACTCACTCCCAGGGTGGGGCTTCTGTCTTTAGTAAATCCATTCAGCCACACCCAGAACTAGACTAATTCCAATCAGTGAACTAATTTAATATCACACCCTTAATCCCAGCATCACATATCCTAGATCCAGCCAGCTCCAGAAAACCTCACCTATGAGCATATGAGGATTTGGGGGGACACTTAGATATAAGCCATAACACTAAGTTAGAGGGTACAGAAGAACAATTCACCTGGAACTGGGAAGGTGGGGTTATAGTAGTAGTCACCTCACTCTGCAGGGTGTCACGCAAAAAGGCAGCCAGTGAAGCTGTCATTCTCCCCCACTGCACGTCCAGCGACCCCCACCTTCCTGGCTTGATGTACAGGCAATGACCATCTATGGTCCCTTTCTAGCTCTCCTTCATAATCCCACCCTGGATACTAGGCTTGCTGGAAATCCCAGCTCTGTGAAAAACTTCCACTTGTCTATCTTCCCCTGTCAAGAACAGGTGCCACTGCTGCTCCTGTACAGCTTCTCCACAGTCATGTCCACACACTTGTGTTATCATTGCTATCTCACACTATCCATAGGTACTTGGCTTCCCTCTTTGGAACCTAACTTGTGTGACTTGCATATGTTAGTACAAATTGTAAGGCTTCCAGTGCTTATTTGGAAAATGAAATAAGTGGTTCAGATGAATAATGAGATTTTAGGAACTTCTAAACCCAACTGAATGAAAATGTTGCTATTTTATTCATTTGAAGTTGAAATGATTGAGCCAAAGAGTTAACTTTGTGAAATAAGAACATACCAAGTAAGCAAAATCTGAGGATGAATAGCTTCCTCATTGTAATAGTCAAGTATCAGGTTGCTGTATAAAATACCCCCAAACACCCAACTTAAAGGAGGACAGGTGGTTTTTATTTGGACATTGATATCAGAGGTTCAGTTCATAGTTGTCTGGCTCCAAGGCAGAAACATGGGCGATAGGGTTTTAGTGGAATTAAGCTGCTCACCTCACAGCAGCTAGAAAGCAGAGAGAGAAGGGAAGAGCCCATGAACAGGAACACACCATTCCAGGCTAGGCTCCGGTGACCCACCTCTTAAACTAGGGTACATGAACTCTTCAACGTATTAATACACTAATGGGTATAGCACTCCCATGATCCAGTCACCAATAAAATGCTCCACCTTTGAACATGAGATTTTAGGGGACATTTTAGAGCATAACATTCTGCCCTTGCTCCCCCCAAGGCTCCTGCCCATCTAATTATGCAAAATGTATTTAGTCCATCCCTTAGAGTCACTAGTTTTAAAGGTTCCAAGATTGATGAAAATTCAAAACCAAAGCTTTCTCTGAGTCTTTAGGCAAACTCTTAGCTGTGAGCCCTTGAAATAATAAAAAAAAAAGTTAAACACTTCCAACATCCAATGACACAGGGTACACATTCCCATTCCAAAATGGAGGAACAGAGGGATAGAAGGAGTTGGAAAAAAGCAAGACTGAAACCCATTAGGACAAACATTAAATCCTTCAGCTCTCAATGTCCAGTATCTGAGGCATCTTGTGGTGAGAAGTGAATACCAAAGGCCCTGGGCAGCCCAACCCTGGCAGCATTCACAGCTGCAGCTACATGGACTCTCACTTGGGTTGGCTCTACTCATTGCTTGCAGCTTTCCTTAGTGGATGTTCCATGTTCCTGTGGCATCTCTGACTTTCTGAGGTTTTCACTGTGGCTTTATTCTCAGAGCTTCACACATCACCCTTTTATGCGTTCCTGGCAGTGACTGTGATACTGTCACACATTTTTGCTTGGCCTTCCAGATCTTCTTCTGAAATCTGGTTGGAAGCCTGCATGACCCCAGAACTCTTGCATTCTGCATGCCTGAAAAATCAGCACCATATGGATGACAACAATATCTGCCATCAACTTGAGCATAGCTAGGCCTCCTTGGACCATGGCTGTAGAGGCCTCTGAGTGCCTGAATGGGTGAACTTCTTTAGGAAGCCTTGAATGAGTAAGTTGCCTTGGAGATCTCTTTTCAAAACAAAGTCATTCAAAAGGGTTTATTGTTTTATAACCCGTGGGGGACCACCCTGTTGATTATGTCCAGTGGCTGTAAGCAGTGCAGGCTGTAAAGAGTTAACCCCACAATTGGCTTGTTTTAAGAAGTGAGCTCAACCAAGGTCAGAGAGACTCTAACCTAAATTCTATTCCCAGAAATGAAACCTTAATGTTAACCACAACATATATCTGATCTGTTCTGTTCCTAACACAAGAGTGCTTTGTCCCTTCTTTTACAAGCCTTGCCTCTATCAGCAACTTATCCCTCATAACCACATGTAAGCACCTCATCCCAACTTAATGAATTATTGTGCCACCAATACATATCAGTGGTTCTGTCTGTTCAGGGTCTTTGCTGCTTGCTCAGCTCTGACCATCCTAGCTCCCTGTTTCACTTTAATTCTGTCTCTAAGTCTTTCTTCTCTCCTTGGATTGTAGCACTGAGCAGGAGTTTGGGATCCTCTGCAGGAGTCCCCAATAATACCCTTGAGCCTGTGAAAAGTATGCTCTGGCTAATTCCTGAGATGCCCTCAAGCCATCTTTCCTATTGTCCTGATGCATCCCCGAACTTTTCTAAACTCTTCATATCTATAAGTTCCAAAGACTTCTAAACAACATGATCAGGTATAGTCACAGTTACATCCCTATTCTCAGTACAAAGATCTGTATTAATCAGCTTTCCCGCTGCTGGGACAAAATACCAAATATCCTCAATTTAAAGGAGGAGAGATTTATTCAGCTCACACTGTCAGAGGTTCAGTCCATAGTTGTCTGGCTTCGAGGCATAAATATTTTGGCAGAAGTTCTTGATGGAGGAAAGCTGGTGTCCTCCAGTAAGCAGGGAGAGCAGGGAGGAATCATGAATGGGAATACACTCTTCTAGGTAACTCTCAAGATCCCCTCTTTCAACTAGAACTCACCTCCTAAAAGACATAGACTCATCAATGGTTTGATCCACTGATGATGTTAGCACCCCATGATCCAATCACCATGCACAAATCCTACCTCTGAAAATAAGACTTTTTGGGGATATTCAACTATAACACTATTTCAAAGCAATAATTACTTTTTATTTATACTATTCTTAATTTATACAAAACCACTCATATAGAAAAATAGACTTTCCTTTTAACATTATTTGTTTAGATAACGCCACTTATAGCAAGTACTTCAGAGTGATAAAAATGTAACATAAAATATATTCCTTAATGTTGTTGGGTTTCCCACAATTTAAATTAGTGAATTTATCAAATAGTCCATTTGTGAAGAGAAATAAGAAAAATATTCTGAAACTTGAGGAAATTAGAATCCTTCCAAAAATGTTAGTCTTTCAGAGTTACATTTTTAATACTATTGTTATATTCTTATTTATCAAAGTAAAATGTTTTGAGGAAAATGTAAGTTGTAGTGTGGAACATAACATCTAAATTCTCAACATCTGTTTTTAGGCTTCATTTAGATAGCTTTCACATGTTTAAGGAACATTCTTCTAATGCTCAGAGTTACTTGTTTCCAGTCAGAATATGTCTATGTTGCTATTCACCCTGTTTGGTTTTATATACCTAGCTTTTTCAATTTCTTAGCATGAGTTTGGCAAGTTTTATAAGCTTATATTAGCCATCCCTCTTTTTTTTCACTTTTTGTTATTAATTTTATTGGTACATTTTGGGTATACAATATGACATTCATCATTGGGAATTTGCACCTTTACATAATCTTTCTTGGTTCTTATTTTTTCCCCCACTTCCCTGCCCTCCCGTAAACCCCTCCACCCCTCCCTATTTACAAAGACTTTGCTTTTTAAAAATTTTCTCATATTAATTTCATTCCCTTCTTTCCTTTCCTCATCATTCTATTTTGTATCATATAGTACTCTAATTTCTAACCTAACATTAGCAGACCTCTATTTGTATCAATTATCTGTAACAAAACGGAATGATCCAACTTTTTTGCTCACCTTTGGTGATGAGGAAGCATTCATAAGAATACACCATTTTGTACTATGTGATCAAAGATATCTACAAGCCTTATCACAGTCTTATATGCTTTATATGGCTATTTTCTTCTTGAAGATCTAAAGAAACTATAAAGTTGCAGGGAACCATAATATTGATTATGCCCAACGAAGGCTGTGAAGAGTTAACCTCACAACTGGCTTATTTATAGAAGTGAGTCTGGCTATGTGCCAAGGTCACAGTAACTCACACCCAAATTCTATTCCCACAGCTAAAACCATCTGACCAGAAGGACGATGTTCTAATTACAACCATATATTTTGTCCATTCTGTTCCTCATTTGAGAATGCTTTGTCTTGTCCTTTACGAACCTTGTTTACATTAATTTACACAGAAACCTCATGTAGTCCTGGCCTTGCACGGAGCTTGCCTTTACCCCAACTGATTGCCAATAAAAGTCAAATTGCAATGGCATTGGTTGTCCTGGCACCCTGCTTTCTCTTTCTTAGTTCTGTCTTTTAATGTATTTTTTTCCCTCAGGTCTGTGTCCCATACTGAACAGGATACTGGATCCTAAATGCAGGGGTCTCCAGAATAAAGTAATATTTTAAGTCTGGAGTTAGAGTATATAAGGAATGCTATCCAGTTCTGCTACCTTGATGGGCTGGTGTGGTTTATGTCTAGATGTTTCCCAAGAGCATCATGCAGTCTTAGACTTGGCTTTTGGAAGGTGATTTGGACTACAGGCATTTACAGTTGACTTGCTGTTAGGAGGTGGGATTTGGTCAGAAGAAGCCAGACACTGGGCATGTTCTAGAAAGGTTCATCTCCCTCCCAAGCTCCTTTCTTCACTTTCTGCTTCCCAGCTACCATGAGATGAACTCTACCATCCTACCATGCCACCCTACCATGAGATAAGCCAGACACATATCTGTGCTATGCCATCCTGCCCTGGAGCCAGCCAACAATGCAAGGACTGAGCCTCTTGAAATGTGAGGCAAAATAAACCTCTCTTTCTCTAAGTTTTGAGTGCTGTGTCCCAGTGATAAGACAGTGACTAAGACAAGTGGGTATAAATCTGAATCCAATAGGAAAACTATTCTTAACTTTAGCTATAGTTAATATAATATGGTGCTTGGAGAGAAGAATACAGTATTGACCAAGAGATAATACTGTGGGATCAAGCTGGAGAAAGTATCTAAACCACTATAGGGCGAGGAGAATGGAAGAAGGAAGGTGTTTGCTGGGAACAGGAGTGAAAGCTAAGAGGTAAGAGGTCCAAGAAAGGCTAAAGTAAATATTTTCTAACGGTGATGAAAAAGAAAAGTGGAAAATCCTGGAAGTATCTGAGAGCCAAGGAGTTGGCCTGATGCTGGGCTTTTTTACCCTCCTAAGGACAGTATATATGTGGGAGGGACAGATCCATTTAAAGCAGTCCAGAGAGGGCCATTATGGCATAACTGAAATAAAGACAAAGCATATCTTTTGATCATTGTCTGAAGTCTACTCTATCATGGATATAGGTGTCACTGACTTAGACAGAACAAAGTTTTTTCTTTTGTCTTATTTCCAATGCTTTGAAAGGAAAATTCAGCATGACTATTCCAATCATATATTGGATACATATCATCTTCTACATTGTATCTTTACATCAGTATCTGTATATTCCAAGAAATATGACCTTGACTTAGCCATCGTGGCTCTTGACTCTGCCTTATGAGTTTTCTGGCCCTCATCTCACACCATGAGCTTGGGGATCCTCTACCTGAGCGTTGGAATCAAGCATTACTGCAGCCACAGAATTACCTACCACTGAATGGTCTTGAAGCAATTTCCACTTCCTCAGTCTAATTGTCATGATATGCAGAGCCCTGGATGGGAATTCTAGAAGGCCATATACCATAAGCAAAGTTGACTCTAACATTCTGCTTAATAATATTATTTAGCTATATTTCGGAAGATAGAATTGCTTCTCTAAGCAAACAGGAATAAGCATGTACCAGAGACTCGCAGAAGTGCTTATCCCAGAATGGGAAAGCTAGCTCCCTGCCTGTCTCCTGAGTCTAATGGTGACAGCACAATGTCATGAAGGTGCTGACACACACCTGGCCCTGACAATGCAAAGGATTAAAGAAACACTATAGAGAAAATGCCAGAAGGTATAATAAAAAGAAGAACCTAAATGGCAATTGGACACAACAAAGAGAATGGAAAACCAAAATATATTCCCTCGCTTCAAAAAGACAGTATTTATACTAAAGATCTGGTCCTCAGTAATTTTTCAGCTTTGACAACCAAACTGGATAACTGAATTCAAAAGTAGAAAAACACTCCTGATTGTCTTTAGGTAGTTTTTGCCTGAATTATTTATGTCTTTAACTTAACTCTTCTACTCCATGTCCATAGTATATCTTGGGAGAGGAAGAGGAAATGGGACGAATCAGCTGTTCTGTGGGGATTCTTGGCAGGCTGGAGGAAAGGCAGTGGCAAAATGAAAAGGGGATGAGGAGATAGTGCAGGAAATGTGTGCAATGAAACATACTCACACATCATTTCAGATTCTCAGGAGGGAAAACCTTGGGAATTTACCTGTGGGTTTAGTTTTTTTAATGGGATACCAGTCAGGAAGAAAAATGATGCCAAACTTACCTAAACAGTACACATTCATGTTAACTAAAGTAGAATGAAGATTGCAAATACAGGAAAAATGAAATTTCTTAATAAGGTCTGTGAGCAAATTCTTAGACTAACTGGATGGAAATGAGCATCAGCAATGCATTTCGACACCGCAGCAAGGGGCATCCAGACCTTCTCTGGGCTCCCTGTGAGAGAAAGGTGAGAGAAAAGACACAACACCCAATCTATTATTAATGACAGGTCTGTGTGCAAGACAGAGATTTTGTAAAAGTTTCACAGGCAAAGAGAAAATGTTTGCAAACATCAGAGAAGAGCAAGGAAATACCATTATCTACGATCTAAATATCAAAGTCTATGCATTTTCAATTTTGGCAAAGTGGATTGTACCCCTCCTCCCCACTCCCATAAGGATCCTACAAACCCATAAACATCAGCTGAGAGTAAATAGATGGGGAAAGAATTGTAGGAGAGTGGAGCGATGGAATTAGGAGACCTGTAATTAACAGCCACATCCACTGATATGCAGCAGCTGTGTTTGATACACCCAGCCACATTTAACATAATAAAACAACAGTAGCCTCGGTCCATACACACAGAATGTCTGTTTATTCTTTGTTGAGACTTTCTTTGTGCATAACATTTCACTTTCTCTTTTTGAGCCTGTGAGAAGAATCAAATTATGCTTATTAAAAATATGTATATTTCTGGAGGGATGTGCATTCCTATAACCTTCATTATGATGCTCTTAATTAACCAATATGCCTCATAATAAAGTATCTAGCTGTCACCAAAATCAACACTTTTCAGTTATTAATAGATTAAGGAAAGAATGTTAATTTCTTCAAGCTCCATTTCATTTGGTCTCATTACTTCAGGAGCCAGATGGTTACAGGGCTGGACCTGTCAACAGTTACTGTGAGGAAGAATACATTCAGGAAGACCAAACTGAAGTATGAATAACAGCTCAGAAATGAATTCTGAGGTAGCCATGAACAATGCACTAGGCAGGGCAGAAAGTTATTCTGCCAAGAGACAGAGAAAATTATGAATCAGATGCATTTTTAATTGATGTTTTCTTCACAAACAGCCCCTCTTCTGCTCCCCCCTCCCCATTATATTTTCTCTCCCCAAATAACAACCAAGCAGGGATCCAGCTGTGTGACGGAGAGGCTCGCCATTTTTCAAATGTCTGACTATTTCTCTTGTCCCTCACACTGCCGGAATCTGACAGTTCTCCTACACTGTTGGTTGATTGATGATGTCAACTTGGAGCAGACAGTACCACCAGCAGCCAATTTTTTCAAGATGTTTTCTTCTTTGATTTTTAAAAATCCCTTCTGAATGCTTCAAAAGGAAGTCACCCTGAAGGGCACCTCCAGCCTGGGTCCTCAGCTTGCTCTGCAGCTGACTGCTTGGGGAAACGTGAAACTGGTGAGCTAGTTACTCACTGTGTCCTAAGTGTTGGGTGCAACAACCTCTAAGTTTCCCAACAACTTCAGATTCCACCATTGTGTAATTCAGCCATGGGATGGTCAATGTTCAAAGCTAACAAACTAAATGTTGCAATCTTAGCCTCTATTTTTTGGTGGAATTTCTGTATGCTCAACCAAGTCACTCTGTTATCTGCCAAATAAAGTCAATGCTTTCTCCTTGTAAAATACCGTGGATCTTTAAGTGTGAAGTATTATACAATTCGAATGTCTATGCCACAGACACCCAGGCAGTACAGTTTTGTATTCTAATCATTCTTAACCACTGTGTCTCAATAGCTGCCCCCTAGCAGACCTGAAGGAATTTGGAAACTACAGTACTTTATACCTGGCTCTGGGAGACAGACTGCTTGCCAATGGGAAGAGGACCTAGAGATATAAGGAGGGCAGAGGAGAGGAAGGGAAGGGGCCATAAAAAGAGTTAAGATGTGCCATGTATGTGTACCAGCTAACCACAATGAATGTATTCATTAGGAACTGCAAACATGTATTAATAAAAAAGAAAATAAATGAAAAAGAAAGAAATAGCACTGGCTTGCTGGTTTTTAGCACCTGTAAGTCTAGCAACTGAAAATTAAATCTTTTGACTTAAAGGAGTCTTAGTGCTTTCTTGTCCAATCCCTGCAGTATACAAATAAGAAAATGGAGAAAGCACAGGGATTCGAGAGATCCCAGGTCCTAGACACCATCTAACCAGGTCCAGATTGGAAAACTGAAGAAACAGAAGGAAATCTAGAGCTGCCCTAAGCTGTGCACCCTATTAAGTCTTTACCTTTAACTCCTTCTCTTTATAAATCCTGATATTCATTCACTTATCCAAGCATACATTTATTATTTATTGAGAATGCACTGTGTTCCGGGGCCTATTGTTGGCACTGAGGACACTTTGGGAGCAAACATATCATCACTCCGCAATGATTTTCAAAAATCTTTTCAGCTTCTGTAAGGAAATTAACTTTGCCCCAAACAATCATTTCATTTTTAATAAAAACAACAGCAAAATATTAATAATAATAATAAACATATATTACTTTTTAGGATACATTTTCTCCACACAGGGAAAAAGATTCTCTCATCCAGGCTGGTGATCTATATTTTAAAAGAGGA
Organism: Heterocephalus glaber; assembly: GCF_000247695.1. The sequence continues at coordinate 11,542,153 of NW_004624796.1, forward strand.
AGACTGTACTTCAACTGTCTAAGGAAAAAGAATTTTAAGCAGATTTGAAGAGAGACTGCCCATGTGTTCCTTAGTACTTCTCCCTGAATGCACAAGAGTCTTCAAGCAGTTCTGAACTTAAAGGTAGTCCCGGTTAGCTGAGGCTAGCTCCCACATGAGCCAATGCCCTCCTGCCTTTGCTCAGAACATAGTGTTATTATAGCTTTTCTCCTTGTCCCTAGATTGATGATAAGAACTAGTCTTCTAAGGAAGTGTAAATTGATTATAAATAAGTGTCATGGTTGCATACAACTTCCAACATTAGGGAGGACGAGGCAAGAGTGTAACTTGAGCCTAGGAGTTTGAAGTTGCCCTGGGGAACATAATAAGACCACCACCTCAAACAAATACATAAGTATATAGAGAAAATAATGGTTACACATTGGTTCTGATACAGGTTCCAGCTGATTACCATGTGATCTTAGGCTAGTCACTTTACCCTTCCATTCCTAAATTAGTGGTAAAATTTTTGCATAAGAAAAGGGAACAATTCACAGGCCATTTCTCCTCCCTCAAAATCCACAGTGGTAATTGTTTTATTGAGTACGATGGAAAAGCAATGTAAATTCTTCCCATTAAAACTGCCTACTTAACTAAGCAGAAGAACACTGATTTGAAAGTTGACACTGTGGTATGATTCTTCTAATTCTTTTGGGAAGATCCCCAGCAGGGGAATAGCTGGGTCAAATGGGACCTCTAGTCCTAGTTCTTTGAGGTTATCTCCATACTGATTTCCATAGTGGTTGCACCAGTCTGCACTCCCACCAACAATGGAGAAGGGTTCCTTTCTCCCCACAACCCCACCAGCATTTGTTATTTGTTGATTTCTTGATAGCAGCCATTCTTTCTGGGGTGAGGTGGAATCTCAGTGTTTTCATCTGCATCTCTCAAATGACCAATGATGTTGAATATTTTTTCATATATTTGTTTGCTGCTTTCACTTCTTTGTCTGAGAAATGTCTGTGATATATGTGCACCCATGTTCATAGTGGCACAGTTTGTAATAGCTAAAGCTTGGAAGCAGCCCAAGTGCCCATCAACTGGAAACTGGATAAAGAAAATGTGGGGTTTTTTAAAAAGTGGAGTACTACTCAGCCATAAAAAATGAAAAACTAGAGTCATTTATAGCTAAATGGATGAATATCGAGGCCATACTCTTAAGTGAAATAAATAGGACACATGTGTAAATACCAAATAGTTTCTATAGTGTGAGAAACTGATAGTGTAAACAAGGGTTAAAATGATTAAAATGAATAATTGATAATTTGAAATAGGAAAAAAGGTCCAAAGACAAAGGAGTGAAGGGAGGGGAAGGGGAAAGGAAAAGAGGGAAAGGAAAAACTATGAGAAAAGAAAAAAAATGGAAATGAAATCTATGTAAATAGGGAAGGGTGGAGGGGGTGAAGGGTGCACAGGTAATGGGGGAAAAAATAAGAACCAAGATTCATCATGTACAGGTACAAACACCCAATGATAAATGTAAATGTATTGTACACCTAAAATATACCAATAAAAGAACTAAAAAAAAAAAGAAAAAAGAAAAAAAGAAAGTTGACACTGAATCCTAGCCACAGACATTAACCACACAGTTGGCCATTACAGGCACAGAGGATGCTCTTACTATTCTTTCATCTGTCTGGCTGTATTATGTCTACCCAGAGCCCCTTGGTGGCTCTTGTGATGGAGAAAACCGCTGGCAGCCACACTCATCTGGGTAAACAAGGATGACGCATGGGGCAGGCCCTGGAAACATTTGTTTATAAAAGGAAGAAAAACAAGCCTCTTGGGGAAGACCCCATCTTAAGGGGAGAGAGACGTGTCTGCTAAGTTTGGCTCACTAGAGTGTTCCACCTACTAGAAAGCAAGGTAACTTTTAATACAGGACATTGCTTGGCATTTGTCCCAACAAATTGACCTTGAGACCTGGAAAGGAAAAGAGCTGCTGAAGTAAACCAAAAGCACTGTTTTCTTGGAAGCTCCCTGGAGTCACTGGAAACCCAGAGGATCTCAGAGTATAATGAAACTGAAACATTTCTCCTGGGCAGGATTTGACCACGTTGGGCTCCAGCACGTCGTTTCCTCCAGGGGCTGCAGCTGTAGTCAGAGCAGGGAGCTGCATCTTTCCTGGCAGTATCCATACTGTAGCTTCAGCAGCAGCCAGAGGCGATGCCAGCTAAGCCTGGTGGTGCTAGACACTGGAACAAAGGATGACATTGGCGCAGACTTTCCTTGACAGGGACCTTCAGCAAGAGCAGGGACAAGGCTCAGTTCCAAAATCTCAAAAGAGCTCAGGGGAGGAGAGAGGGAGAGTGGCGGTTGCTTGTTGCTAGCTGAAAGGATTTGTGATTACCCATAACGGATCCTTGGGGGCTCCTACAAATAGCTTCTGGAAGGAGGTGGAGACTTTGATAGGAATTAAAGAAGTTCCACAGGTTTTGTAGTTGAGGAAACAAGGCTCAGGAGATGCTGTTCAGTGGCCCTATTTTACTCTTAGGATGATGTGACTTGGACATTAAAGTCAGTTGGGTAGGCAATAGGACAGTGCTTTGATAAAAACAAAGTGAGTCATGACTCCTTATCTCTTCTGTTTTGTCACTATCAGACACTAAAAAGGCAATCTAGGTTTTTACTCTAGCATGTTGGAATTGTGTATCATTTAGGTCATCTTAGAACCATACTTAAAAGTCTCATAATTGTAGCTGTATATTCTCTACTGATTAAGGACTTAACTTTCCCTTCCTCTCAACTAAACTTTGGATAGGTTTCTTTCTAACTATAGACCCAGAAACTTCCTTTTCTTAGAGTGCTAGCTGACAACACCGGCAATTGTAACAAGTGTTGTTAACAACACTTGGAATGAGCTCTTGCCGTTCGTATACCCAGAGACATGTTTCTCAAGGACCTGGGAGACCTCTCAGTGACATGTAAGCATCAAGAAAGACAGCAGCACATTCCCAGACCTTCCATACACATTAGTTACCAGACAGATGACCCAGTCATATCGGTCAATTTCCTTTCTAATATCTTCTTTTCCCCTTCATCACCACTGCTTAACAACACTCCTGTCTTCTATTTCAGCAGGGTGAAATTCAATCTCACTCCACTGCTTCAAATATCTTGAATGAAGCCTTCAGTGCCTATTTAATTCTACCTAGTGCAGTTTTCTTGAATACCGTCTATAGTCCGCACCCGTTTCCCGCTGCTTACACTAATCGTGGCTGGAAACAGAAGGAGTTCTACCTGATTTTAGATCCACTTTGCTGCTCTTCTGACCATGATGTAAATGATCCTCCACCTGGTTTGTGGAGCCTAACTCAAGCCTCACTCCTCTCAGTATGTCCTAGTTTTTATGATGGAACTTGGCTGTAGCCTGTGTTTCTCAATTTTCTTTATGGATAGCTGCCTCGTTCTTATCTTATATCCTGACCTTATATTACATCCCATGTCCTGATGGGAAGAAATTCTACCTTGTTCTCCTGCAGCCCGTAGACAAATCTAACCTTATTCTGCTAGGCTGTATTGCATGATGTCAATCGCTTCCTTAGACTAAAACTGGACATCAAGGTGAGACGCTTTAACAACGTTAGCCTCTTTGGTCACTCCGCCCCCACACGTCTGCAGTTAGCCCCCTCCTTCCTTGATTTCACTTTGTCTTGACTCAGTGAATAAGTCTCATTTCAGATCCTTGCTCCCGTCCACCTGAATTATCCTGTGTGATCTAATCATACTCTTCCCACTGACTTCTGAAGTCTTTTGAAAAGAAACATTTCATGGTTTCTAGGGCAGACTTTAAAAGATATATTATAGGCATTATTTATCATAGTTCTCTTAACAGCCAATGAAATAAAGACATCACTACCCTCATTTTATAGGTGAGAAAATTGAGGCCCAAAGAAGTGATTAACCCATCCTAAGATATGGGAATAAGGCTTAAAAACATTGTTGACTTTTTAAAAAATGCTGATTCTAACTAGAATCTACCTGCTCTTAAATCTTTGGCTCTTTCTTCTGTGCCATGATGAATTCCTCCTGGTCATAATGTTATTAATGAAATGCCTCCATAAAGCCTTCAAGGACCAATGTAAAATTTAATTTAGCAATTTGATCATATACATTTTAGTTGAAATTTGATATGATTATGAGGTATTACTGTAAGTCACACCAACTACTCTGGGAACCACTAAATAGTGATTCTGGTGACTCTTTTAGTAAATATTTGAGAAATTTAGATTTCTGCTTCTTTACATACTTTGTTCTCATTAGAGGTATTTTTTCTTAGCATCTGGTTATCTCATGCTGTCACGTGAACTTTTTCCCATGCAGTGCCTTCCTGTGAAATATTCTTGTTTCCTAAGAATTATTTTCTAGGATGCTACCGTCACATCAATCATATTTAAAATCATATTTAAAGACGAGATCTGACATGGCCAATTAGTTTCTTTCTTTCTTTTTTTTTGTTTTGGTTTATGTAAATCTGAGCCGTGTGGGATGGTAAGAGAAGGTGCATCTAGCGTTTGTGGAGATTTTTAGTTTCCGAGAGTGGGAGGGCTCTACTCTTTCTTTCCAAAAGCAAGCCAGGCAACAGTCAGAAACCTAGCCATTGTGTGGCATGCTGGGGAATAATACTCTGAGCTTATCTTGAAACCATGAGGTGAAACTATGAATCACTTCCCTCTGGTGGTAATTCACTAGAAACACTTTGTTCATTAACTTACTTTGAAGTGGTGGTGACCCTGGCTTAGATCACCGTTTTAATGGTGCATTAGTTTCTTGATGTTGCTGTAACAAATTAACTCTGGAGGTCAGAATTCCAAACTCAGTTTTACTCTGCTCAAATCAAGGTGTCAGCAGGTCTGTGTTTCTTCTGGAGAGTCTATTTTTTTTTTGCTTTCTCCAATTTTTGGAGGCTGCTTGCTTTATTTGGTTGATAGTGCCTAAGGAGCCAGAAAAATTGCATTTTCTCTTGCTCCTAACTTCCATTTCTGTCCTTACATCTCCCCCCACCTCCCACTACACCTCTTATAATGGCCCTTGGAATTATATTGGACCTACCCAGATGATCCAGGTTAATCTCCCCAGCATCTAACAAGTCCCTTTTTACCATATAAAGCAAAGTATTCACAGCTTCTGGGGATTAGGACATGGACATCAGTGGGAGCTTTTTTCAGCCTACTGTGCATGGTTTCTTTTCCCATGTTGATAGCAAGACTGATACAAAAACATTGGTTCTAGCTCTGTTTTCTCCTTACTCTCTTTCTCCCTTTCCTTCTTCCTTTCTTTCTACATGAGTTCTGACTCTAGTAGGCACGATAAGCTAGAGGATATTGGAAAGATGAGATGGCATGATAAACTATGAAGTATGGGTCCCAGCTTTGACTCTATAACTGAAGTCAAAGAACCAGAAAGGTTAGTCTCTGATTTGCCTGTAACAGACCTGCATTTTATTGTCATGAAAATGTACATCATTTCCCTTTCTCTTCCTTCAAGGAAATTGTCTAAAATAAAGATAATGCAAAGTTATGCCTAGTATTTTCTGAAATGTAAGAATAATAACTTTATTTTGAAATGTCTCGCTCTTTATCATTTAAAAAATCCTAAAACTATTGGTTTTTCCATAGTAATAATAAAAAAAGTATATTGGCATGTCTTATGTAGAGACAGCCAGTGATTTTCAAACACTGACACAATGGCTGCCACTGAATGCATTTAGCAGATTACTTGTTCCAGTTCTTTTCTCTAGAAACAAATACAGCATAAGGTCAATGTACTTAGAACAACTGTGGGTCACTTGGAACTTTAGAATCTGAGAAAAGCACTGTTCCCATCAGTACCAACAAGAAGATGAAAAATAGGATACTTACAAGGACTTTACCTACACACATTTTTTAAATCCCTTATGTCAAAAGAAACCTCTTCTGCCTTTAATATAAACAGGGGATAAAATTAAATTCAAAAGAGTCCGCTAATGCAAGATTGAGATTCTCAGAGGAACATCAATTTTCCCACATTTCATATATTCTGAATATTAAGGCATTTCATTTAAGAGACTAGCTCGTTCTGAAAAACACAATATTTGAAGTATAATGGGTACAAATGAAAGGAATGACAAGAAGTTTTACTTTTTTAGTATGTATGTCCACAACAGAGTCAACTTTTAACTATTCAGTGTCTAATCAATGAGAGTTAATGTGATTCTTGTCTTTTGTTTTCCCCTTCCTTTTCTATAGCTCCTTTCACTGAAGGACTTTCAAGCTCAGGGAGAAGAAGTAAATGAAAATAGGCAATTTTGTTTCCAATTTATTGCTCCATTAGTGGCTTGGGAAATGTGGATGCAAGGTCAGACTGAAATTGTCATCAATCAGTAAGTATTAACCATATCATGTCTCTTAAGCAGCTTACTATGAAAATGTATGGCGGGGTCACGTCATATACTTTCACTATTCAATGATTCCCCTTTGTCCTAGGTCTATAAATGATCAGTAAAGATGATGTTTTTCAAAACCACTTGAATTTTCAAAAAATTATATCGATTTTTTTCCAAAAAAAGGTTCTACAAACAAAAAAACATCGCAGGTGGATATCATATGAAATAATCATACATTCTGACTTTACTACCTTCCCAGATTTGTAAGTACAGAGAATTTGGAGGAAAGAAGCTATTGAATAACAACAGCAACACTCTGTATTTATACAGCTCCTCTTCTTCAGAGAGTTCAGAGTGTTTTATAAACAGTATCTCATTAATCTTCACAACTTCCCTATATGGAAGGAGGTTTCAGCTTTCATTACTCACATCTTTATCAACAAAGAAATGGTTGCCTGCAGAGTGGCTAAGCAACTTGTCAAGGTCACTGAAGGAGTGAGTGGCAAAGCCAAGAATAAAGTTGAGGGCTTTGACCTTCCAGTTTAGTATTCTCTCCAGGAGGCCACACTGAAGGAAGAACAGCTTCTAACATGCATATTCATAAATCTCCCAAGAAAACTCTACCATTTTTCAATATATTTAGGAGCCAAACTTTTATGCTAATTGGTGGTGATTTGTTATAAAACCCAACGGTAAGTACTGATGGGGAAATACTGAAGTTGTATTAAGACATTAAGACAGCACATGGACCTCAGTCTCTAAGTCTCATTAATCATCCAGATTACCAGCAGTTGACTGCACACAACTCCACAGATTAACCTGGTAAAAGAAAGTTGAGGAGCAGACAGTGGCCAGACAGAATGTGAAGATCCCACGTCGAATCAGGGAGCTCTCAAACCTCCCGGAATCAGGTAGTCACTAACCATTAAGATAGATTGCCATTTGTTAGTTTGGTAAATTGTTCATTATATGGGAGGCACATGCTAGAAGCTGCATACCTATCTTAAAATAGCTTGTAGCCTGGTGGCAAAACATGGATATGGAGCATGCAGTGTCACAGGAAAGGAAGATCCATGGCTGTCTCTGAAATCATTAGGCAAGACCAGACAAATCTTCAACTTCCAAAGCTCTGTCTGAACCCATGGCATTCAATTCGAACATGGCATCTCCTTTCCCTGGACCTCTCTCTAATTCTCTTTGGCAGCCACGCTCCAACCTTCAGCCACCAGCTTAACTGCACCTTTTAGCGAGATCTCCTGATATTCCTCACTGGGCTTAATCTTGTTTTTAATCAATCATGGAACACTCTTTGTTTCTTCAACAGCTTTCATCTCTGTTGGTGTAAGTAAGTAGTTTACAATCTGTCTCCTTCCCCAAAGTGGGAGCTCCCACAGAAAGGAGAATGGTGATGATGGCTGAGTGGATGACACCACCTGCTTTCTGTTTCCTCTTTTCCTCATATCTGCCTCTTGGGATTGTGGTGAGAATTAAATGCGTGAATATACACCAAATTGTTTAGCACCATGCTGGGCACATACATTCAATAAATGGTAACATAAAAGTGGCATTTAATATCTATAAATGTAACAACTTGAAAAGTATTTATTATTTTTTCAAATTTCTATGGACTAATAGGACATGAGTTGCAAGAGGGAAATAGATGAGTATGAACTAGTTTCATAGGGCCATCATTGTGAAACAAGATCAGAACTTAAAGGGCACATGGGGCTGCAGGGAGAGAGGGAGAGAGAGAGAGAGAGAGAGAGAGAGAGAGAGAATGAATGTGTGTGTGTGTTTTGTTTATGAGAGACAGAAAAATACAGGTTAAGATGCAGAAATGGTAGAATGTGGTATTAAGGATCATGAGGAAATGACACAGTGGTGCCCTCTCCCTTTATTTTGAGGGGATATACTCCAAGGCCCCCCAAAATGGCTGAAACCATGGATGGTCAAGAAATATATACATATTTGCCTGTACCTAAATATCTGCTATAAAGTTTAATTTACAAATTAGTTATGGTAAGCTTATTAATAATAGAAAAATAGAATAATTATAACAATATCCCATGATAAAGTTATGTGAATTTTGCCTCTGTTTTTGTAAAAACTTATTCTTGTACTATTCCCACCTTTCTTGAAATGATGTGAGAAAATGCAATACCTACATGATGAGATGAAGTGGGGTAAATAATGTAAGCATCGTGACATAGCATTAGGCTACCATGTCAGTGTTACTTGAACAGAAGCCCTATGATGCTGCAACAGTCCATCTGATAATCCAGACAGCTACCAAGTGACTACATGGAGGTAGTGTATACAAGGTGGGCCACTGGACAAAGGAATGATTTATTTCCCAAATGGAATAGAGCAAGATTTCATTATGCTATTCAGGACAGCATGCAATTTTAAAATCATTTATTTCAAGAACTTTCCATTAAATATTTTAGAGTATTTTCAACTGGTGATGATTAATACCATGGAAAGCAAAACCACTGATAGGGAGCACTAATGTAATGAGTCCATACAGAGAAATTAGTATTGCGTCATAGAACCAGGAACATTGCTCCTGAGAGAGGAGGATGAAGGATAGATATTATTTTTATATTTAATATTTTCTGAGTACCCAATGAGAGTATTCTAGTACTAGGTCCCAGGGTTGTGCACTTCTAGGATATTATTCGTCTTTTCAGGAGCATAAATAGCTTTAATGTGGGAAGAGTAGATGGATGTTTACCTTTACCTAAGATTGGACAGTTGTTGCTGGAAGCTAAGGGAAAAGGATTGATGATGTTACTAAGATTGTAAATAAATTGGTTAACCCTGAGATGTAGACAGGGTAAGTAAACATGTGAAGGTAGGAAGAGACATCGTTTAGAGAGAAAGAAAGAGAACCCAAATAACTGGAAAACAAACCAATCATAGTGGGAATAAGATATATAAAAAAACAAAATACCCAAGTTAATAATTTTAGGAAAATATGAAAAGAAATAATGGCAAGACCCAGGGGAGGCTATTGACATTAGATTAGGATGGCAATCTCAAAATAATACAAGGGAGATTTACCCAGAGGAACCAGATTTAAAGTCAAGGTCTTCTTGGTACATATGCATAAGTCCTCTGCATGTAAAGTCTGGTTTTCTAGTGAAGAGGATATGCAGTGGCTCTGTGATGTGCCTGAATGTGCACTGGAATCCCACAAAGGAGACTATCTGCCTCTCCTCGGTTGATAGCTTGATAATGTTAAATAACTATAAAGAAGCCCTTTGTCTTTATCTCTGACACTGTTTGGCATTCTCTTAAAGCAATCCACAATTTCTGCCAAAATATGTTCAGGAAATATGAGCTGCTGCAGCTTGTGACCCCTTTAGATAACCACAAACTGAATCATGGAGTACAGTTCAGCTGAGTAATAAAACATAATCAGATTGGCAGTCGGCATTAGACAGGGCCACATTCATACAGATCTTCTTTTAACCCAGTTTAACAAGTTGCTCTCCAGAAGTTATTTATTCCACCTGTCAACATTCCTATTGTGGAAATGACAGCCATCAAATCTCTTTTAGATCCTAATTCTATTCTTTCCTCTTCTGCCTCAGGTAGTGGAAAGCCTCATATAAGCAATATTCTTTTAGTCAGCTAAGTGATTTGTTTGACATTGATCATCTGCTTGAAAGAATAACTATCAGCTTAAAAAATAAATGTAATATCCCTACCATTAGCCATGTAGTAAATTCAAAATAAATATCTGCAACTAAAACTACACTGAAATCTTATGAGGCCTGGATTAGTGTAGATAGCTGCCCAACCAGCAGCAATCTGCCTTCCCATTCCAAGCTGCATAATAAAACCTCGAGTCTTAGCTGGAGCATCATCACAGGGCATTGTCAGACTGAGCTTCACATTTCATTTTCAGTCTCATTCATAGCAGGGATTTGGGGACAAAAGGCCAAATAAGGGCAGTGGTTGGGGAGAGATGACTGTTGGTCTAAATTCTCATATTACTGAATAGCAACAAGGAAAGAAATTACTAAATGGATCCACAGATTTTATTGCTCAAGCAAATAAGAGTCTGGATATATACAGTTGGGCTCTAGGGCCTGAACTCCTAATCACTGTGTTCTACCTATACATACACATCTACATCCAGAACATCAAGGAAAATATGTTAATTAGGAGTTCCTAGTCCTAAAACAGAGAAGATGGAATAATCATGTTACTCAAATTAAAAATAATTTTAAAGATAAACTGAAAGCTGTGCTTCTGAAAAGTTCTAGTGTTAAAAAAGACCACCATTTCCATCATTTCTGCCATAACAAAAGGAACACGCTAAGAAAACCTACAAAAAAGATCTTTAAAGCTGTGGATGCACAGAAACCTAAATGAAAATTCTAGAGTGGGGCAAGTGTTTCACTGGTGATCAGGGATGAGTAACTGTTTTAATTACTAGGACATTTGCAAAAACTCAGGGTATTCATAGCAGAAGAAGTGTGCTGCTGTCCGCAGACGGAAACTACCCAGCAAGGACAGCTACCCAGAGCGTGGTGGCATAGAAGACTGGAATCAGCAGGACTGTACTTACCAATTCTCTCTTAAATATGTAGCAGTGTGAGAAACTGAAAGAGCTGTGGAAATCAGCAAAAGGAAATCAGGAAAGAAAAAGATAGAAACAGAGAAGTCTTAATTCTGCTGTACTCTGATCCCAAAGTCCTGTTGTAGGGAGAAGGTTGATCCCATTCTTGTACATTGGAAATGAGAAGTAAACTGAAATAACCTAAAAGACACAGCTCTACCTACTAGCTCGAAGAGACAGCTGATCCTATTGGATGTCTTCTCTGGGGACCAAATAATAATAGTTTAGCATCTACTGGCTTTTTAAAAATGAAAAATTGTTTAGTATACAATAAAAATTATGTGACATACAAAGAAGAAGTAAATGGCCCATTAATCAAGAAAAAAGTCAGGAAAAAGAGCAAACCTGTGGCTGACCAAGAATGATGAGAATTAGCCTAACTCTGCTAACACTATATTACAAACGTTAGAAGAAAAGTTGAGAAAATGGGTGAAGCTTTCAGTTATTACAATGAAGATAAGAAAACTTATTTTTTAAAATCAAAAGATAACTGAAAAGTACAATATAAGAAAAATGAATTCATTGGATAGGGTAAGAAGGGATTAGAAATAGAATTTGTGAACAGTTAAAAAAATTACCTGAATCTGAGAGAAAATAAAATGAATAAAACAGAAAAGGCTAACAGATCTTTGTAATAATTCTAACTAGTTTTATATATGTGCAATTTCAGTTCAAGAAAAAAGAGGACATAGAGTAGGGCAAAAACAAAATTAGAAAATGTGGCACCTCCCTTTTAAAGAGAAATGCCATCACCTACTTACCTCATTTGAGGAATTTAAAATACAATAAACTTCCCCTGTGACATGAAACATAGCCCACTGCCTCCTAAAGATTTTGAAGAAATTATAATACAAAATAACTACTTCTCTCCAAGACCCCAGTGTACTGTAAATATTATGTAAAGGAACTGGGCTAAGAACCATGAGTTCCAATTGGTCATTTTTTTTTTTAATGTCACAGAGACATCTGTGATAGGGATCCACTAAACAATTAAGCAATTCCTGTGCCCTGTTTACTTGTAAATAATTCTAAATTGAGGGGCCAGTTGGCAACCCAGTCCAATCAAGTCCCTTCCTGAGAATCCAGGAGCTACTCTCTTTGTATTTTCAATATAACTTTTCTACCTCAAAACAAGTTAATAGTCCAGAATTTTCCAGAATCTATGAAATAGTTAATGAAAGCCAAGACAATCGCAATGATGAATAGAATAAACACAAAGATAACACAGCTCGGCCTATCATGATCAAACAGCTAAAAATCAAAGGTGATAAGAACTTGTTAAGCAGCAACAACACTAAATTCAAAGAACAGTTAAATTAACAGCAGACTTGCTACAACACCAATAGAAGCCAGAAGAGAATAGATTATCTTTCAATCACTGGAAACAAAAGAAAAAGAACCTATCAAACCAGAATTATATGTATGGAGAAAATACACTTCAAAAATAAAAACAAATATACTACATTTTAGAGTCAAAAGAGAAAATAAAGCTGGGATACTTCATCACCCATAGAAAGATACTACATAAAATACTAAAAAATATTTAGATGGACATGGAACAAAGAAGGGTAAAAAAAGAAATGAGTGAACATGAAAAGCCTTTTATTTTCTAATTTTAAAATGTCAATTGACAAATACAGAACTAATGTATCATGGAGTTTTAATTATAACCAGATATAAAATGTAGGTCAACAACACTGTAAAGTTTAGTGGGAGGTGATGCAAGATACACAACTATAAAATTATTATCTTGTCAAGTTTTATAGTATGAATTAAAAGTAAACTTTGATAAAATAAATATGCATGTTGTAGCCTCTAATCACTAAAAATACAAAGTTAAACACTCAAGAAAGGAAAGCAAATTGAAAACTATAAAAGATACTTTGTTTTTCATTCCTGGTATTCTTTTCCTTATTTATCCTTCTTGAGTTTCCCTGATGTTTCAATTTGTGAGTTATCTTTCATGAGTTTTAGAATTTTTTAAACATTTATATCTTCTAATGCTGCTTCTGTTTCATTCTTTATCACACACTTTCTAATATTCCAGTTACATATGTTTTGAAATCTATTTTGTTTGGTTTTTTTCTCAAGTTTTAGAAATTTTCTATTAAACTTTTTTGAGTTTTACTATTCTATCTCCTGCTACCCTCAGTGAATCTTAGTTCAACTCTGGTGTGCCCTTTTTCTTTGGGTCTAGCAGGTCTTAGCTTCAGAGTGAGATTGTGGTTAGTTAATCTCATCTCTTTAGCCCTCAGAAATTGTGCAAGAATTACTTCTTTTCTTGCAGAATTTAGGCTCAGCTCTTTAGTTCTTCCCCCACGCAGCTTCAAAATATGGCAAATTTCTAAGGAGAAACTGGCCATGAGCTTGTGTCAAGCTTTGTTATCTCTACAAAGGTTTACTTCTTATACTCTGCTACCTATACATTTCTTTGCTGCTCCTCAGTGTATTGCCCAGCCCTATTTTCTGTTGCTATAACAGAAAACTTGAGACTAAATAATTTATAAAGGAAGAAGGTGTGTTTTAGTTCACAGTTCTGGAAGCTGGGAATACAACGGTTACAAGCTGCTGCTTCTTCAATTCATGGCAGAGAGCAGAAGGCCAAATGAGTGCTGTGGAAAAGGCAAGACACAAGGAGCAAATTCAGTTTATCATAAGCTTTCTCCCTTGCAGTAACTACTCAGGGTGCACAAGAGTAAGAACTCACTCAGGTAAGCAAGTCATTAATTCCATTAACCCATTTAGGAGAGCTCTTCCCCCATCACCCAATACCTCCTCTAGTTCCCACTCCCAACTCCACTGGGGACAAAGACTCAGCATGAGCTTTGGTGGGGATAAACCATATTCAAACCTCAGTACTAAATTAGCATAAGTACATTCTCATCTCTCCCTCATCACCAAAATTTGATTATTTCCTTTCCCTGGGTATTTGTATGAAGTTTAATGGCTTCATATCACTTTAGAAAATATAGGAAGAATTTTTAATAGTATACTCTTATATAACAGAATCTTTTATGAGGGTTAGTGAGTCTCCCCACTTCCTAAGGGCTCTGCATTTGTAATTTTAACCGGGTCTAGGAATAGGCTAAACTAAGGTCATGATAAATGGTTTTTAATTAAATAGATTAATTTTATGTTACACACAAAGTTGCTCCCACATGCATTTCTTATTGATTTTATCCCTATGAACCCTGTGATATTTTTTACCTATAACTAGAGATACATGTATCTTGGACAATTCTCAAAAACATGACTATACCTTTGTCCATCGTTTCTTTCTTTAGGATCTGCCTCTAGGCTGAACTGCTCCAAAGATATCCTATACCACTCAATTTGCAATCACTTCTACCAGAATGCATGGTCCAGAAAGATGGGTTTAGAGAGCTATTCTTAAATTCTAATGCTTGCACCAAGTATTCCACTGGGACATTCTAAGGTATGTGTGAGAAAATAAAGAACTCAAGAAATAAGTAAGTTACAGTTGCAATTCTGAGATAAGCCCTATTTGATTATATTGGATTATTATATAATATAGTTGGATTTCAGCTTCTGGTGTTATTTGGGATTTTAACAGCCACTTTCATAAATGAGATTAGTATAGTTTCTTTTCTGTGCTTGGTTGGGTTATGAATAGCTCCATCATCTTGTTTGCATTCTGTTCCTTAACACTACAAGCTTAATTTGAATGAAATCATTCATTATACTGTCTAGGAGGTCTATTTTAGAGGAGGATATTCTTTGACAAATTTTAAATTTTATTCAAATTTCCTTTTTTTGAATAAAATTTTGGTCATCTTATTTTTTTCTAAAAAAGTCAAAATTTTTGAATATATGAAACACTCATGAATATGATTTTAATTCTCTCTAGATTTGTTCCCTCAATCTGTTTCCATTACCCTGTTTTATTTGGTATTTACACATATGTGTCCTATTTGCTATAGGTGTAACTTTTTAAAGAGGTAGCCTCTACATTTATTTATCAGAATGACTGCTTTTTCTATGATGGCTGCTACATTTGTGTTTTATTTGCTCAAAATGATGGCTCTTGTGTCTTGTTTCTCCTTTAGTTCCTTCATGTTTAATAATGAAAATATTTACATAAATTTTCTTGAGTATAATTTAGAAAAATTCCATAAAATTTCAAAACTTTTTTTTTTTTGGTACTGGGGATCAAACTCAGGACCTTGAGCTTGCAAGGCAGGCGGCGGAACCACTGGGCTAAATCCTCGGCCCCTCAGATCTTATTATGAACAAACTTATTATGAATATCTTATTAGGAACAAACATATACTATTTGGAGAAGTACTGTATACACACACCTCTTTTTCCACTTATCACCAGTACTGTGTACTATTATGCAAATTAGTGGCTCCTCGGTTTTAGGAAAGACTACTTTTCAATCCTGTATAAACACATTGTGAATTATAAAAGTTATAGGTCAACCTTCTGTCAGTGGAGCTTTCCGGTATTTCCATTTTTAAAAATAGTATAAAATGAA
>NW_004624796.1:11570433-11594479 GCF_000247695.1 Heterocephalus glaber
ACAGGTCCCATTTGACTCAGCTATTCCCCTGCTGGGTATCTTCCCCAAAGAATTAAAAGAATCATACCACAGCGATATATGTGCACCCATGTTTATAGTGGCACAGTTTGAAATAGCTAAAGCTTGGAAACAGCCCAAGTGCCCATCAACCGGAAACTGGATAAAGAAGATGTGTTTTTTAATAAAATGGAGTACTACTCAGCCATAAAGAATGAGCAACTATAGTCATTTATAGCTAAATGGATACATATTGAGGCCATACTCTTAAATGAAATAAATAGGACACACGTGTGTAAATACCGAATAGTTTCACTAGTATGAGAAACTGAAAATGTAAATAAGGGTTAAAATGATTAAAATGAATAATTGATAATTTGAAATAGGAAGAAAACATTCCACTTATTTTGATTTATTGTGTAGATTTCCCATGATCCAAACTGTTAACAGATACATTCCATTTAGATTCGGTTAGAAATCCAACATCCTCTTGTGGTGCTCAAATTCTAGTATCTTTTTCCACTAACAGTTTATCAGAGTAGTCAGACTTTGTACATGTTCAGTCCAGTTACCCGACACTATTTATCTAAGTATTTCTTCTTTGCTCTTCTGATAGCTTTCCTGTCTGTTGCGTAACCTGTAATCCAGACAATTAAGTTGCTTTGAAATCTGGTCACTCCTCCTCAATGTAGCAGGAGAGTCATGTAATATTGAGCATCAGATACCTATGACATCTTGAAATTTTTCTCAAAATGGGAATAATTGTGCTGAGTCCAGAAGGAATTTTTGTCTTATACTTCCTATTGTCTAATCCCTGAAAGTTACTGTCACATGTATGTTGTTGGTTTTATAGTTGTTTATTACACCAAACCTAATCTGATACTACTTTTGTGGTCATAGCTCAAACGAGGATTTTTTACTTCATGAATTTTGATGTGGAATATATCCATTTTATTTTCCAAAAGATTGAAGTTTTTGGTTTTTTATTTCTTCTTTAAAATAAAAGTATGCTTTTATTTGAAATTATATCTATATGTTTTACTTTATGCTCAACTGAATTACAAATACAAATCTTTATGGCATACTACAGTGATTTTAATTTTATGCTATTAGCTATTAATTTTTCATTTTAGTTTTTAGGATATGATTTCATGACATAAAATTGGTTTACTTTTTGCAGATTTTCTAATTTTGCTTTTCATTTTAAGTGACATTCTATTAGTGCTTGTTAATAGTACATAATGGTAGGGTTTGTCTTGAGAAATTGGTACATCCATTTAACATATCTGAATCAGTTTCAATTCCATTTCTTCTGTCTCCCTTTCTCTCTCTTCCCGTTGATCTCCTTCCTATCTCCAAAATTCTGCCTCCTAGTTTCCTGTCATCTCTCCATGATTTCATTTATTTATATAGTAATTTACATAACTTTAGATTTCTCATGTAACAGAAAACATATGATGCTTAACTTTCTAAGTTTGGCTATGTTTTCTTTCTAGTTCCATACATTTTCCTGCAAATGATATCATTTCATTCTTCATTATGCCTGAGTAACATTCCATTGTGTATATACATCACATTTTCTTTATCCATTCATCTGTGGATGGGCATCTACGCTGATTTCACTGCTTAGCTATTGTGATTTGTGCTCCTATAAACATGGATATCCATGCACTACTATAGTATGCAGTTTTTAATTCCTTCAGAAATATGCTCAGGCGTGGTATAGCTGGGTCAAATGGTATTTCTAGGATTAGTTTTAAAGGAATTTCCATGCGTATTTTAATAGTAATTGCATTAGTTTATATTCCCACCCACAATGTAGGAGGATTCCTTTTTATCAAATAATTGCCAGTATTCATTTTTTCAATTTTATATTCTTGATGATAGGCATTCTGATGGGTGAGATGGAATCTAATAGAGTTTCACTTTGCATTTCTCTGCTGGTTAGAGATGTTGAACATTTTTTTTTCATATACTTTTTGGCTATTTGAACTTCTTGGAGAAGTGTTTATTTGGCTCATTTCCCACTCTTAAAAAAATTGGGTTCATTTTTTTATGGAGTTTAATATTTTGAAGTTCTTTATATATTCTAGACATTAACCCTCAATCAGAAAATCAGCTAGTGAAGATTGTATCCCATTCAGTGTGTTATCTTTTCATTCAGTTGTTTCCTTTGCCAAGCAGAAGCCTTTTAATTTGATGTAGTCTCATTTGTTAATTATCAATATTCTTTCTTCTGCTTCTGGAGTCCAACATAGGAAGTATTTCCCTTTGCCTATGGCTTCAAATGTTTCTCCAATGTTGTCTTCCAACAGTTAAAATGTTTGTTTCTATATCTAGGTCTTTGGTCAATTTTGATTTGATTGTAATACAGAGTAAGAGATACAGATATAGTTTCAATTAAAATTAAATTAGTTATCCTTCCTTTACTGAAAGATTCAGACTTTTAGAAACAAAATGCAATATAAGAGCTTATAAATTTCATATCCATAGAACAACTTAAATGTCAATGATATTTCAGACAAATGCAAATAAATACATAAACAACATAAATGCCAATATAAAGTTAAAGTGTAAAATTTAAGAAAAAATATTAAAGGAGTAAAAGTCACTTGGTATGCAAGAATAAAATTAAAGGTATATAATTATGAGCCTTTATACACAAAAAAGATACTACAAATCATAAAAAGTAAAAGTATGAGATCATGGTGGTATAAAGAAAGTATCATGAATAGCCCCAAGATATAAACCATGGTCAGTATTTGGACAGTATTCTTCTGATCTATGAAATTGTGTTTGTTGCCTTTCATCAGTATTTCATAATTTTTAATTATTTTATCCCTTTATATTTAATTCAGTAAATTGAACTTTTCCCTTACTTTTCTTGTCAGATGGCTTATTAATATATGTAAACAGAAATTATTTTTATATTGATTTTTGTTTCCTGCAACTTTACTGAATCTGTTACTTCCAACAGGTTCTGTTTTGTGAAATCTTTAGGATTTTTTTACATTATAACATCATTTCATCTGCAAATAGAGATAATTTTCTTTTTTGATTTAAATATCATTGGTTTCTCTTCCTCAATTGTTTTGGCATGGATTTCCAGCACTATGTTTAATAAAAATGGTAGGAATGTACACTGTTCTTGGTCTAGATCTTAGAGAGAAAGCCTCCGGTTTTCACCACTGAGTTAATATTAGCTGTGGGCTTTTCTAATGTGGCTTTTACTATAGTGAGTAATTTCCTCACGGGAGGGGAGGTCAGTGCCTCACAATGGGCAAAGGCAAAGACACCCAGAGCTTGGCACTATTTATTGGGTTCTTAGGGAGTATCAGAAGACTTAGAGGGTGGCATTAATCCTATGACAATGAGGATCTTCTGCTGATGAGGATCTTAGGCCAATGTGGAACTTATGTTGATCAGGACAGTGAGATGAGCAAAGTGTTCTTACAACAGTAAGTGGGATGAGTTAAACTGATAAGGAATTTGTCTTTCCCCAGGTTCTCTTTTTGTATTACTACTGGGTTCTCAAAGAACCACGGTTTCTTCAGCTGATGTAATCTTGCCCTTGAGTGTCACAGCGTCATGGGACTATTGAGGCCTCAGAAAGCCCCAATCATAATTTAACTGTGAAATGATTTTTCCCCCAAATTATGTAGAATGGCTACTGACAGAAAGTATATTCAATCTTCCTCAATACTTTTTTCTGCATTATTGAGATGATTATATGATTTTTATCCTTCATTCTGTTAATGCTGTGCATCTCATTAAGTGTTTTTTGTGTGCCAGGGAAATATTCACTTGGTTCCATGCATGATCATTTTTTTTTTTTTTTGGTACTGGGGATCAAACTTGGGTCCTTGCGCTTGCCCAGCAGGCAGCGAAACCACTGAGCTAAATCCCGGGCCCCATGCATTTTAATGTGTGGCAGAATTCGGTTCACTAGTATTTTGTTAAGGAGTTTGTGTCCATGATCATTAGATATATTGGCCCATAAAGTTTTTTTCTTATATTTGTTTGTTTTTGGTAAAAGTAAAGTTTTGGAAGAGTATTTTCACTACTCTGGGGAAGAGCTTGAAAAGGATGGGTATTGTTCTTTAACTGTTTGGTAGAATTCACCAGTATGAATCTGGACTTGTGCTTTTTTAGGGGGATTGATGACTGGTTCAATTTCCTCACTCACTTCATACGTCTATTAATACTTTATCTTCATGAGGGAGTTTTGGTCAATTGTGTGATTACAGGAGTTTAACCATATTTTCTAGGTTTTCCAATTTGTTGACATAGTCATACATAGTTCTTATTATAATCCTCTTTATTTCTGTGGAATACTTTTTAAAAATATTTTTATCCTTAACTTCAGTAGGATTTGTTTTTTTGGTATTCTTATTGCTTGGCTCATCTTTTTTACAGATTATTTATTTTGGTATTTGAGCATCAACATGTAAGGCCCACAAAATCCATTCTCACGCTGACCCAGACATCCACATATCTTTCTTTTACATTTAGTGAGGTTCTTTGATTATTTCTTCAGTCCAAGGTTGGTGATCATTTTGAATTCCTGAACCTTTGGTTTTTGCTCTATCCAATGGCTCCTACCTTGTGGCTACCCAATGATGTACATAATATTTATATTTTCTGCCCATTTCTCTTCTAATAATCTATCATCTCCTCCAAAGGGCTGTTTTTAGTGGGAAGCAAAAAACAAATGTGGTATGTTTTTCTGTGTGTTCAAAGCTAGGGGTGAAAAACAGAACAGCTCCAGAAAATGTAAGATATGTGGTCACTGTGGAAGGCTTATATTAACAATGAGGAAGTGGGAAAGTACTAGCTGCAATCCTTTGTTGAATAATACAGGAGGATTAAGTGTAACCATTTGTACATGTGTTATCTAAAACTGTCATTTAAGTTTCTTCTGAGAAAAGAAAACAAATGTGAATATTTTCTATCTCAGCTTGATAAACATACAACAGAATATGAAAAAAAACAGAACACCTTCCCAATATATTCTGTATATTTTCTATCAGAGAATAGAATTGGAAAGAGAAATTCCTACTAACAGTAGGATTATAAAATCTTCTTCATATATAACCATTGCATATTAAAGGAATGCAATTTTGGACATACTCTAAGGGGAGCAGGTTATTAATTAAGGTAAAATTAGTAGAACCCACAACTTCTAGTGGATTTATGTATTATGTGACTATTTTTCATTAACAAAATATCCATATATAAGTATTACTACTTAATAGTGATCCACCAATGCATAAAGATTTAGGAAAGCAAGTTTGGTTCATCTTATGGCTCCATCATTGCCTAAAATCAAGGCATTCCTTACATTCCACTGGCAGTAAAAGAAGACTGCTATGGAAAATATATCCATTATTCTTCAAAATACTGGCCTGCAAGTGACACGAAGCACTCCACTTACATTACTTTGGTAAGAATTAGACAAATAGCCAGTCGTGGGTGCAGTTAGTAGTGTGGGTAAGCAATAATCTGAACTCTCTATTTGGGGAACAACTTCCATGCAACATCCCTATCTGTGTAAGGGGAATATTAGGTTCTAGAGGATCCACCACTAATAGTGGGAAACTATGAATGCTAGTCAGAAGTTATCAGCAAATCCCTTCTTTATCACCTTAGTCTAGGGAGAGGTCTGGAAAAATGGAAACTTATGTTTATAGCAGCTCAGGAGCTAAGCTGTGAAACAGTCTAGATTCCTGTCAACAGATGAATGGATAAAGGAAGTGTGGTACACAATGGAATATTAGCCATGAAGAAGAATGAAATCATTCCATTTGGAGGAAAATGGATGAAACTAGAAACCATCATGTTAAGTGAAATTAACCAGACCCAGAAAGTTAAATGTCACGTTTTCTCTTACATGAGAAACCTAAAATACATAAATTTAATAGACAATTAAAATAAAGAAGAGATGACAGAAACAGGAGGTAGACTTCCGGAGACAGGGAAAGGGATATCTGGGGAGGGGAAGAGGGAGGCTGATGGGATCGAAATTGATTAAAATAAATTAAATACATGTGTCGATTCCCCCAAATAAATCCCATCATCTGACATTGGCAGGTACTAAGAAAATACAATAAAACTTTTTCTTCTCACTTTTACAGTCTGACGCCAGCTGGGGATGATGAGTGAGGTATTTCTGGCCGATAAAATCACAGCCAGGAAATCCTCATCCTTCAAGGAGAGAGCTCTTTTACTCTCTCTCCTTTTGCCCCTTCCTGCTGGGGATGGAATCTGGGAACTCACCCATGCTAGGCAAGGGCTCTGCCACTGAGGTACACCGCCAGGCCTTCCTTTGCCCCTTGTATATTTGAACTTTATTTTCCAGAGAATATGTTCCAGAGCTTTCACTGATGAAAGCAGTGAGCATTAGCATGAAGGCCTTAACAAGGAGGAGCAGAAAGCAGAAAGGAACTCGGACAGACCCAGCTGTTGATCAGCCACCTCTGCCTGGACTGCTTATCTCTGGGCTTTTTGTTACATGACAAAATGAAGTTTATCCACTATTGGATGGCATTTCAGTTAGTTGCAGCCACAATTAAAGTGACTGTCCTATCCATGCCATTAATTTTCCCTTGGAACAACAGAATGACTGTTCTTAAAGTAACTACCTATCCTCAGCTACCTTTATAACAAAAGTCATTCATTCACACTGTCTCAAACTTCTTTGTGTTCTCTGTGACAAGACCACAAAAATATCAATACGCATTAAGAATGCAGCTGTTTCAAGAGAATCCCAGCACAATAACTATGCAAATTAGCCTCTAGAAACTTGAAAATAAAATGTATAGCACTGGCATGAATAGCATGAAAAGTATACAAGAATAAAATCAAAACACTAAAAATTCAGGTAGTAATGTGACATATACCAGAGGAGGAAATACAGCAGCGGAAAGGGAGCAAAATATTTCATTGAATTTCAAAATCAGACTTGTGAAAATATGACGGGAAAGAAAAATTGTTAAGAAACCTAGTACATTACTGAGTATGGAGGCCATAGGCCTACCAAAGTGTCCTTTTTGTAGAGCAGAAAACAAAATAATGGATTGCCAAATGAGAAAGAATCAGTTTCTGAATATATTGCCAAATGATATGTATCTTAATTTCCTTCCTCAAGAGCAGAATGCAAGGAGGCAGATAAATGAGTATTACTTTCAGAAATTTCTTAAAATTGAACTGAAGGTGACAGATACATTTCCAGAAAAAATTTCAATTTGTCAGCTTAGTATTTTTAGAATTTTTCCACTTTTATTGAGGAATTGTTCCCCAATCCCACTTCATTTCTTGTGATGCTGATTCATTGGTTTTATTCTTTTTTTCTCCTTAGATTCTTTTATTGGTACATTTTAGGAATACAATACATTTACATTCATCATTGGGTGCTTGTAGCTTTACATGATGCATCTTGGTTCTTATTTTTTCCCCATTTCCTGTCCTCCCTTCACCCCCTCCACCCTTCCCCATTTAGAAAGACTTTGTTTCCATTTTTTCCTTTTCTCATAATTTTTCCTTTCCCTTCTTTCCTTTCCCCTATCCCTTTGGACCCTTTCTTCCTATTTCACATTATCAATTACTCATTTTAATCCTTATTTACACTTTCAGCTTCTCACACTAGAGAAACTACTTGGTATTTACACACGTGTGTCCTATTCATTTCACTTAAAAGTATGGCCTCAATATACATCCATTTAGCTATAAATGCCTCTAGTTTCTCATTCTTTGTGGCTGAGTAGTACTCCATTTTATAAAAAAAACCACATCTTCTTTATCCAGTTTCCAGTTGATGGGAACTTGGGCTGTTCCCAAGCTTTAACTATTACAAACTGTGCCGCTATAAACATGGGCGCACATATAATTGCTGAGGTGAGTCTTTTAATTCTTTTGGGAAGATACTCAGCAGGGGAATAGCTCGATCAAATGGAACATCTAGCCCTAGTTCTTTGAGGTATCGCCATATTGATTTCCACAGTGGTTGCACCAGTCTGCACTCCCACCAACAATGGAGAAGGGTTCCTTTCTCCCCACACCCCCACCAGCATTTGTTATTGATTGATTTCTTGATAGCAGCCATTCTTTCTGGGGTGAGGTGGAATCTCAGTGTTGTTTTCATCTTCATCTCTTGAATGACCAGTGATGTTGAACATTTTTTCATATGTTTATTTGCTGATTTTACTTCTTTGTTGAGAAATGGTTTTATTCTTGAGTATCATAAATTACAGATTGATCTTGTGTACAAAAAAAGAAAATTCATTTTTCTTATTTCCACTTCCTCCCTGAACTTTATGCAGTAACATATAAGTAAAGCATTTATTGCATATATATGTAAAAAATCAATACCATCCTTCCTAACAGTTCCTCACTAGGAAGACAAGTCCATAGTTGGGGCATTAATTTTCTTATATTTTGGAGTGAATCAATGCGATTTCACTTTTTGTTACTATGATTTATGACCTTCCAAATTATAGACCCTTGAAAATTAAAAACACAGAAATTTGATTTGCTGGAAAATAAAGATCACCATTTAAAATTGTTATATTTCCTGACTTACAAAGCTATTATACATTTTATTTTATTTTCAATACTTTACATAAATAATTATCCTTACTGACAGTTGGGTTAAAAAAACCATGGCTTCTCTCTCCACAGAACTGCTTGTTGAACAATATGAATAGATGTTGTCACATAACTGGAGTTAATGCACAAAAATATCCGTGGCATATGGTGAATTGGAAGGTACTTGGGGAAGCAAGTTCTGAAACAAGTTCACTTGGCAGTGGTTTATGTGCAGTACATTCATGCTTTTTTGGCTAAGATTTAACTGGGCAAAGAAAATATCTACAAAAATCTTAGAATTTTTGCAAAATTCACAATACCTGTTGGACTATATGGTTAGTTGTTTTTTAATTGACATCTGAAACAATTTAGCCTTCTCAGTAAACTCTGAAAAAGCTGCAAGCCAGAGAAGACATAGGGTGTGATGAGCAGCTGAATATGGCTAAATTAAAGAACCATGTGAATTTTACATAATGATTGGCAAAATTAAAATATAGGAGTAAGATTAAAATTAGGAAGCAAACATTAGATACATTAGGACAATGTTTTTTCAAATTTTAATATAACTAAAAGAAGAGAAAATTTCAACTGTTCACACACACACACACACACACACACACACACACACAGTTGAAAGAAAGACCATAAATTACATTCAACCATGATCAAAGGAAATGAAAATTCTTCAAATATACCTCATGGAGAATTTATAGCACAATTAAACTGTGTAATTTATGGCATTAAAAAAGGTGATATTTTGTGAAAAACTGTCTCTCAAAAATATATTACGCTATTGTTTTACACAGTGTTTTGTTTCTCCTTTGATTATAAATATTTTTCTCGAATTTCACTTTGTAGCACCCCAAAGCAGTGCTAGACATTCCTAAAAAATAAACCCAAAAATAACATTTCAAGGTGGGTGCTTCGCCTTGGATATACTTTGTGTTATAGGTGATGCTGACCTGATGACCTACATATAATGGCAGAATTTAAAGAAGGAAAAATAACAACTCAAAATTTGGAAGGGAAGAGAAAAAAGCCCTTGTTTTATTCATTCTCACTAGATTAAAAGGCAAGTCAGAGCTCTATAGGTAACACAATCCACAGATTGTACACAATCCACCGAGTTCCTTCAGATCTTTCACCTGGAAGCAGGGTAGACACCCCGGTGGACCCCAAATTCCCTTCCATCATTAGAGAAGTGACAGTGAACCTGTACACTAAGATGACACCTCTATAGCCCTTCTACCCTTAGTGATTGTAGTTTCTTTTCTTTCTTTTTTTTTTTTTTTTCTTGGTACCGGGGATAGAACTTGGAACCTTGCGCTTGTGAGGCAGGCAGCAGCACCACTGAGCTAAATCCCTGACCTCCCCCTTTATTTTATTCAGACTACTTAGCATAGAACTTGGAACCTTGCGCTTGTGAGGCAGGCGCCGGAACCACTGAGCTAAATCCCCGGCCCTACCCTTAGTGATTTAGAAGAACAGAAGGCCAAACACCTGGCCCTCTGACTTTCAAGCACTCTCAGCCACATGCTCACTACCACCATCTGTTTCAAATCCACCAGAACTAATTCCATTATGCCTTTTATTCCTTTATGTATCAATCATGAGAAAACCCCAAGAATCTCAGGTCAGCCCTCTTCTCCCACACTTTGCCTCCCCAATGATTTGTACATGCTTTCTTCTGTCCTTGTCTGGCATCTCCACCCAACACTTTCACAGTGTCCTCTGAACTCATAGCTCACAGTGAGCAAGATCTCCTTAGTATTAATTGACAGTTCAATAGAGTAGCTGGATACAAGGTCAACAATCAAAAAACAATAGCCTTCTTGTACACAAATAAAAGACTCACTGAGAGAGAAATTAGGGAAATGATCCCTTTTACAATAGCATCCAAAAAAAATGAAATATCTAGGAATCAATCCAATGAAGGAAGCAAAAGACCTTTACACTGAAAGCTACAGCACTCTGAAAAAAGAGATCAAAGAGGATATAAGAAAATGGAAAGACATCCCTTGTTCCTGGGTAGGAAGAACCAATATAGTGAAAATGGCCATACTTCCAAAGCTGCTATTCAGATACAATGCAATCCTGATTGAAATCCCAACAGAATATTTCACAGAACTAGAAAAAACAATCCAAAAATTCATTTGGAAACAGAAGAGACCTAGAATAGCTAAAGCAATTCTAGGGAACAGAGACATGGCAGGGGGTATCACAATCCCCAATTTGAAACTATATTACAAAGCTACTCTGATAAAAACAGCATGGTATTGGTAAATAAACAGATGTGAGGATCAGTGAATAGATTAGGAGATGCAGAAAAAACTCCAGACATACTCAGCCACCTCATCTTTGACAAAGAAGCCAACCACCCTCACTGGAGGAAAGATAGCCTATTTAATAAATGGTGTTGGAAAAACTGGATTTCAACCTGCCAAAGATTAAAACTAGACCCATACCTATCACCATGCACTAAACTAAGATCGAAGTGGATTAAAGATCTAAATATTAAAACAGAAACACTAAACTTGCTGGAAGATAAGTTAGGTAGAACTCTTGAAGACATTGGTATAGGAAAAGACTTTATGAACAAAACCTCAGTAGCACGGGAACTAGCACAAGAATCAACAAGTAGGATCTCATCTTATTAAAAAGCTCCTGCACTGCAAGAGAAACCACTGACAGAGCTAAGAGACAACCTACAATGTGGGAAAAATTTTTTACCAGCTGTTTCTCAGATAAAGGTCTACTATCTAGAACATATAAAGAATTTCAAAAAATCAGACCCCCAAATATAAAGACCCAATTCAAAAATGGACATCCAAAATGAACAGACATTTCTCAGACAAAGAAGTAAAAGCAGCAAATAAATATATGAAAAATGTTCAAAATCACTGGTCATTCAAGGGATGAAGATGAAAACAACACTGAGATTCCACCTCACCCCAGAAAGAATGGCTGCTATCAAGAAATCAACCAATAACAAATGTTGGTGGGGTTGTGGGGAAAAAGGAACCCTTCTCCATTGTTGCTGTGAGTGTAGACTGGTGCAACCAATGTGGAAATCAGTATGGAGATACCTCAAAGAACTAGGGCTAGAGGTCCCATTTGACCCAGCTATTCCCCTGCTGGGGATCTTCCCCAAAGAATTAAAAGAATCATACCACAGTGATATATGTGCACCCATGTTTATAGCGGCACAGTTTGAAATAGCTAAAGTTTGGAAACAGTCCAAGTGCCCATCAACTGGAAACTAAATAAAGAAGATGTGGGGTTTTTTTTATAAAATGGAGTACTATTCAGCCATAAAGAATGAGAAACTAGAGACATTTATAGCTAAATGGATGCATATTGGACACAGATGTGTAAATACCAAATAGTTTCTCTGATGTGAGAAATTGAAAGTGTAAATAAGGATTAAAATGATTTAAAAGAATAATTGATAATTTGAAATAGGAAGAAAATTTCCAAAGTGGTAGGGGAAGTGGGAGGATAAGGAGAAAGGAACGAAGGGAAAGGAAAAATTACAAGAAAAGGAAAAAATGGAAACTAAGTCTTTGTAAGTAGGGAAGGGTGGAGAGGGTGAAGGGAGGACAGGGAATGGGGAAAAAATAAGAACCAAGATACATCATGTAAAGGTACAAGCACCCAATGATAAATGTAAACGTATTGTACACCTAAAATGTAACAGTAAAAGAATTTAAGGAAAAAACATAAAGATCTCCTTAGTCCTTAACTTCATTTCCCTGTGTTCCTCTTCCCCTCTTGCCCTGATGACAGCCAGGCTCTTCTCTTGGATGTTGGATCTGTGTTACTTCCACGGCCCTATTCTAAGTTTGTACATAAGAGTCTTTGCTCTGTTCTGTAACTCTAGACTTTTCTTCCTCCCACTCAGCATATTTAATGATATCTGAGATGATAAGATTGTATCATCTACCACTTCTCAGTATTGCTGTTATCTATGAATCCTTTATTTTTCTACAACTGTAATTCTTCCCTTGTGGTAATTCTCCCCCTCTTTTTAATAATTTCAATGAAGAGATAATCCTTTAAATCCCTTGAACTTCCATTTCTATGAACCCTTCTCCAGCAACAATCTTATACTTTCATGAATGGACCCTAGAACTACTCATGGCAGATATGTAAAATTTCTCCAAAGTGTCAATTTCTTCCATCCCATTCCATTATAATAGCTCCATCTTCACTCTATTTTTTCAATACCAACATTCAATTCCTTTGTAGTAACTGAGAGGACCAATTCTTTGATTCTACAACCCGTTATTGTCCTTCATCTACTTTGGTGTTCTCTGTCCCTTCTTCACATTCCTCCTCAACTTCTCAGATTTCTATAAACACTACCTACACTTTTGGTTCTCTTGTGTAACTCTTACTTAGAAAAACCATAAGTTCTGTTGATTACAGCTTTCTTCCCCAAACTCACCAGCATAAGTATAGTTGAGCAAAATAGACAACCACACTGATGAGTATTTAATTTCAAGACCATAATTTCAGTGGATTCTTAATGTTGCTAGACAATTATGCTGTAATTCTCATTTTATTCACTCTCTCATTTTCTTAAACTAATATTCTACTCCTTCTTTTCTCCATTTACTTTAAAAAAATGCATCCATCTATATGGTGAGGATTGCTAAATGTGTATTTAAAGTTCAGACCTTCTCAAACTTCAAAATTGTATCCAACTGCTAATTAGACATCCTACTTGTATATTTAATAAGCACACCAAAGTCTGCAAATAGAATTGCAAATAGAAGTTTCCAAAATAAAACCCCTAATCTTATCCTTTAGATTTGGTCTTCTTGAAGGCTTCACCATTTCTGCTCATTGCAGACTTTTACCAACTCAGAGCAAAAGACCTAGGCTCATTCTTGATTATTCTCTTCACTTTCCACATATAAACTGCTATCAATTTCTTTAAGATCAACCTATTAACTGGAACCCACATTCACCACTTGTTCTGCTGTGACTCTCATCTGAGACACTTGGATTGACCTTCAATGCATTACCCACTTTCACAATTGCACTACCACTATTTAATCTCCACAAAGGAGTCAATATAATTGGCTTAAAATGCATTTCAGGCCATGACACTGCTCAAAATTCTGCAATGTCCTCTTTCACTTCCAATAAAAGCCAACATTTCTACAATGACTCTAAGTACTTCTCAGACCACTAACTGAATAGCAGCTGCATCAGGATACCTGGTAGGGAGTGGGTTGTGCTAGTTAAAATTCAGAGCCCTACACCTCACCCTCAGATCTTGTGGATGGAAATCTCTGTGAGGGGGTCTTCTGATAATTGTAGGCAACTAAAATTGATGCCCCCAGGTGTTTAATTCGTACATGATTGGGCCCTCTTTCCTTCCCTCTCTGAACTCAGAAATTCACATTTCCCCCCGTTTCTTCTCCCTCCCTCCCTCCTTTCCATACTGGGAATTCAATCCAGGGTCTTTGCCTTGAGCTACATTCCCAGCTCTTTTTCTAAAGTTTATTTTTAATTTTTAGAGTTGCAGATGCTGGGGTCAAACTTGAGATCCTCCTGCTTCAGCCTCCTAGAGTGCTGGGATTACAGGTGTGCACCACCACACCCAGCTATGTTTTTCTTTCATCTTTTTTTTTTTTTTTCTCTCCACTCCTCTCTAGGTAAACTGGCATCCTTCATGTTTCTTGAAAACTTCTCACTGGGTAAAAAGCAGCCTTTGCAGTGAATGAATGCCTCTTCTCCCTGAAATGCTCTGCTCTTGGGCTTCTGTATGCCTATCTCCTCACTGCTATGGCTTCTTGCCAAAATAGGATCTCCTAGAACTCCCCTATACTCGCTTCTTATGCTGCTTCTCCTAGTCTTGACTTCCACAACCTCTTCAATATTTTTGCTAGAGTACATAAAAACTTCCGGCATTCTTTGTAAATTACTAATTTATTATGTATATTGTACATCTTTTGCTTTATTACTGCTAAAGTGTAAGTTCTACAAAGGCTACTCCCAAATCCCAAGTGCCCACAGCAATCCATGGCACATAGTGTGCTTCGTAACTATTTGTTGAAAAGGATTTGTGGCAGCAGTTTATGTCTGTGGAGGTACAGTGTGAAGGTCTGCTTTTATCTTTGACACTGGAAACCACTAATGTGAGGATTAATGAAAGCACATGGATTAAAGGTGCTCTGGTTTAGGTATAAAATATCCCCCGCAAGTGTCATGTGTTTAGAAGGTAACTGGGTCGCGGGGGCGCTGTGCTCATCAGGTGCTCCATCCACTGATGAGTTCAGCAGTTCCTGTGGTGTCAGGGAGCGGCTGGTTGGAAGGGACATGCCACTCCAGCTTGTCTTTGGAGCGCATATCTTCCTCCCCATCTCCACCCTCTCTCCTGGCTTCCTGGGCTGCCTTGGCTGAGCACCTTTCCTCGGCCAAGACGTTTCTGCCTTACAGCCAGCCAATCATGGACTGAATCTTCTGAAATGTCAGCCAAAAGACCTCTCCTCCTTTGCACTGTGAGTGTCGAGTGTCCTATATTTTGTTCCAGTGACAGATGAGTGAGTGATGTCTCAGTGCATTGGCAACAAAGGATGCACTCACTGAAGACTGGAGCCCCTCCGACCAAGCACACATCTTCCTTCTTTCCCTTTTTCATTCCCTCCAGACTGCAAGCCCATTGGTCAGTGCCAGCCACTTCCGGGGTGCATCTTTGCCCCTCAGTTTACTGGCCTACATGTCAACCATCCACAGACACACCAGAACCCAGCTTTACTAATCTGCTAGATTTTTTTTCTTTTTCTTTAGATGCAAGAAAATACATTTTTTTCATGACAATACTATGATAAAATTGTTAAATACATGCATATTTTAAAAACAAACATAAGAGACATCGTTAGAGTTATCAGCCAAGCATACTAGTTTTACATTTATGGTGTCATAGTAATGGGTTACTTATATTCTATGTTTGTGCTATAATCATGCTTTCCAAAAGATTTGGAAACTAAATTCTGAAATTATAGGATGATATAAAATGTCCAAAGTTCCCATTCTAACAGCAACAAAATATCCAATTTTTCACAAGGCAGAAAATACTTCAGTTGTCATCTGGATAGTTTCATTCCACACTAAAACCCAGAATTCTGGGATCTGGAGTGAATCACAGAGACACACTTCTATAGTTTACTGCATATGTGTATTTAAATGTTTCTTTAGATGATTAAAAGTGATTGTAAGTACAGAACAATCCCAACTCATCACTCATGGTTAAAAAAAAACAGAATGTCTGATGTGGTAACATTTCAAGAAATGAAAAAGGGAACAGTTTTGGACCCTCAGTTTCTCCCTGTCTTCTTCACTGATACACACCTGACCAAACAAAGGTCAGTAAATGGTTACTAATATTTATAAAAAACTAAAACTATTTAACATAACACCACTTTAGAAAATATTCAGTCTACAAACCTTATAAAAGACAAAAATGTGTCTGTTTACAGTATGTGTATTTTTTAAACAGTAATTTATTATAATGCAATTTTAAAGTAAAAAATGGTAACTTCCTAGTGTTATAAGGAGGTTGATTTATGACCAGGTAATTAAAGAAATGGTAAACAAACTATTCTTTTTCTTTTTCTTTCTTTTTTTTTTTTTTTTGGTATTGGGGATCAAACTCAGGTCCTTGCACTTGCACAGCAGGCGGCGAAACCACTGAGCTAAATCCCCGGCCAACAAACTATTCTTACTAGTAACATTGAATATTTTTAAATGACCTCTTTTATCTTTGAACACACCTTTAATGTAGTCAAGCTGACACATCATAATGGTCAGAATAAGCAAATTGGAACGTGGAAAATGTTACTCAGAAAAAAATATCACCAATAGATGTTTGCTTCTGTTATGAAGCACACACACAAATTTTCAGGAGTGTTTTCATAAAAGCAAACACTTCCTGAGAGTTTTACAGAATAATTTTTAGAAGACCAGTCACTGATGTCATTAACAAATACTTAGAGCTAGTATAAATTCTTTCTGTGTACCTAAAATTCTGTGGAAAACAATTGACCATTTTTAATTTTGGATTTTATTTCTCATATATGGTTATTGGTTTACTCTTTTTTATTTAAAAATATTTTTTACTATATCAGGTATGTCTAACTCATGGGCTGTAGGTTGGCCATGCCTAGCTGGTGTAACTGGTTTCTGAGCCTGTCTCTGCATAACAAGTCTCTTACATATCAATTCCAAGCTCATTTTCTTAAGATACCTACATATGTTTTATTTTTTATTCCTTAATGTTCAATGTAATCATTTATTTACACACTCCTAAAACCCATAATCTTTCATTCTTTAAAATTAAATTCATCTAGAAATAAAATACAGCTTTTAACATGTTAATTTTCTCTTTCTACAAGGAATCAGTCTAGATACTTACAAGTTAGAGGACTGGATAAAGAAAAGGGGCGGGGGGGGAATATATTGCCATTTCAAAAACATTCTCAATAGTCACATTTCCATAGAACACTTTCAAAAAAGAAGAATTAGTACTTCCAGAAATGCCTTCAAGAAAGGCATTAAATTGTAAGATTAAGATATTTTTGTACAACACGGCCTATCATTCCGTCACTCATACAAATTGTGAATTTGAACATGGCTCTACTTAGATATTCATTTTTTATAGCTATCATGTTAAGTTGCTGATAATTAGAGGTAAAAAGTGAGTCATACACTAGAGAAAAAGGAGGCAGAAAATTACCTACCAATTGGAGTACCAGTGTTAGGAACCCCTCAGGCTCTCTAATTTTTTCTTGCCATAAATATTAGAAGAGGGTTAATAATAATGCATAATGTCGTCTGTAGATTTAATTACAACAATGAATACATTGCTTTATTTATTTATTAAATTTGGAAATTTTAAAAATAATCTGGAATTTAGAAAAGTTTTGAAAGTAAAATACAAAGAATAAAATTAATTTAAAAGAATCATTTCAAGGTGACAAAATTCACTGCTTTCATACTTATTGTTCTAACTTCTATTGTCATGGGTTGTATTATTCTTTATTTTGTCCTTAGGATGTAGCATATATTATAAATGTTATAAATATTTGTTGAATAGGAAAATTTAAAAAATACATTTTCTTAGATCAATTTCCCTTTTAAAAAATTCCGTACAATAATTGGCTGTGTACCTCCTCTAGAGATTCTGATACATCAATAATCTCAGTTCAGACCCAAAAGGTATTTATGCTAAACAAACAAGAGGCTTACTTTAACTAAAGCAAAATACTCACCATTAGTTTTGATCAATTGCTCTGAACTCACTTTCATTAAACTGTTTAATTTGAACCACAATGAGATTCTGTCCTTTGAAAGATAAAGCAGATTCCCTAGCCATTAATTAAATGGTCTAACTACAGTTGGTTACAAGACAGATGTTACAGACCCTCCACTGATAACCCAACTCAGCAAAATACCGCTACTTCTCTTCTGAGAAGAAATTATTGCAACGCTAGTAATGAAAAGTCTGGTTTCTTCCTGGAGCAGGTGGGAAGGAACTCAGAAAATGCTTTCAAGTGTGCTGGTATCGCACTTTGTCCCCTGGCCCTTCCTGAGGGATCCTACAGTACATGCAAGAAAATGACCCATAAATGGCATTCTTTTATAAGAATATAAATACACACATGTAATTTATAAACCAATTAAAATAGTAATAAAATCTAAATGATGCTTGATTGCTGGGCATGATGGCACACCTCTGTAATCCCAGGATTTAGGAGGCTGAGGTAGGATGATCACTGAGAATTAAAGGCCAGCCTAGGCTACATAGTGGACCCTGTCTCAAAAAAAATTAAAAAATAAAAATAAAGAAAGAAAAATGATGCTTTTTTGTTTCTTTTCATTAAAATAATGAAATGAAATATCAGTTAACTTCTCTGACTCCCAGGGACAATTTCATCTCAAAATCAGTGGTATAATTTTTTTTTTTTTTTAAAGAAGAAAATCCTGTTGCTTGCAGCAACCTGGATGGATTTGGAGGTCATTGTGTTAAGTGAGATACACCAGGCACAGGAAGATAAGTGGCACAGGATCTCACTCAGACATGAGATATAAAAAAGCTGACTTTATAGAAGTTGGCAGGAGGATGATGTTACCAGTCTGGGAAGAGAAGGAAATATGAGGAAAAATTATCAATGCATCTGTAACATTCGTACCACAGTGAGAAGATTCAGCACACAATTGCACAGTGGAGTGCTACAGGCAGCAGTAATGTAGTATATGTTTCACAAAAACTAGAAGAAAGAATTTTGAAAGTTTTCGCCGTAACGAAATGACAGTTTTGAGGAGGTAGGGATGTTTAACCAGGTTTCAACATTATACAGTGTACACGTGGAACAAAACACTACATGGTACTCCAATAATATGTACAATTTTGTTTATATATATCAGTTAAAATAATTTTCAAAATTACTTCAGGGGCAAAATGAACAAATGGCAGGGTCAGCTCGAAGGAAGACAGTTCTGCATCTTGGGGAGCTGGGACCTCAGCAGTAGTCAATAGTCCTCAAGTCAGTGCAGTGTTCATGAGCCCTTCCACCACATAAAGGGGTCCACACGGGACACTGTGTGAACAAATCACCTGATTGAAGGGATGTGGTTGGCAGGGAATTTAAGTAACCAAAAAAGAGAGCATGATCACATGAGAAAAGACCTACGTATGTACAATAAATTAGTATTTAAACAAATAAATAATTAAACTCCTCTACGATGCTATTTCTTTTCAAAGCTGTCAGTCAGCCCCTTCTCTGCTGACCCTATGAGAGCAAACATAACGGACTGATGCACACAAGGGACAAAGATGTCACACTGCCTGCTCTTTTTCTACTGTTAAAATCTGACAGCCTTCTGACCATCACTTAACCCTGCTGGACTCTGACTTGTTAAAAGGTGTGGGCTCATAGGTTTATTGTGAAAACAGAAAGAGATTGTCATGTCAAGAACATAGTAAGTACCCAGTGCACATTACCTTTTCTTATTAGTTGTGGTTCAGCTACTGTAGACACACATACACACAAACACACACACACACACACACACACACATGTGACACTGAGCTACATCCAGTTACTGGTCACCATGTCTGCTTTCCATCTGATGGAGAGGTGGCATGTGTGCCATCCTTCCTGCAACAGTTCAGGTAGTGTGGATAAATCAGTGAGATTTAAAACTCCAGGGGTACTAAATGAATTTTGAGAGAAAAACTACAAAACTGAAATTCTGCACTCAACAAAATTATCTTTCAAAATTTCAGACCAAGAAAAGAAAGAAAGAAAGAAAGAAAGAAAGAAAGAAAAGGAATTTGTCTCCAGGAGACCTGCTTTCCAAGAAAACTTAGAAGTTGTTTAGGGAAAAAGGAAAATGACATGAGTTAGAAACTTGGCTCCACATAAAGAAAGGAGAGAAAGAGCTTTGGAAAAGTTAACAAGTGAAGATAAAATAAATACTTTTGGTTTTCTTATTCTTAATTGAGCTAAAGGTTAAGAGTTTATTTTTATTTTATTTTATTTTATTTTTTTGGTACCAGGGATCAAACTCGGGTCCTTGTGCTTGTGAGGCAGGTGGTGGAACTATTGAGCTAAATCCCTGGCCTGGTTAAGAGTTTACTTAAAGATTGCTATGAGTTCCAGGCCAGCCTGGGGTACACAGTGAGTTTAGGGCCAGCCCAAGCTACATAGCCAGACCCTGTCTCAAAAAACAAGACACCAAAAAGTTTATTTAAAATAATATTTAAAATATATTTAATTGTGTATGCTTATTTTTTTATCTTAAAGTATATATTTGTATATGCTTATATACAAGTGAAATTCCTGCCAGCAATGATACAAAGGACAGGAAGGAGGAAGTAAGATTATTTTGTTAAAATCAGGCATTACAGTACTCACACTGTTTGTAAAGAAGTACAGTGTTATTTCAAGGTAGACTCTGATTAGTTTTAAATCTGTTGTAAATTAGTTGAAAATTGCCAATACTAGGGCAACCACTACAAAGTCTATTAAGTTATGACTCATATGCTGAGAAAACAGAATCATATAAATGCTACATTAAACCCACTAAGATATAAATGCACATAGAGTGAAAGACAAAAAATAAACAAATAACAAGGGCAACAAATAGAAAAATAGTAAAAAAAAATCTTAAATATTAACCTAGCTATATTAATAATAACTTTAAGCACCAATGGCCTAAATACATCAATTAAAAGACATATTGTAGTAATGGATTAAAGACCTATTTAGGTATTGTCTACAAGAAATCCACTTTAAACCTAAAGACATGAATTAAACTCAGCCATACCATCAACCAACCAGATAAAATGGATATCTATAGAACATTTCATCCAACAATATTCTCAAGCTCACAAAGAACATTCACCAAGCTAGATCACACCTGGGCCATAAAATGCACCTTAACAAATTTAAAAATAACAGAAATCACATAGTGTCTGCTTTTATGCTACCCTCCACTTAAATGAGAAATCCATAACAAGAACATAATTGGAAAATTTCAAAACATTTAGAGATTAAACAATATATTTATAAATAGCACATGAGTCAAAGAAGCAATTCCAGATAAATTAAAAAGTATTTTCAACTGAGTGAATATGAAAAAACAAAATATATCAAAATTTGTGGGATACAGTGACAATTGTGTTTAGGGGGAAATTGATAGCAATGAATGCATATGTTAGAAGGAAGATCTAAAGTTGATTCTGCCATCTTCCACCTTTGGAAACTAGAAAAGAGCACATTAAATCCAGAGTAAGCATAAAAGCTAATGAAAATTAAAGCCAAAGTCAATGTAATTCAAAACAAGAAATAAGTGGAGAAAAATCAATGAATCCAAAAGATGCTGTTTTAAAAAAAAATCAATGAAATCTAGAAACTGTAGCCAGGCTCAAAACTAAGTAAAAAATGAGAGAAGAAAAATATATCCTGTGGTAGTGAATACAGATAACTGGGAAAGTTATGCATGTTTGGGGGAGCGGGGCATATGGAAACCTTCTGTACCATCCACACAATTTTGCTGTGAGCCTAAAACTGTTCTTTCAAAGTCTATTTTTTTTAAGAAAACTACTTGGAGAACATCATGAAAAGTGATCAATTCTTGGCAAGCTGATCACAGGGAAAAAAAAGAGAGGACATAAATTAACAATCTCAGGAATGAGATCAATGATATCATTACAACTACATGGGTATTTAAAGGGTAAGAAGGGAATATAATGAAAACTTATTCCAATACATTCTGTAAGTCAGACAAAACAGATAAAGTTTCTGAAAGACAATTGACTAAGTTCATGGAAGAAGAAATAGATAACTGGAATATCTGTATACTTAAGAAAATGAATTTTTATTTAAAAACCATCAACGAAGTGACATAGTACTCACCATTAAAAATGAACAAAATTCATATATGTAACAGTGATATACATATATTTAAATATCTCTCTTCTAATCTGAAAAAAAGTTGGCCCAAGTCAGTTGATCTGAGCTGAATTAGTAGAGACAGCATTGGCCTGAGGAGACGGGAGGTGGTAAGAAGGCATAACTAACTCTCTCTCTCTTTCTTATGTTTCAACACAATTTATTGAGTAGTTTATCCTTTATCCCAGGAATCAGGAATACCAATAATGTCTTTTAAAAATTTTTTTACTGGTACAATTTAGGTATACATAATGATCACATGTATCATAGGGAATATGTACCTGTACATGATGTATCTTGATTCCTTTTTTTCCCCATTCCCCTCCCCTCCCTCAAGCCCTCTTCCCCTCCTTATTATCAAAAGCACTGTTTCCATTTTTTCCCATTTGTTTTCTTTTTCTTCCTTCCTTTTCCTCTCCCACCTCTCTAGTTTCCCCTCCTTTTGAACAATTCTTTATTTCACACTATTATACACTTTGGTCCCTATTTAAACTTTGAGTGTCTTACACCAGAAAGACAATGTGATATATAAGTGGTGCATAACTCTAGAGGAGGACAATTCTATCCTGTTTGGGGTACACATGCTTATACATATCTCATAACTCAACCAACTGTAAAGTACACTTAATTTCACATAAATTGAATCTCATAAAGTTGATTAAACTGTTAGAAATAAAAGTAAAAAAATAAATATCATGGAAAAGATAACATGGGAAAAGAATGCCATAAATAATTTATACCAATAAGTTTGAATACCTCAATTAAATGAAAAAAATGTTTAGGAAAATGATTAAAACTGACTCACACAACAAAAAACCAAATGTCAAATAATAATTGGAAATATCCTCCCACTCCTACACCACCACAGAAATTTAATCCCAGGCTGATTTACTGAAGTTCTATACAAGAGTGAAAGTTCTACTAGTATCAATAAATGCATCTGAAAATAGAAAAAGGAGAAATATAACACAACTCATCTAATAATGCTAACACAACCTCAATATACAAATTACACAAGGACAGTTCAAAACAGCATACTTTTAGGCAAATCTTCCTTATTAACATTGTTAAAATATACAAAAAATCATAAAGGAAATATAGTAATTTATAAAAAACATTATATTTTGTCACCAAGATTCACCACAGGATGCAGGTTGGTTCATCATTAGAGCATTTATGGATGCAATGCACCATATTAACACATTAAAGGAAAAAACATGTTTCAATAGCTGTAGTAAAAAGCACATGATAAATTTCAACACCATTCATGATAAATGTAAAACTAAACTACCAAAATTAATGAACTACAAATAAAAGTATTCAAATTCAAATATAATGAAGTCCTAAAAAGTAAACCTGCAAGAAATTTACTAAATTATGAAGTACTTAAAATTGTTTGGACTAGAAAACAAAAATGCTAACTTTTAATGTTTATATTCAACCTTCTACTTGGAATTCTGATTGATAAAATATGACAAGGAAAAGTATAATATACAAGAGTAGTGATGTGATAGTATTGCAAACTCATTAGACTGCATTAGAGAAGAGAAATATAAGGAAAAGTATCTTTATGACTTCATAAAAATTAAAAGAACTTAATGAGAAAAAATGTACAAAGTCAAAA
Organism: Heterocephalus glaber; assembly: GCF_000247695.1. The sequence continues at coordinate 11,594,107 of NW_004624796.1, forward strand.
TATAAGAATATAGGGCCAGGGATTTAGCTCAGTGGTTCTGCTATCTGCCTCGCAAGTGCAAGGTCCAGAATTCAATCCCCGGTACCAAAAAAAAAAAAAAAAAGAATACGTTTACAACATAATTGATAACAAATGCTGTTGTCCTTAATTTGCAAAGATCTCTTACAAATAAATATCAGGCTTTGTAACTTTCACCAATCTGATGATTGTGAAGTGATATCTTATTTTAGTATTTTTCAGACTCCCTAATTACTCACAAGGTAAGCATAAAATATATATAAATTAGTCATTCAGATTTCTTCTTTCATGAATTACTTCAGCATATCTGTTATCCACTTTTCTTATTGGGTTATATATTTTAGAAGCAATACAT
>NW_004624796.1:11607058-11645185 GCF_000247695.1 Heterocephalus glaber
ATACCAATAAAAGAATTTAAGAACAACAACAAAAAAAATGAGGTAACTATCAGCTACTAGAATATATCTTATGCATATATGTATATAACATATAATATTAGACATAAAGTTACATACATAATACAATATAACAGACATATATGCATATGGTCATAAATATTTTAACTAATATTCATTTATGCCTTTGATAATTTGAAAAAAATGTAAGTTATATCCAGAGATTGTCTACCACTGACTTTTAGAAATGGGTGCTACAAACTGGAGTCATAATGAGACCTAGTGAAAGTAGAGTGTTTTATATAACTGCTAAAGTAGTCCAATTTAAAATCCAATTCAAGAAATGTAGGAGGAAAAGTATGATTTTTAATATTATCTGTCATGTTTATAGCTTCCACCATATTGATACTACAATCCAAAAATTATAAATGCATTTATCATCTGGTAGCTACATTGAATAATTGACCTGCTGGAACTTATTGTGTCAGGTTTTATTTGCATTTGTTTGTAGTCCTTTATGCCAGACTGGAGCGAAGGTTGGTTTGTGCTGCCAAACAAATAACTATCCAGTCTAATTAGAAGGCTATACATTCATTCCATTCTGAAAGCTCCTCTAGTTCTAAAGTGTCACGGAAAGGATCACACTGAACTGTAAAAATGTTATGCTCTCAACTCTGAGTGGAGACCACCGTACTGAAGGAGTTGATGCCATTAGATTGTTAGGCAGAGGATAGGCTTCCAGAGTCTGCTGTGGTTCCTAGGAACTGTGAAAAGAATCCAAATGCTTCCTGATGCATCCTGTGGAGTAAGAGAAAGTGAGGCCTGAAGTGTTGTTGTTCAAATAAGGGTTAGGATAACTACTGCAGGGTTTGTGGGGTAAAGAATTCCTAAGAAAGAGAATGTAGCTGAAAATTAGAATAGGATTTATAGTCAGCAACACCCAAGTTTGGATTCACTAAAAAAGGAGAAAGCCACTGGGAAGTATGGACTTCAAAGGTTGATGCCAGCAAAGTAAGTATCATACCACAAGGCAATCAAAGGACACTGCAGGAGAAATCGGAAGTCACAACTGCAGCATAAAGACATGGTTCTGGGATCCCAGGATTTTCTCCATGCCAGTATGGGGCCTCTGCAGATTCTACTACCAAGGTCCCATCTTGGAAATAAAAGGATGGAGAGCAACATCTGAAAGACTGAACATGTACCTGAACACATTAAGTTGCTTGAATGAAATTATTTTAATGAAAAGACTTGGAGATATTCAATTGGAAAGTTTAATGCTTTCCTCCCTTCTTGCTGTCCACGTAGGGTGAGGGTTATAAGGAAGATTAAGAGATAAGCAACAAAAATGTAAACTATATTTTCCTTGAACATCTAATCAGTGGTCTAATTTTTTTTTAACTTGTTTCCTCTTTCCTTTAGTCCTTCATTCTTTCTTTCTGTTCTTATTTCCTTATTTCCTTGATTTCTTCTCTTATCCTTCCTGTTGCCTGTCCTTTATTAAATAAATAGTTAACACAGTCCTCTCATGTGCTGGCATTTTTATAGGTGTATGGAATGCAAGGCACAGCTGCAGGTCCTGCCTGTAAAGATATGATAGTCTAGAAGAGGAGGAAACATGTGAATAAATTATGTTACAGCATGATAAATACAGACACGACTGTGTGCAAAGTGTTATAAGTGGTTGGAGGAATTGGTTTCCTTTACATGAAGTGTACATTGGATATTGAGTATAGTTTCATCAGACAAATAATGGGATTTCCAGACAATCTGAGTGCTTATGTAGGATATTGCAGAGAATATCCCCAAAATCCAGTTATTAAAGAAGTGATTAAGAAAGGTGATACAATATCAAGGTGGGATAATTATATACCTATATACCATAAATGGGTATTTGAAATTTGTGGTTTGAAAACAATACCACTTACAATAAAACCAAAAACAATGAAGTATCTTACAAAATATTTGCAGGATCTGTAAGCTGAAAACTATAGAACACTATTGAAAGAAACCAAACTGGTATGCAAAGAGACATAGACTATATTTATTAATTGGAATGCTCAAGATTTTTGGTAGGTATGTAAACTAATATAACCACTACAGAAATCAGTACTGAGATTTCTCAAAGAACTAAACCCACAAATTCCCTTCTCATTCTAGATATCTTCCCAAAAGAGTTAAAGATACCATATTACAGTGGTCCACAAATACCATGTTTATAATAGCATAATTCATAATAGCTAAATCTTGGAAGTGGTCCATATGTCCATCAACAGATGAATGGATAAAGAAAATGTGGTATTTATGCACTGGAGTACTACTCTGCCATAAAGAAGGATGAACAGGAGTCATTTGTAAGGAAATGGATGCACCTTGAGACCATAATGGTAAGTGAAATAAATCAGACACACAAACTTATATATTGCATAGTTTTTCTTACATGAGAAACCCAAAATATAAATAAAGAGCAAAACAAATGGTAGATAATAAGAATTAGGGAGATAGATCATTTGCAAAAGAGAAAGAGGGCTGGGGATGTAGCTCAAGGGGCACAGTGTCTGCTTGGCAAGTACAAGGTCCTCAGTTCAATCCCTGGTACTGGAAAAAAACATGGAAGGAGACTGAGAAAAGGAGGAAGGGGTTAGGAAGGGGAGGAAAAGGGATAAAGAAAGGAATTAAGATGTGTTATGTACACAGAGAAATGGCCTATATACCCATTCAACATATTCTGAATTGATAAAATGTGGTATTTATGGAAAGTGTAAGGGATGAAAAAAGAATTAAGATGTGTTAGGTACACGTACCAACTCCACACAATAAATGTAATCATTGTGTACTGAAAACAACACAGGCTCATAAAGAAGACTGTTAAGAGGTCACTTCTCCCCAGTTTGATCTATAACTTCAACTCAGTAGTAATCAAAATCTCAACAAACTATTTAAAATGATAATAACAAACTGAATTCTAAAATTTACATGAAAAGCAAACAGAATTAGAATAGCCAAAATAATTCTCAAAAGAAGAACAAAGCCAATGGAGTCATATTACTGGAGGCAGGACCTGTGTTTGTTGCTTGATATTAAGACTCACTATAGGTAGCTGTAATAAAAAATAGTGTTGTTTTGGAAAAAAGAGAAGCATGAAGCTGAACAGGAGGCCAAAACTAAACTGTCACAGAGTCAACCAAGTTTTGAGGAAAGTGCAAAAGAGGAAGGATAATCCTGTCAGTGGAGCTAAAACAATTAGACACCCATATATAGACAGATGAGATCGGCACAAATCTCACATAATATGTAAAAACTAACCCATAATTGATTATACTCCAAATATGCAACATAAAGTTATAAAACTTCTACATGGGTTAAAAATGTGAGTGGCTTTGGAGTTGCTGAATTTTTCAACACTATTCGAAAGCCACAAATCCTAAAAGAATTGATAAATTGAACATCAAAATCAACAGTAGGAAAGACACCAGTAGGAAAATGAAATGACAAGCCCCAGATGGAGAGAAAATATTTGCAATTCATAAATCCTTTAATGAACCTGTATCCATAATATATGAAGAACTCTTAAAATTAAACTGTAAGTAAATAAATAATAAGCAAAAGATCTAAAAAGATACTTCACCAAGGAAGATACAGAGATGGGAAATAAGCCTATAAATAGATGTTCAACATCATTAGTCCTTAGGGAAGTATGTATTTAAACCATAAGACACTACTGCATACCTGTTAGAATGGCTAAATATTTTTTATAATGAAACTGGAAGTACAAACTGCTGATGAGAGTTCAGAATATTAACATTACTCATTCATAACTACTGGAATGCTAAATGATATAGTCACTGTGAAAAATATCTCTGCCAGTTATATTTTTGTCAGTTTTAATAAATACATGATTCTCTTTCTAGGTATTTACCTAAGTGAAATATAAACTCATGTTCACACAAACATCTGAACATAAAATTTTATTGCAGCATTACTCATAATTACAAAAAAATGGAAATCACCAATTAACAAGTGAATGGATAAACAAACTATAGTACATCCACATAATACAATACTACTCAGCAATATAAAGCAAAAATTTTATTCATGCAACAACATGAATGATTCCTAAGTTCATTTTTCTAAGTTAAGTAAGCCAGACTCTAAAGGTAATTATATTATATTATTCTATTTATAATGACCTTTTGGAGAAGGCAAAGCTATAGGGGCAGAAAATGCAGGTTTTTTCTGTTTCTTTTTCTTTTTCTCTTGTTTTCTTTTTCCAGTACTGGGGATTGAACCTAAGTCTTTCACACTGAGCCATCCCCAACCCTTTAAAATTTTTATTTTATTTTGAGACAAGTTATCACTAAGTCACTAAGTTACTCACACTGGGCTTTAACGTGTGATTCTCCTGCTTTGGCATCCAGAGTGCTGGACTTATAGGCATGCTCTACCATACCTGGTGTCTGACATAGTTTTGTTTTGTTTTTTTAAAGATATAACATCTGCAGATATCGTGTAGGTATATACAGTGCCTTGAGGCACAAACTCCTTAAATAGTCTCATTCTATTTCTTCCTTAACCTCTTATTCTAGTAAAGACATAAATGTTTTATGATATGTGTTTTTTCTTATAAAGTCCATCATCTGGCCTTTTCAGTTTTATTGTAATAATTTTCTTTCTTTTGGAGTAGAAAACACTCTTCATATGAACAGCACAAACAGTAGACCTGTAAAATTCCCAAACAGGATGAAAAATATCAAAGAAAAGACCAACTGCAAATTTTAAAAGCATAAAATACTTACACCATAAAAAACTACAAAAGTGTCATTAGTGTTGAAAATTACTGGAAGAATAATTACCCCCAAGATGTTCAGGTGCATGCTACATCCTGATTTCCAAGGACTGGCATAATGTGATAAAGAGATAAAACTGTCAACCCTCATGGGCTAAAAGTTAGAACATGAGATGAAACTACCTGCACAAACAAGTTCAGTTACAGTGTGGTGACAGCATGCATGTTGGGAATGCGTGCTGCAAGCCATCTTGAGTTGCTCTGTTGGGAGGAAAAGATGAAAAGTGTCTCAGACACCACCATTAGTGAGTTTTTCAAAATGGAAAAGGTCCAATGACTGTATGTGTGGCTCCCTGGCTTACCACATAAGTGATGTTCTGTCCTACTTGGACATAGGAACTTTTTGCTGGTTTTGGGAGATATCAAAACAAGGTGGGTCTTCCATGTCAGATAGTCATGACAGGAAATCATATCCTTTTAAATAAGTGCCATCTGCACCACACATACACCAAAATAGGGCAGGAAGAGGTGAGCTTCCTGGGATAATGAAGAGACATGATTATACAGTTAAGCTTATGATAGCATCTCATTTAAATTAAGTTGCATTGGAAGAGTCTTTTAATTTTTTAATAAAAGTTAAATTCTGAGGAGAGTCCATCCTGATCATAGTTTTCCCAATTCCTAAACAATTTCCTAATTATAAATTAGAGAAGAAATGGTCTGACTTCTCCTGTAATAAAAATCATTACACATTAATTTCTATTGAAGTAAAAGGATCCATAATATTAGCAAGACCAGGAATCACAACCTTCTTTTTCTAAAGATTAATGTAATGCATCCTGTATTTCTAAATGTATGGCTTTGCTTGGTTCACAGGTATTTTTCCCCTTTGCACTAGAATTGAATCAGTCTCAATGCAACTTCAAAGAACCAATTTGTATTAGGGGACTGTTTGGTAATGGTGCTCATATACTAATGTTATATAAACTAACATGGTTTGCAACTTTTAGGCCTATCATCTTGATTGGATTCTTCTTTTAGGAATATTTTTAAAGGATTTATCAATTTTTAGATGAAGCCTTAGGTTTTGCATAACATTTTCATACGTATTTCCACCTTGGATTCTCTAGATAGCATTGGAAAGTTTGGTGGTTATTTATACTGTAGACGAGGAGACTAAGACTTTGAAAAGCAACTTGCTGAAATCATTTTGTCAGTAGCAGTAGGGCTGGAGTTTAAATCCAGCTTATCTGATTCCAGAATGCAAGTTCTTTCTGATATGCTAAGCTGTAATACTGCTACAGTTCGTTCCACGTAAGGAAATACATAATATCAGCTCTGAGCCATACTATTCTCCAAAGTATTTGAGGACCTGTAAATGGTAACCGAAGCCCCATTTCACAAGGTTAGAATACAATGTGAGATGCTTGAAAGATAAATTCTATTCTGGACATAGGGATTATTTATGAGGCAGTGTTCAGTTGGCATTGAATATAGGAGTTTAAAAAACTAGATAAAAATTTGGGCTCTGATATGGATTTTGGAATAAGGATAGAGCTTTTGGAATAAAAGAGTCCTGTCTAAATGAGGGCAGAGTTGTAAGCTGAATTATGTAATCAATAGTGTTCAAAGGAAAGGAAAGAGAGGGGCCGGGGATTTAGCTTAGTGGTTCCACCGCCTGCCTCACAAGCACAAGGACCGGAGTTCGATGCCCAGTACCAAAAAAAAAAAAAAAACCCCAAAAGGAAAGGAAAGAGTCCTGCTTACATATAGCTGATAGCATTATAATCACTATCACATCATGGAGAAAAAAAAATAAAAAGAAAGCTCTCTTTCTGAAGTCCTACCCATTGAACAACCAAAGTTTCTTGTTGTAATTTGCTATGTGTTACATAGTGATAAAACATGACATTTAGACTTAAGCACTTTAAATAGTCCCTTGGGCTATGTTCAAGGCACAGAACAGCTGTATGTATAATTAAATAAAGCTAATTTAAATAAATTAGATTTACCAGAAAATCACTCAAAGTTTGCACTCATAAAAGTTGTAAGACAAGAGGTTGTTAATGCTATTTGTCCAAACTGCATCTTTTGGAACATCGAGAACTCTGGGACAAGGAATACTTTTTAAGATAGTAAAAATGTAAAGTTGTTTCTTCCAATTTCTTCTTGAAGGTATAATTTTACCGATATTTTACACAGATGAATTTCAAGAGAATGTTTGCAATATAATTGCTATTGAGGCATCAAGAAAGACAGTGAAATGGAATACAAATATGCTTCTTTTAGTTTTTTGGTTTTTTTACCATACACATTTCATACACAGTACATGCATCTTGAAATTCTATCTCTTTTTGGTAGAAGCTGCCTCCTGAACATACTTTCATGTCAATATTTATGTGAGAATCTATGTTCAAGAAATTGGTGAAGTGCTATATTTTTCCCTGGGCTTGAACAGGGGATGTTGCTTACCAAAGCTAAGAATTTTTAGAATAAAAACAAACATATATCTAGTTTTAATGTTTCTCACTCTGGTGCTGTCATAATGTAATCATCAAGAGCTATGAAATTGTTTTCAACCAAAAGCTCTGAGGAGTATTTCTGGGAACCAAGGTGAATTAAGGTTTGACCTTTTTTTAATATTGCCTCTCTTGACACTGCTTCATAGACACACTTGTTCTCAGGTTTCAGGGATGAAACACATTGATCCTGTTTTTAGAGATACGTCATAGTGGGTATTCAGAAGGCTCTGATTTATGACTGAACCTGCAGCCAGTTCCTTGGAGAGCTCTACCTGGCATGGACTGAGTGCCATGTGAGGGGCCAGAGGCTCCAATCTAACAAGAGAAATGCCTCAGAAACGAAAGGAACTGCGACTTAGAATTGATTAGCACCCAATATAAAGAAATCTAATATTCACCAAATCCATAATAAACACATTTTTTCCAGGCCTGTAAGAATAATTTCATTTTGTCTGGTGTCTTTCTAAGAGGGGCTTCGTGCAAATATTTTTTAAATGCACTGGTTTCTGAAGATAGAGACATATTTAGGCTATTTAATCCTGTTCTAGACCAATCATCTGGGAAAAACTGAAACAGAACAGCTTCAAGAAAAAAATGTCCAAAACAGTTGACTAAGTTATCAGCAGCTATCAACTGCTGGTGTGCTTTTACAGGAGTGGAAAGGTAGTATTGTGTGCTACATCTTTCTTAGTCATTTTTAGTGTCCTGGAGTGAAATAAAAAGCAGTAATTATTCACAATATATTAATCAAAATACATTATTTCTCAATATAAATATATATCCCACATGCACATGTATATGACATATAGTACATAATACAGAGAGACGCTTACCCTGAGCACTTGACTCGTATTAAATAAAACTATTTTTCAAAAATCAGAAATATTTGGTTTTTGCTCTCTTTGGTAAGTTTTGTTTGCTCTCAGAAGGTGTGAGTTAAACAGTAATTATTCTGCAACCTTCACATTTCTCTCAATGTGAATGGAAATTTGATTTCCTTTTTTTCCACTTAAAATAGTTGTCACATTCTTCTTTTCCTCTCCTTTATTTAATTTGCCCAGAAAACCAGAAAGTGAGGAATATCTCTTATCCACATTCCTTTGTATTCAGAGTTACTTCTGTTTCCTCAGTGTGGTTGGGCCAAATGATTCCGGTAGAATGTACTTAGAGAATCAAACTCAGAAAAACAGCAAGAATGACTTGACATTCCCCCTTTGAAAATATTTGAGCCCATATTTTATTAGGCACTTTCAGCTTAATGTTTATTCCTTAGTCTGCATGTAATAAAGCCTTGCATCTTTGATAGATCTTCCTCGGAAGTGGTTTTGTACCTCTTCTGGATATAATACTACATCTTTTGGGAGGTTTAATGACTCTTTCATTGATTATCTAAAAATTACCATATGTCACAAAGACCAATAAGCTTCCAAATCAATATTTGAGTTTTTAAATGGTGTAATCACTGTAACAATTCCAACTACAATTATTAACTTTTAAGATATGTGTTCTTTTTTTCTTTTCTTTAAGTGCCTACTACTTTTACAATTACATATGTACACTGGTCACCACAAAAACAACTAAATCTAATTTAGAAGCAAGCAAACTTTATTTTTCTTGCAAGAAAACAAAGCCCTTTGGGAATTTTTAAATTTTTCTTTGCTACTTGTTAATTGCACCAAATACCAAATTATGATTAAATCAATGTGCCCTTCTAGTTAACTTTGTAGACCAAGTCCTGTCAAAACAATGCTATCATTGCAGGGGATTTAGCTCAGAGGCACTGCGCCTGCCTCACAAATGCAAGGTCCTGAGTTCGATCCCCAGTATCACAAAAAACAAACAAATAAACAATGCTATCATCTCAGATTCAATCAACATATAGTTCAACTACCTTATATTAAGAAACATCACAGAAATTTCATTTCCAATCATAGCAAGGAATACTTAGATCCAACAGGCACAGATATAAAACAATAAACATTTCTGGATAAAGTTTTTAAAAACTGTTTACATTTATTGATCAGTAGGAAGGAACATAAGAATTTCTCAGTCCAAAAAGTCCATGGGGTTTTGGGCACCTTTCTCTTTGTAGCCGGTTTTTGCCTTGTGGTCCTTTGCCTCAGACAATTGGTGTTTCCACTTTCCAGGACTCTCATGGCACAGAGCCTGAAAGTCAAAACTCAAGGACCATCTAGAACATGAGGTCTAAATCAACATCTCCCTCCTTTAAAGATGCAGCTGTAAAGAATCCCCTTGTAAGAGTGACCCAGAAAAAAATTCATCTTGTGGAAGAATTTCCATAAAAAATGAACTTATATCAAGACATGTGTTAGCAGAACCACTGAACATTTAGAAGCCAAAATATGGACATCAGGACAGCTTGTAGCTAAAATTCATGTGATTTTAGACCCCAAAGTATGTCAAGGCAAAATGATCTTGGGAAGTAAGTTTCCAGAATCCACCTATAAAAATCAAATGCAGATTCCCTCTAGGGGAATTTAGCTTAATTGTAAGGAAATGCCACTGATTATACAGAACACACTATTGCATTGCTGTGGGTTTTTCACGGTGCTAATTCCAAATGAGTCAGAATCTCTTTAAATTGCTTGATGTAAACACCACACAAGTTGCTAAATATTTTTAATATCCTCTCATTTGGAACTAATTTCATAGTATCCCTACAATAGCCATTGTTAAATATTTTTAATCATAATTCTGATTTCAGCCCAAAGAATTATCCACAAGAAAAAGAAAAAGCACATGCATACTTTAATATCAAACTCAAACCATAGAAAACAATGTCTAATACACACACAAAAGAAAAGAAAAACTTAAAAATATATGCAAAGAAAACAGAAATAAAAAAAAGAAAACAGAAATCATAAAGAATACCCAAGCAGAATTTGAAATAGAACCAAAGAGAAATGTAAAAATAATTATTAAAATTTAAAAATATACAGATGATTTAATAAAATACTGAACACAGCAAAAGAGAAATAGAAAGCAGGACTATATTTAAAGAAATTATTTAGAATTCAGCATAAAGATGCAAAAAGAAAATAAGAAAGAGAGGCTAGAGGAAAAATAATTCACAAAGAGAACATTGTTCATTGAAAAGGGAAAAGGCTAATAAAGTTTAAAGATTTTTAAAGAAAAAGGAAGCAAACTATGGATTGTACACATATTTTAAGGATAGTAATAGGATATTATGGGCAATTTTATGCCCAAAACATGAAAACTTAATTAGAATAAATTTGTTAAGATATGTAACATATAAGAGTCTCAAAAACAACTTAAAGAAAATGAAATGACAGTCAAAAATTTTTCCGCAAAGAAAGTTCATACTCTTCATTGTGTTGTTCCTATTATCACCTTGGTTTGGAGAAGTGGAAGTGCCCTGTTATCACTACCCAGCTGGCTGTCACTAGAACCTGAGAGGAGGAATGGTAACACAACACCTGGGTCATGGTAGAAGCCCTGCCTCCCCATGAGTGACAGTAACACTAGCACAGCTGAGGGTTTTGGGTGCCTCCTTTCATTCGAGCAAGAGTAGAAGTCTAGGCTTCAACTTCATCTTTCTTAGTACAGCTAAGGGTGAAACTACAGCTTTTCTGTGGTGTTTGGAGTAATGCAGTAACAGTTTAGAAATGGGATTTTATCAAAGCTTTTCTTCATCCACACAGATTGACATTTCTAGGTTCTCATGTTCTTCAGTCCCAAATCTGGGTTATATTGGGGTTTTTTTTAACAGTAATTAAAATTAATTAACTTTATTAATTAAAGTTAATGTCTTTAATAAAGCACTAGGACATAAACAAATTCCTAATATTATAAGATCTACGATTCAGTAGCTAAAACAAACTGTATATTATTAAAATTAGAGATTCACATTTGCAATTTCTGAAAAAGAAAATAAAGAAATATAACATTATGTAGGTTACTGGACAAATGCAGCAAATTTATGTAGGTGGCCATTATGTAGGTGGCAGGAAGACTTTCTGTTCACATGAATTTTTAAATTAATTTTATTGGTACATTTTAGGTATACAGTATAATGACATTCATCATTGGAAATTTGTGCCCTTATGTAATCTATCTTTGTTCTCATTTTTTTAAGTTAATTCCAACAATATTATATTAAATCTTGGGATAAGTTTTCCCATTACAAGAGTAGAAGAATGGGAGACTTAAGAGAATAAGTTTTCAAACACTTCATTTACTTTGGATGTAAAATATAAGCACTTTTGAAAATTAACTGCTTATGATTTTTAACCACTAATGAACTCATGGTAATAGTAATGAAAAATTATTTATTATGAGGACTATAGCAAGATTGTAATTGTTACTCTTGGTCATCAACTTGTTTGGTTCAAAAGATGGCTGGGAGATTAGTAAAGCACACTTTTGGATGTTTCTGGTGAGGAGTGTAGGCATGGCTTTGGGGACTTTATCCAGTTTCTGGCCCCTTCCTGTTTGGGATCTTCCCCTACTCTCTGCCTCAAAGATGCCGTGAGTTTAGTAGCTTCCCTCTGCCATCCCCTTCTGCCATGTTGTTTCTGCCTTGGTACCAGATGGCCATGGATCGAAACCTCTGAAACTATAAGTCAAAAGAAAACTCTCCTCCTTTAAGTTATGGATTTCAGGTATTTAGTACTAGCAAGAGAAAAGTGACCAATACAGACTGGATTCATCATGTTTTGGAAACGGAAAGTTGTAGTATATCTAGTATTCATATGTCTAATCTGTCTACTATTTAGAGATGCTCTTTAATGTGACTTGGCCCACAGTGCCTCTGAAAAGAGAAACAAATAGGTGTTGGGACTAATTTTTCTAACCAAGGGGCTTAGATAGAACAGTATTTATGCTTCAGTAGACGATGTGATTGCTCTATAATTCTATGTAGGAATAACTTCACATTAGAGAGTGTATTTGGATGCTATATTCTCATCATTGATTCCACTGTGTCTACAGTAGAGTAGGTATTGGCTTGGTGGCATGTCTCTTCATGATTTCCAGTAGAGTTATTAGAACATAGTGATGGGTGATGTTGATTATCAACTTGATTGGATTGAGAAATGCCCAGGAAATTAGTAAGACACACTTCAAGGTATATCTGCAAGGGACCTTCCAGAGACAATTGGCACACAGGACAGTAAACTGAGGGCACAATCTGTCCTGAATGTAGGCACCACCATCCAATAGGCCAGGGGCCCAGATAGAACAAAAAGTGGAAGAAGAGGGAGACTAGAGATCACAGGTCTGTCTCTTTCTCTTTCTCCCTGTATCCTGGCTGTTATGATGTGAGGAGTTTTTCTCAGGTACATCCTTCTGCCCTGATGATGCCACAGGTCTAAAAGCAATGGAGCAAGCTCACCAAGGACTAAAGCTTCTGAAATTGTGAGCCAAAATAAACCTTTTCACGTTTAAGCTGATTTTCCCGTGTATTTTGTCACAGTGATAGAAAGCTGATGAACACAAATATGTACACTTTCAGTTCAAATCTGTTTATATTCCAGGGCCTTTGTGTCTTTGTGTCCACAAGAGAGCAGAACATAGAGTAAAAGTTTTCTGTTTTACAATCTTAGTCTTTTATTTCACCTGAATCTCTTTAAGTGCTACTTGATCCACTGATTTATGATTAATTTTTTCTTTTATCTTGTTATTCCACTGCCATTTTTAATCTCTAGGAAAAATGGTAGGTGAATTTCTACATAATTTTAAATCAAAATGCAGGGGATTTTCCAGAGATCTTAGAGTTAACTGTATTGTAAACTATGGTTTTTTGGGGGGATAACGATGCACTGGTGTAATTTTATTGATTTTAACACTTTTAGCACTCTGGCACTAGATGTTGATAATAGAAAAAACTATGCATGCATGCAGTAGGGATATACGGTATATCTCTGTACTTTCCACTTAGTTTTGTTGTGAAACAAAAACTGCTTTTAAAAAATGAAGCCAATTTTAAAAATGTCTCTCCAGAGCCCCACCCACAGAGTATATGATGACACGTTTAAGTTTTTGTCTATATGGCTGATGAAAATGGTATCTCAAAGTAGTTACAGTTTTTATTTCTCTTACTATGAGTGAAAATTGTTTCTCTCTGTGAATTGCATTCATGACCTGTGTTCATTTTTCTATGTTTAATCTACTTTGAGAGCTCATTAATCGTGTTGTAAGAATTGAACTGTTTTATTTTGCTTTGTTAAAATTTAGCTGCTTTTATATATAGGTTGGCTTATTAAATTGATTTAGTTGTTTAGTTATTGACTGATTGATAGCCTTGAACATCTTTAGGCAATATGATGTGAATTTTCAGTAATACATTATAAAACGATCAGCTCAGGATTCTTAGATTTTCACCATTTCAAACATTTATCTTTTCTTTGTGATAACAACATTCAGAAATGCTTTCTATTTGAATTATTCTCTATCTTTTGAATTATATATTACCTATCCTTACCCTCTGTGTAAGAGAACACTGGAACTTACTCCTCGTATCTTGCTGTGCCTTTGTACCCATAAACTAATATCTAGATCCCCTCCCCACTACCTTCTCTACCATCTGGTCACCACTAATTTCTCCTAAAGGTTTCTATTTATTCACAGTTGTATAATAATTGTAATCTACCCAAACCACTGATTGGTTTAGTACAGTTCATCCTACTCTACCTCCCTTCTCTTTCATCATTTAGCTTCAGTCAGTTTTTAGGATTTACTTTTATTCTTCTAAATACTTTTATTTAAATTAAAAAGTTTCATTACTAGATTTGTTGTCTTTAAATGGTATCCTATAACTCCCAGATTTCTCACAGATTTGTGGACTCCACCTCCCATTTTTAATCTCTTATCAATTTTTGACAATTATGGTATTTAGTATTAGCAGGACTTACAGCGTTTACTTTCCTTTCTGTTCCACCTGTCCGCACATCTTGTTAGTTCTTCAGTTAAATACTTTGTGTGCTTATTAACAATGCATTTACCATAGTTTCCCAAATCATGCCTTGGATGGCCAAACTAATCCTCTAATACTTTATTCAAGAAGTATTTGGGAGAGGATATTCCTGGAGTTCTGGTGGATTTCATGCTCCTTGTCTACATACTTGAAAATTTATTAAAATAACAAGTTGCTTACTTTCTTTGAAAATCTTGAATGTTGCTCTATGTCAGCCTAATGTTCCTACCTTAAAGTAGAATAATTTTAGGTCCTGACCTGTCCAAAACAGTCCTTCCATGTTCCTATCTCAGCATCTCCTTTAGCATTTACCTTTTCTCCTCTCATTTTCAAGTGTCCTAATCTGGATGATAAATCCTACAACCATCCCGCCTTACAGTGACATGTTGTTTGTGTACTTGACAGAAAGACTTGACTTAGCTTTAAAATTCAATAATTTTCTTATGGTACACAGCGATGTTGAAAAGTCCCAAGACAATTTGATAATATAATGTGCTCACATAAAATGTAGACTCAAATTTTTCTTATTTCACACAGTTTCTGAAATTAGAGCTTTAAATCTGTTTTCCTAATTTATTGTTTGGTTATTATTTTGGTTCCAACCAGAGGCCATAATTATGATTATTTTGAATCTTAGAGTTGTCTCTTTTATTTGTTATTCTTTTTTCTAGCACTTTAAAGAAATTTTAAATTTTCATTTTGTTTAATGACCTCTTACATTTTTATTTTATTTCTTTACACTTATTATTTCTTCTTTTCCTTCAAATTTTGTCTTCTTTTTTGAAATGACATTTATTTTTCTTTCCTGCATTCATACTTTCTGCTAAGTCATATTTAATTTTCTATTATAATATTGTTTCTTTTGCTTTTCCTTCAAAGACTGATTTCACTTGGTTATTTAAGTTTTTAAAATTTGTGCCAAAATATTGTTATAATTTTATTCTGTACCATGATTACATTTTTCTTCATTTTCTTTCTGTTTACAAATACTGCTTTATTTCCTTCCTTCCTGGTTTTTTTTTTCTTACGATATCTTTCCATCATTCCTAAGTCTGTTGTTTTTCTCCTTACTTCTCATAAAGGAAGATGAACTTTTCTGAGCCAGATAGTTCCATGAGGTTAATTTGGGCGTGGAGGGGCTGGCCAAGGAGAAAACATGGGATGTTTGGTTTTTTTAGTTTTTCCTTTCAAAGATTCACCTAATTTCTTTAACTTTCCCATTCCTGAAACGGTTCCTCTGCAGGATTCTATGTATAGTTCGGCCTCTGTCTTTCTGGGTCAAGCCACCTTTCCAATGGTTTCTACCACTAGCTCTTCTCATCCAGGTTCCTACACCCATGTCTGTAAGCAAGGAATACAGCTTCAGTACTTTATGAGAGCCCCTTCCTTCAAGCTGTGTACTTTTGCTGGTGCTTAGTTGGAGAACAGTGTAGGTGGGCTGGTGGAGAGCCCTCCTGCCAATCTTCATGCTTTTTCTCTCTTCCTCCCAACTGCAGCTGTTTAGGCAGCTCTCACATGTCTGCGACTGTTGATTAGATGTCTCTCTGAAGATTGCTAAAGATGGGTTTTATCTTTTTGTTGTTGTTATAATTCATCCTTGGGTTTTTGGTGACTTCCGGAAGAAGAAGAAAAAGAACCCTCAACTCCCTTTTATAGAAGTCTTATGGATTTTTCCTTTATTCCGTCCCTATCTGAAAAGAAGAAAATATGACTTTGATAATATCTTGCTAATTCCAATAACGTTCCAATTCACCTAAATCCAGAGGCCCCAGTTTTCCACTTTTTTTTTTTTGCTTTTCTTGTCAAGAGTAGTAAAAGAGAGGAACAAAGTTACTTCACACTTTGTTTGCAAAGTGATTTTACCTTTATTTTCAAGAATATTCTTCAGTAAATTTTATGAAGTCTGTAAAATTATTCCCATCTTACAGATGAGAAAAATATAATACCACTGCTTATGAAAATATACTATACAGATCTTATAGACCAGATCAGAGTAATTCTTATAAGGCCATTTTCCTCATGAATTGAAAGTAAATATTTGGAACTGAAGAACTGAGACTTTCTTTTTGTAATGCATCTGTTTCTTTGGACAGTAGATTTCAAATTTGCTCAGCACAACATGAAGTTTGCTGGGGCAGAACCCCAGGATGTGGAGGGAGATGCATTTGTTCCCCACTGACTGTCTTAGTGAGATTGGATTTCCAGGTGATGGCTCATTTGCCAAAGGAATCCTTCATCTAAAGAAATATGCTACAAAACATGTCTATGACTTATTTGTGCTAGCTCCAGGAAAACCACATTTCCTTACCTACTATCTCATCGCTTTTTTGCCCTAATAGCCAAAAAACCAAGGTGAGAGATATTTTGGTTTACAGTTTATTTACTCATTCCTTGAGCAAAGGCTAAGTAAGACTTGCACTAGAGGAAGAGAGGTGCTGGTGTGAGACATGCAGGACAGTCTGAGCATGGGTCATTTGTATGTGGAGTCACATCCAGCTCAGAGCTCCTGGAGAATAATATGAGAGGGCTGCACTTTACTGCCTTGCTCCATCTTTAGGAACTGGAAAGACTATTTCTATTGCTACCAATTTGCTGTGATCTATACATAAACATGTATATCTGTGTGGACTATGTATACATATTTGCCGTATGATGACTTTTTCATAGTGCATTCTGGTTTCCTTTATTTTTTACATCTTTTCTTTTTCCATTCATAGTTTCTTATAATTCCCCTGACAGAATAACTGAAAATCCATGCAATTTTGAATTTGGAGCATGGGAGAGAAAGTACAGACTTTTTCAGTTTCTGAGATCAGAGCTTGCTCATCAAGCCATGACACTCGCAAGTTGGAACGGTGCCAGAAGAGGAAGGACTTCCTGTGCTGTATTTTTCCATCATCTTCTGACACCTTACGTTTATATCTGCCTTTTCTACAGCAGAAGCAGCTTTTTTGTGACACCTCCATATGCTTCCTCTCCTCCCATATCTATCAAGGTTTTTGAGGAAGTCTTTGTGAATTAAAAAGAAAAGAAATAACTTACATGAACTTGAAGTTGTCTAAAAATAACCTTTGAAGACAAAGCCATTTACTTCAGAGCAATCATATAAAGACAACCTTGAGAGAGATAGTCTGGAATTTTCCTAATTTGAGAAAATTTACATTCAAAGCCACCTTGGTTAATATCTCTTGTCATTTTGTCTCTTTCATTATTTTATTAGTCAGCTCTTTATCACTGTGAAAAATAGCTTGGAAAGTCAACTTAAAGGAGAAAGGATTTAGTCTCACCCATGGCTTCCTTGGTTTTGGTTCATGGTTGACCAGTTGAACTGCTTTTAGGCCTGAGGCAAAGCAGAAGCATCATGGCGAAAGGGAATGGCAGAGGAAAGATGCTCACCTCATGGAGGGGAGGAAGTAAAGAGAATGGGAAAGAGCCAGAGAGATAAAGAGGGTGAGGGGACAAGACATAGCCTTCAAAGGCACACCCCCAGGAACCTTTTTGCTTCAACTATGCCCCTGTTAGTTACCTCAGCTGTGAACTCACTGAAGGATCAATCCATTGATGATGTTAGTGTCTTCATGACACACTAACCTCTCTAGGTCCCACCTCTAAACATTGCTGCTTTGGGGATTAAGCCCTCACTAAGGAAGTCTTTGGGCAACACTTCATACTTAACCATAACAACTATCCCATTGTAATTCTGTGTCATCTGTGCTCTGATGAGTGTTAAGGTCTATGGCCATACCACCCTGCATGCACTTGATCTCATCTGATAACTGTTAGGTAGGTACTGACTCAGCTCAGGGGTTCTCAGTCTTATTGGGCCCCTCCCTGTTGTCTTTGCCTCTTGGAAGAAATGTTCCGGAATAGCTGGGGCAGGAGGGATGATGAATTACATTATATTGACGGCGTATTAGAATTTCTTGGTAAAGGAGGTTGGTCGTTTTAAAACTGCATGTGTTCTTGTTAAAACTCCTTGAGTGAGCAAGTGGAAAAGAGTGAACAAGTTTTTCCACTTCCCACTCCCACCAAACTGCAGAGGTCATCCGGTTTGGATTATCTTCTTAATCTCTTGATGTTGCACATAATATACTAAAACATACTTATTCCACCAAGTATTGAAATATCATGGAAGGAGTAAAGGAAGAGGGTTCTCAGGATAAACATCTCAAAAAGTAGGTGGAAAAATTGCAGTGGCACATGGTGACAAATTCCTGACAATGCTGGCTGAGTCTCATTATTGGTGAAGCATTAGCTTGGACTTGAACTCTCAGCTGCTGAGATACTGAGAGTTACTTTGTTCACAAGGATTGTTTTTTCAGGTCCTTCTTGATTTCAGCGACATCTCTTAATATCCTTCTGTGGAATCATTTGAGCAGGTTTAAATTCCTAGCCATTTAATATCCTCTAGGACACAATAATCCCTGTACTCCAGAAAGTTATAGTGAAAGCAAAGACTTAAATACAATCTGTAGTCTAACTGCTTCTTTAACTAGTTTTTGAACTGGACCTAACTTCTTGGGCTGTAAGAATGAAATGATTTATGCCAATAACAATCTCCCTTAATAACATATTGACTAGATTCTCTACTTTTACTGACACTTGTAATTATTTGAAAACTCCTTAGTCCAGTATTTAAGTTTCAGTTTGGTTTATTTAAAATATTGAATTCCTCATCTGACTCAAAGCTGTCCCTCTGTGGTCCCCATAGAG
The DNA here is from genome assembly GCF_000247695.1 of Heterocephalus glaber. The sequence continues at coordinate 11,626,032 of NW_004624796.1, forward strand.
GAGGGAAGGGGTTGACCTGCTCTCAAATACTTTTCCTCCTCTTCTTTGACATCTGTGCTCTTTGGTGGAGATTGGTGAAAGGAAGGAAATGGAAAAGGGTAAACGCGTCTTTACATCACTGGGATTGTCAATGTGACTTCTTCATTGAAGATGGACTGGCTGTGGCTGCACTGTGTGTGTCCAGCACATGGTTGATCTCCGCCTCGTGGTGGGTGTGATTATGGGGACAGTGGTTGGGTTGTATGAATGACACTCAGCTGTAGCACTCCTGCTGGGTCTTGGAAAACCTATGGGGACTTCCACTTCTCAGTTGCTAATATGGGAGATGTTACTGTGATTTGAGCAATTCCACCATCCGCCCTTCACTCCACAGCTTCTAAAACAGGTGGATTGTCCTGCAGTCTCTGGCTGCTGGGTATCGTAAGTGCCATTTCTTGCTCTTCAATGGAATTCCAGCAAGCTGACTCAATAACATCCCCCCGTGTCCACATGACTTTTAGAAAGTTACACAACATTACCATGCTAAGTAGTGGGAAAGTGGTTGCTTAAATACCATTCCTGCAATCACTGCCATCTAGTTCTAGATCCTTCTGTTCCCATGAGCCCCAAACAATTAGGAACACTGCAGTGTCCGAGCAGTGATACTAGGTATGATCAAGTGAAGCAGAGGACAGCCCCAGTACTCATCAACTTCACCAGAGATTCTCTTGGAGTCTTGCCTTCTTCCTGGGCCTCGGGAAAGAGAACATCCTTCCTCCTCACCTCCTGAGAGAGGTAAGGTCAAGGAAACCTCTTTCTGGAGGAGGACATGGTGGCTCATATAAAACTTTCTGAAGGAAATAAACGTCTAGGTAGAGAAATGATGGTTAAATGATTTTCTAGGAAAGGAACAAGAAAGAAGAAGTGGAGCAAAGGTATCTTTCCCATAGCTAGGACCAAATGTTTCCTCTCCATCCAAATCCCTGACATTGTTCCTATACCAATTTTGATATCAACTATTTTGTAATAGAGGAAGATTTCCAGGATAATTAGTCTGATTGGTTCCTGTTTTCCAAAATGCCCATTCATATACTTACTGAGCATCACAGACATTCCTGATAATGATTTATGGACACCTTCGGTGATAGACCCCGCAGTGGCCCCTTAGAGGTTTCCACTTTCTAATCCCAGAATATGGTAGCTTCTATAGTAAAATGACTGTGGCTGTGATTAAATTAAGGGTCTTGCAATATGGTTGTTATCTTACATTATCCTGTTGGATTCAGTGCAATCACAGGGACTCTTTTGAGGGGCTGTGGAAAGAAGTGATTATGGAAGTGGATATTAGAATAAAGCACTCTCGGAGGAGAGATGTCAGCAGCCTGAGGAGCAGGAAGAATCAAGGAAATTTTCTTGTTAGGACCTCTAGAGGGGACACAGGCCTGTGCTATCTCAATCCGAGCCCATTGAGACTGATCTTAGACTTCAGAACTGCAGAACTGTAAGATGATACATTTGTATTATTTTAAACAATTAAGTTTGTGGCTATTTTTTGCAGCAGCAACAGAAAACCAATATAATTTTCATGTCCCCTTGTCCACCTGTAATACCTCCCTCATGTTCCAAAAGTTTCTTCTCTGCTTTTTGTTTCACTTCCTTCATTGTGAGGTCATTTCTACCTAAGCTGTTTTTCTTTCCTGCCTCCAGTCATTCATGTTCATGCTTTTGTCAATGTGATGTTTAAACCCCACAGCCTCTCCCTGTACCCCTCTATTTGCACAGGTAGCAGGCTGCCAGTTCTGTTTCCTACCTCCTTCACCCAGACCCCATTCATTGGGTTGTTTTACTGTTCAGAGTTAACAGACAAAACAGAAAGAGGGGTTTTGTTGTTGTTGGGGGATTTTTATTTTGTTTATACTTGAATTTTCCATGCTGTGTAATATCTTTGCATAGTGTCTCTTTAGCAATGAGAAGTAGACACACATTTTTTTTTTTTTTTCAGCAGTGATGAAGAAGAGGAAAGGTCTCCCTGTAGTGTGAAATAAAAGATCTGAAAAAGATCCTATGAATGTACTGAAACTTGAATAACCCGTTCCCTCAGAATCTAATCAGTCTGGGTTAAAAAACAATTAGATTCAGTATCAAGCTGACGTTGGGCAACTTGGCAGAGAAAGTGACTAACCTTATCAGGAATTGAAACTTAAGGTCCAGTTGAATGCTAATTCCCTCCCATGCTTGCCTTTTGCTGTTGAGATTTGGAGAGCTGGGTATGTAGCTGAGGGATGCACGAGGCTCTGGGTTTAGTCCCCAAAAGCGAAAAAAAAAAAAAAAGATTTGGAAACTGTCTTAGGTAGACATTGTTTCCTGGCTTGTTTCTTCCTTCATAACTTGAAACAAATAAAAGACAGATTTTAATGTTGGTGGGAATCGATGTCACAAGCAGCCAAGGCATTGTTTTTACAATGTGCTTCACAGATGTTAGCAGCATCTTGTTAAATATCTTCACCCAGTACACACTCATTGTTAGCCAAAGCTGTCTCTGTGAGAGAGTACAAGTGAAACTGCAATGCTCTTCCTCATTTAAACTAAAATTCTACATCACAATTTGCTTGGATAAATACATTATTCCAAGGAAATTTGTATATGTGTACCTATGTATGCAGATCATTTTATTTTGTGCATTTAATTAGATAATATATCAGAGACACACAAATAAGAACTTTGGAAATGTTAATTTTTAAAGTAACCCAGCTGTCTGCTCAAGGCCCTGCCATTAATGTGGTTGAACTTGGCCTAAATCCCAAATCCACGGCTTCTGACCACACAGACCCCTCCCATAATTTTACTGACATCCTTGACGGAACACTCTAAATTGTCTCTCTGTCCTCAAATTGTTCTATCCCACTAAATTGAACATGAAGTATCCATCTATTGTCTACAAGACACGCATTCATGCCAACCATTCCATAAGCTTCATAATACTGTATACCTACAGATCTGGGGTATCAGAGAGATAGGTCATGATACAGGACATAAAGGCTTCTGTTCTCCCCTGGATCTACTCCTTTTTTCTTCTTTCCTTCCCTTTCTTCCAAATGTAATCAGGCAAATTCACTTGCTGCTTATTGGGCAAATTCACTATTCACTTATACCCTATTGGGTTAAGTAATTCTCCAAAACAAACACAATGTTGTCTCCTTCGAAGGAACATCAGTGGATATATTTGGTTCTGTCTTTGGCACAAAGAAATAGTGCCTATATCTATCAACATAGTGTAGAAATTTACCCTTTCATTTCCTCCTAATTGCTGTTGTAGACAAAGATAAATATCTCTGGGTTCAAGCATGAAGACAGTTGGAGATTGTGAAGAGTGTGGATGGGGAATGGCAAAACCTGGGACCATCACAGATTTCACATCCTTTTTGCCTTGATTGTGTAGCCTTTCAGAGTCTCAGGACCTCACTGAGCTGTTGAGATGATGAAATTATCTTCTATGTGTTGAAAAAAATGTGACTGATGTGCACAGTACCACACAGGTGTATGTGATGATTATCACTATGGTGTTTATTTAAAGCAACAGGCAGACTGTGTGTACCTGAACAGAGTTGTGAGAGAAGAGTCGCAGTTTGCATTCGATAAGGTTCCCAGATTTAGCCACATCTTGGCTGCCTGTTCAACCAGGAAACTCTCTACAGATCTATTTTCTGGGGAGAGACTAAGGACTTCCTTCTCTCTTTAAGGCTCAAATTACTGAGACTGTCCTTTCTGTTTTTTTTTTTTTCTTAACAAGTCCACCTCCAGTCCAGATGGCATAAGGAAGTGCAGTGGCAGGACAAAATAACAAACAACAGCAATTACACTTTTCAAATACTCACCCATTTGTATGCGATGCAGGAGACTAGGGAATGTTTGAGGACAACTTCAAGGATAAACAAGATCAGCGAAATATAGAATATTTGTGATTCAGGGGCAGGGAATAGTACAGTGACATTTATTTATGCAGGGCTGGGATAAATCATTTTATTTTTGAGTCAGTTCTCTGAGTCCTTTCGGCTAAGACCCACAAGAGGAAGGTGAGAGGACGGATGGCAGCACCTGGATGAGAACTCATCAGGCCTGGAGGAATGCCAGTCCTGTCAGAATGGGCAGAGAGGATGATGGCAGCTGACACAGGGTCCAGGAAGCAGGGGTTGGTTCTGCCCACTGATCCTTCCTGCATATATTTACTAGTCAGGAATTCATCCTGGTAGCTATCATTATCTCTCCTACTTCCTGAGGTCATTAGGTACCCAGCTGCTGCACAATACAGCTGTACTGCCATTCCTGTCTTCCCTCCTTTCTCCACGATGTTGAACACTGAGGAGTACCACTCCAGGAAGCTCCCGTCTCCACTGGCTTCCAGGCCAGGCCTTTCCCTGATTTTCCTCCTGAGTCTCTTCCTTCATTTGTCCTGGCTTCCTTTGGTCTATATTACCATGGAGATGTCCTAGTAAGAATGTTGCTGTGACTCTTTTTTCTTCTTCTCATAGCTTGCACCTCCTTGGGAATGTTTCTAACTTAAAGATTCAGTTATCAAGTCTGTTGATCTCCAACACTACAGCTCCATCCCTAATTTCTGTTCCCACTTTGACCACTTTTAACTATCTGCTGACATCCACAACTAGGTATCTTATCACATCTCCAAATCAGGAATTTTAAAATTTAAACTCTTCCTCCTCTCCTTCATGATCCTTCTGCCCCATGCTGAGAGCAGCATTATTCTCAATCCAGCTTCCCTCCACCCACTTCAACATCCATACTGACCTAAGATTAGCACTTTAATTTTATTTTTGATCTCTCTCTCTCTCCCTCCCTCCCTCCCTTTGTCTCTCCTCATTAACTAACCAGGTGCCAAGACTTGTCCACTTTGCCAGTTTCAATTTTTCCTCATCTCTTTATTTGAATGTGATTATTCTATGTCAGATACATTAACTCTATTTTTCTTTGGCTTATGAAATACATAAAAATTAAGGAAAAAATATATAGAGAGAACATTGTTCTAGTTTTGAGGAAACTACTTAAACCAATTGTGGTAGAATCCTGGATCACAACAGGACTTGAATTTATCCTGTAAGAGGCAGAAAAGAAAATTTCAAATCACATCAAAAAGAAGAAAATGATAATGCAGGAGTAGACCTGGGGAAAGACAGAAATCTTTATGCTCTGTACCATGACCCCTCTCCCTAATTCCCCAGATCTGCAAGTATACTATTTTAAGAAACAGCTATGAAACACCCATACATTGCAAAGATTAATGTTTTACCATGTCAACACAGGTCCTTTTTAAAAAAGGCACTGAAAAATCATCTTCTGATCTCTGCTACTATCACTACTACACATACATCTTCTCCATCCTCCCAAGTAATTACCATTCTAAAACTGGGAAATATCCTTCCAGCCATTTTTATAGTCTTAGTAAACTTAGATATATTAATAATATAGAGTATGATTATATTTTTGTAAAGTTCGGGAATAGTATATAGCACCTATTCATAACCATTTTTATCATTTAATATTATACTTTTGAGATTAGTCTGTGATGATTCATTCATTTTAATATATGTATCAATTTCATTAAATGATTGCACCACAATTTATTCCTTTATTGATGATATTTACATTGTTCTTAGTTTTTCATCCAAACAATGTACATCAGGCAATAGAATGCTTTGTCTACTTATTAAACATTTTTTAGGTAATGTTCCCAGAAATGGAATTACTGGACACATGCTGCCTCAACTCTACTCATTACTACCAAATTTATTTTAAAAGAAATGTATCCACCACCACAAAAAAGTAGTCTTACTCCAATATATGCTAGTCAATACTTGAGGTTATTGGGATTTTGAATTTTGTACTAATTTGATGAAAATAACATTGCATTTGATCAGTTCAAATTACATTTGTATGGATTCTGGTGATGTTAATTTTTTAGCTACTTTGATTTCCTTTTCTACACTTTGCCTGTATGTGTCACTTATTTGTCTGTTTATTTATTTATTTGGTGGTGGTGGTGGTGGTCACGGTACTATGGATTGAACCTTTGCAATGAACTACAACTCTACCCTTTTTCTTATTTTTTTTACTTCCAGACTGGATCTCACTAAGTCACTAAATTGCAGAGGCTGGGCTTGAACTTGCGGTCTTCCTGCCTCAGTCTCCCAGAATGTCAGGGTTACAAATTTTACCACCACACCCAGCTGATCTTTTCTGAGTTGTTACATGGTTTTCTTTATCTTTGTTTTGTAGGATTTCTCACAAAGTTGAATATATTATTCCTTTAGTCTTATGAAAGTTTATTTAGGAATTTTATGATATTTTTCTGCTATCAATTTCTAACAATTCATTATCTTTAAAAAATACCAGCATGATTCCTAGTCTCTTAAACTTGCTGTTTTCTTTCATAGCCCAAAATACCTTAATGTTCCATTTGCACTTGAAAAAAAGTTTAGTCTGCTGCTATTTCATGGAATGTATTACAAGTGTCAATTAGATCAAGTTGGTTCACGGTGCTGTGACTTTCTATTTATTTTATTCCTGAGAAGCATAAAGTTTCCATCATAATTTTGGTCTTGTATATTTTTCTTGTAAATTTATAAGTTTTTGCTTCTTGTATTTTTATGAATTATTTTGGGTACATACGTGATTTGGATCATTGTTTCTTCTTGGTACACCAATCTTTTATTAAATATTATTTTTTTTGTCTCAAAATATTCCCTGTTATGACATCAAATCTGTCAGATATAATTTTATTGTAGTTATCAATTGGGTTTTTTAAACCATTTTCATCTATCTACATCTTTATACATACTGTGGGTTACTTGTAGATAATATATATTTGGGTCATTCTGGTTGTAACGCAATATGATCATCATTGTCTTTTAAGGAATATGTTGATATGATTTATATTTAATGTAATTTGACATTGTTCCATCTATTCTTTGGTCTTTCTGACTCATAGTAGGTTCAGTAGCTTATGATTCCATTCTTGTCTCCACTATTAGCTTGTTAATGGAACTCCCATCTATTTAACTATGTTGTATGCTTTTTTCCTATTAATAATGTTAACACATTAATATAGTTATTTGAATTCTCTGTATGACTTCCAGTATTTGGATCACGTAAGAGTCTGATGTCAATTTTCTTGACAAATGTTTTGCGGTTTTTTTCCTTGCCTCTTTAAGTTTCTCATAATTTTTGTTTGAATGCTGGACATTTTTTTTTTAGGACACTAGCCTCTGATGTTTCAGCATCTGTGCCTACAAATGGACACAAATTCTTTGTTTGGTAAAGTACTACGGTACAGAGTTGAGTCAATGAAGCTTCAGCTTCAGGAAATTAGGCTTTTATTTTTGCCAAGTTGACATTCGGTGTAGCCCAAGGATTAAAATTCTTCTATTGACACTTCGTGTTCAGGGTGGTGATGGAAACTGGGGATTGTTTTTCTTATTCCTCCTGTTCCACCTTCTGCTTCAGGTTTTCTCTGTGACTTCAGCTCTCTAATGCATTCAGAAAAGGTTAAGATTCCATAAACTATCTTCTCGTAACCATGTTAGCGATATTCTTTCCAGCTGTATGCTTAAGTAAAATTCTTGAATACTTGATATTTAACTTTAACTCAAACTACAAAATTTCTCCAGAACATTTTGAGAAAGATTGCATAATGCATAGAAGGGTTCAATTGTGCAATTTTTTGCTAAAGGGGCACAATTCCAATATATGCCACCATAATTTAGAGGGATCTGGTAATAAAACACAGCCATTTGGTAAAATTAACAACCCTGGCTAATACTCATCAAGTATTTGAAATGCACTAGGTAGAATGAAAATATTTTTTATCTTTCATCTCATATACATCTCTTACTGAAGTCACACAACTATAAAATGTTCTATTATAGTTCTATTATAGTTCAGCTCTTCACCACTATGCTATACTGTTTCTTCTGATGCTAGGAGGTTATTTTTTCTTTTGTGCAAGTAATCTCTTCATCCATTTTTCTATGCTCTTTTTCGATATTTTGTAAAGGAGCAAATGCTTAAGAATTTGGCAAAGTAACATTTCTATCATGACTCTATTTTCTGTTACAAAAGATTGATGAGTTGTCTACCATGTAAACTTACATATTATTTACTGGATGATATAAAGTTTTTAAAAGTTTTGAGACTGGGGTACAGAAAAATTCCTTATTTTTATTCTAAAACTATCATATTCATCTCTCAGTTTTAAAAGAGTTTGTCTGCTCATAAATTCCATCACTCTCTTGCTGCTATTTCTGTCCAGCAAATTATTTCTTTATTCACGAGGCAGTAAAAGGTCACTGGAAAGAAGAATATAATATTCACTCTCATAAAATAAAGTTAAACAGTATTTAGCATTTATATCTTTCCAGTGTAGTAAACAAAATATGGTTTATTTGACTCGATGAAGACCTATGATATCAAAAAGGATAAATCTAATGATCTGTTTGAACACAGGAAGATAAATCTTCCACAGTATGCCCTCTGTGATGACATGTTGCCATTGTCCTAGTTTTCTGTAAAATTAGATAGAAAGTCAGAGCAGGCCTGGCTTCTTACTCCAAATATCCATATCCTGGTCCAAGGCTACAGGCTAAGGAGACCAGCTGAATAAGTAAGATTCATGCTTTGTTTACTTGTTTTGCTTTGCCTCCTACTTACTGAAATAATATTGACATGGTGTCTTATATTTGCAAGAGAGGATAGAAAAAGTAAAGGTCAGTTGCTCTTTTTAATTTGCTTTAATTTCAGTGGATGTCAGAAAGCATGTAAAATTTTTTGACCTTTCTTTACATGTATGAGATAATTATTTCATTTTTTAAGATGATCAGATCTGTGGTTGTAAAATTTAGCAGGGGCATTATTAAAACTGAGCTGAAATTTAATATAAATGCAAATTTCATTTTTTATAAAATCTAAATATTTTATTTATAAAAATATTGTACACAAAATTGGCTTTAGAAAATTTTTTTAGTTTCCAATCACTTTGGTTGCCATAACTGAAATAATCCAATTAAAATACATCAAATAAGTGCCTCTTAATAACCCACATTTATTCTTCCTTAGAAAAACTACATAGTTTGAAATCTTTTTATGTATAGTTCTTTCTTGTAAGAAGACAACGAGGAGGAAGAGAAAAAGAAAAGCAACTGAAACAAATATTACAAACTATAAGGTGGAGAGTTTTTGTTTTCTATTTCTTAATCTAGTCATTTCCAAATGGTTTTGATGCTTTTCCATATAGAAAATGTAAATCTAGCTTCAAAAGGTGCCAACTTCCTCTAATGTTATTTACAAAAAAGAAACTCTATCTAGTCCTAGTCCATTGCTTATCGCCTTTTTTCAATTTATTTTTTACACATTTCATTTTTCATTACCAAATAAAAATCAGTCACATGCTTTTATAAGCCTTTTATAAGAAATTCTCTTTATTAAACGGCAGAGTCTGGCCTTTTCTTTTCATCTGTCTAATTAAAACACTGCATCCTGAGGAAACCATCAGTTAGTTCCCAGAAAATGGCATTTATTTTCGTCTGCTTTTGTATGGCAAGAAAAATGGTGAAGAGAACAGAAATGTCCTGGTCCCTAAAATTAGATATAAATTCACTAATATTCAACCTACAGAATCTTCTGGGTCTTCAGAAATGGCACCCAGTAATTTATTTCGACATAAATCAACTTGCTTTCATTCCACAGCTTAGCTGTGTTGAGCTCATTTTTCAAACAAACTTAACATTTCATGATTGTTCATGCCTTCTGCAGTCCTATATCTGTTTTCTTCCTTAGCTGGTTCTCCCAGGTTTGAAACAAACACCATACATTATGGTACAACTCCATCACTTACTAGACTTATCATGCTGGCTACCATTCTGTATTCTTGTTTTGGTCTTGGCTAACTCCTATCAACATGGTTATAGGAGATTATGAGAATTTTGGGGTTTTAATTTTGTTTTGATTTGGTTTTTACTGTGAATAAAAAGTCACATGCTATATTAGTAAAGGTGTAGGCAAGATCTTAATAATTGCACAAATTACTGCTTCCACTTCTTTGCCTATGTCCCAGAGGTATCAATAAAGCCATGAGTTGTTAAAAGATTGTTGATAAAAGTTGTTAAAAGATTGCTTTTGAAGTGTACTGACATTAATAAATACTGTCATACAAACAGTGTAATCAACTTGTGTTTAATGAGCATCTATAAATATTATGACTGGTTGAATATTTACAGGGTAGTTAAGAAGGAAATTCTTAAGAAATTTAGTTTCCAGTATAAAAAGTCTAGACAGATGTTCAGTGAGCCATACTGTGTTTACAGGGATCACATGTACAATTCATCTCAGAATATGTGACAAAGACATGTAAGAAAAACAAAAAGTGGTAAACATGTTGAAAGTAGTTAATCTATACAAGTGTTTATCAAAAAAATTAATTGGCCAAATTAGCTTTGTACCAAAAGAATGTAAGCCCTGGTTCAGAAAGCAGTGGTTTCACTAAAAAAGAAAGCACCAGAGTTAGAGTTAGAAAACTTAGAAATTGGTTCTAACCCTATCACTCATGCCATGTGGTCTTAACCAATTCACTTGACTTTCTAGGCTTTTCTGTCAATTGCTTTTCCATAAAATGAGAGGTTTGATCTTGTGACCTCCAAGGAGATGTCTAACTCCATAATCTAAAGAGAAAGGAGCCAACAGTAAAGAGTTAGAGAATCCTTTGGCTATGAATAGACCAGATACTCCCTCATCCAAAAAATGAATGGTACAAGTTTACAAAAACTGCCAAAATACAGAATTTCATTCCAGAAAAATCTTGACTTCACAGATATCTGTGAACAACACCGAAAATAATTTTAATCATCCCTTACTTGATAAATTTTTATATTAAAAATAGTTTCAGGTACACAGTATAATAGACACAACTAAGCAAGACCTATGTTTAATTTTAGGATAGTTTTGATTTGTGACAAGAGTTTGGACTTTGGAAGAAGTAGACCACGATGTAATATTGCTTCCATCACTTTCTGACTACATGAATTGGAGCAAGGTATTTAACCCCTCTAAGTATGAGTTTACAGTGAGTTTTAAAATATCTGTTTTAGAAAAAAACCTAAGATCAAATGAAATAAAACACATACAGTGAACAGTGTGCCTGGTATTTGATAGGTACTAAAAAGTACTAATTTACCTTTAAAAATTAAAAGACTAATACATTGATAACAGACATTTTGCTTTGGCCATTTATCACCAAGTATATTTTCTTATGGGTATGGATGAATTCTGCTGATAAAAGTAATTGCTCATAAAAAGAAAAACACAGTTAAAATAAAAACAGTTGAATGTACTGAGAAAACAATTCTGTTTACAATAGCGTCAAAAGAATAAAATACTTGGAAAGACACTTTATCAAAGAGGTAAAAGACTTATGCACTGAAAACTACAAAACATTGATAAAAGAAATTTAAGGGACACAAATAAAAAATAAAAAGATATCCTGACTTCTGAAGTTAGAAGACTCCATATTGGCAAAATCTCCATTCTGCCCAAAGCAATCTACAGATTCAATAAAATCTCTATCAAAATTCAAATGGCACATTTTATAGATAGAAAAACAATCTTAAAATTCATATGGTACTACATAATATCCTGGCTAGTCAGCAAAATCCTAAGTAAAAAGAAAACAAACCTGGGCTCATCACACTTTCTGATTTAAAAACATACAAGAAAGCTATAGAAATTAAAACTGTATGGAATTGAGCTAACGCCAGACATACAGATGAGTGAAATAGACCTATGAAATAAACCTATGATACATGTACAACTGATCATCAACAGGATATATGATGGGCAAATGATCATCAAATAATGTGGAAAAATGGATATTCAAAAAAATTGGAAACATTGTATATCAATGGTGGCAAACCTAGGGCCTACATGCCACAGCCAGCTATTTGTTATCATTGAAAGCTCTAAAAGGTTTCTCAACCTGTTGTATACCACATGCAAAAGTCAACTAAATTGGATTAAAGACTTAAATATACAAACTGAAATGGTAAAACTCATAGAGGAAACATAGGATGGATGCTTATAGCACTGCTGTTGGCACTGGTTTCTTGTATATGGCAGCAAAATCACTAATAACAAGAGCAAAAATTGACCAATGACAAGGACTCGAGTTTGATCTCTGGTACAAAAAAAAAAAAAAAAAAAAAATTGATCAATGGGATTACACAGAACTACAAAGCATCTGCACAGGAAACAATCAATCAAATGAAAAGGCAACTTACAGAATGAGGGAATATATTTGTAGATCTACCTGATAAGAGGAAAATATGCAAGAAAATGAGACTGCTATAATACAGTAGTAAAAACAGGTAATCAAATTTTTGAAATGTGCAAATGATTTAAATTGATATCATTTCAAAGAATTCATCAAATGACCAACAGGCATATACAAAGATGTTCCCCATCACTTACCATCAGGGGATGCAAATAAAAATCATGATATGGTATCAACTCACATCTATTCAGATGACTGTTTAAAACAATATAACATGTACTGGTGAGAATATAGAGTAATTGAAAGCCTGGTAAATGGGTGGTAGAAATGTACAATAGGGTAGTCATTATGAACAACAGCACAGTTTTCTTTAAATTTAGTTTTAAAGCTAGAGGTATCATATGATTAAAAATTAAAATAGAACTAACATATGACCCACATCTAAATATATATAAAGATTATTTGAAATTAGGCTCTTGCAGAGACATCTGCATGTCTTGTTCATTGCAGCATTATTCCCAATAGCCAGGATTCAAAAACAACTCAGATGTCCACGGACTGACAAATGGATAAAGAATATATAGTATACACATCAATGGAATATTAGTTGGCTTCAGAAAAAGAAGAAAAGAAAATTCTGCCATATTCAACAACATAGATGAACCTGTCGAACTTTATAAGCCAGTCACAGAGAGACAAATACTGTGTGATTCCACTTGTATGACGTTTCTGAAGCACTCAAATTCACAGAAACAGGGTGGTACCAGAGGACAAATAGACAGAAAATGGGGAGTTGCTATTTAGTGGGTATCTTAGTCACATTCTTCATTGCTGGAACAAAATATTCGATACTTGCAACTTAAAGGAGGAGAGGTTTATTTTTGCTCACAAAAAACTGGCCGGCTCCAAGGCAGGAAGTCATGGTGGAATGGTCTGATAGAGGAAAGCTGCTCATGTAATGGTGGACAGGAAGCAGATAGAGAGCAGGAGGGTGCCAGGGAGGGAGACATACCCTCCCCCAGTGACCCATCTCTTCTGGCCAGGCCTCACTTTCCAAAAGCACACAGCTGCTGAAACCAGCAGTAGCTGATTTCACTGATGAGTGCAGTGCCCCCCTAATCCAATTACCTCCTACAAACAATGCTTGTGAATGCATGAGGCCTTTATGGGACATTCTGGGTCTTCAGCATAACCATGAATTTAAAGTTTCAGTTGCTGCTGATGAGTACATTCTAAATGTCTGTTGAACAACAGTGCTCATAATTAATAATATTGTATTTTTCACATAAAATATGTAACAAAAAGGTAGATCTCATGTTAATTTTCTTATTACAGTTTTTTAAAAGTAAAAATAAGAGAAGCTTATTAACAGCAGTAGAAAAAAAATCTTATTTAAAAATGAGCAAATGACCCAAATAGACATTTTGAAAAGAAAATACACAAATGACCAACAAGTCTAAGAAAAAATGTTCATCATTACTCATGAGGGAAATTCCATTCAAATCCACAATGAGATATCAGTTTTTCTCAGAATAGCTATTACCAAAAAGACAAAAATAGTAAATGCTATGAGAATGCAGAGAAAGGGAAGCTCCCATACACTGTTGGGAGGAATGTGAATTAGTATAGACATTATGGAGGACAGAATGAATGTTCCTCACAAAACTAGAAAAAGAGCTATGCCATGATCCTGCAATCCCACTACTGTGTAGATAGCCAAAGGAAAAAAACTCAATACATCAAAGAGACATCTGCATTCTCATGTTTACTATGGCAGTAGTGACAGGAGTGTTTCAACCAAGTTGTCTATCAGCAGATGTGTAAATAAAGAAAATGTGGTACATATACACCATGGAATATTATTAAACTATAGAAAGAATGAAGTTCTATCATTTGTAGGAACATGGATGGAACTGGAGGATGTTATGCTAAGTAAAACAAGTCAGGCACAGAAAAACAATTGGCATGTGTTCTCACTTATATGTAGAAACTAAAAAGCCATTCTTAAAGTAGGAGAAAATAGGATGGTTGTTGCCAGAGTGAGGAGGAAGGCATGGGGAGAGAATGGTTAAGAAGTAAAAAGGTTTTTATAGAGAAGGAATAATTTCGAATGTTCTGTGGCACAGTAGAATAACTGTAGTAGACAATGGTTAATTTATATTCCAAAGTAGCTAGTAGAGAGAATTCTGGATGTTTTCAACACAAAGAAATGGTGTTCTGAGGTTATGGCTACTCCATTTACCCTGAACTAATCATACCATACCCCACAATTACAATGTGTCAATTAAAAATTGTGAAGAAAGATGATGGGTTCTATTCTCCTAGCTCACCTGCCCAGGGTGAGTAAGGGGGAAAATCCACTACTAATCTGTGATCTGATACAAATACCAGTCTACCCAAGCATCCATGAGCAAACTCCACCTGGATGTCCCAGACAGGTGTGGCTTCACCTCCATCCATGTGAAGCTCCCCACCCACTCAGGAGAGGGTGGTTGTCAGTTCCCCTGGGAAGAAGTGTCACAGCAGCTGAAAGTGTCTCACTGCACAGTTTGGTGCCTCTTGAGAGGAAGTGAATACCTGGCTGCCTGTATACTGCTTGGGGTTAGCAAGGGAGACCACCCATGAAATGCTGAATTGATTGCTAAAGTCCATTTGTGGCTGCCCATAGATCTCTGTGAAAAGATGTCGAGATCACTAAAACATAGTTTGCTTATACTACTGCTATCAGGTGAACACAGTTATCCTAAGAACAGTGTATGTAATGTTTCTGTGCCTGATTAAATTTCAAAAGCCCCTTCCTTCATGCCTGGGAAAACATGATTTGAAATAAGACCTACTGAAAGGTGTCTATTAACGCTGCTAATGAGCAGATATAATTTTTGTCACTTGCAGTTGACACTCGATATGGCTTTGGGCTCATATTTCAGAGAATATTTCCACATGAAATTCATTCTAGCAGAAATATTTCCTGACTACTGACCTGAAGTAGCTGGCCAGGATGTGTGTGCTTCACAGCAGATGTCAGATTGGCCTGAGCTCATCCTGGGGGCAGGAGTGTTCAGAAAAGCAAATTCTTTAGCTGAGAGAATAATCTTATGTGATGTTTGACCACTCCTAGGCATGGCAAGGGCAAAGATAGCTCCAAGTTGCTGCAAGCTCTTGTACAGAGGCCTCTACTTTCTCAAACTTACCCAGAAAGTGTTTCTATTGGGCAGAGAATTAAGTCTACCAATAAGTTCCACAAAATATTGAGCACACCATCAATAACATATTAAACCATTTGTGATCATGATGGCATTGATAGTGTTGCAGAATTTGTCAATTCACTATGCCAGGGAACGTATGACTAAATGAAAGTTTCAGAGGGATGAAAAGAGCATAAAGTAAGAAAGTATTTTAGGTCATCTACAGAAGCTCCTTGCCCTCACTCATTACAATAAAGTACTGGTTGCTCCATATTACTCATGGGATGAATCCCTTCTGAAGAGGAGACATAATTTTTCCTAGGTTACAAATGAAATGAAGAAAATATGGACACCTGGTTGTTGTACTGTAAAATAGGTGCTTATTTATTTAAGCAACCAAAATTCTTACTGGATGAAGACTCCAAGAGGAATGGCCTCTATTGTAAAATACAATAGCAAGAACAATTCTTCCTTTGATAACCTTATTATATATGAAGAGTTTAAGACATCACAGAGGACAATTTCTGAAATACTAAATGAGCTTCATTTGTTTTCCAAATACTTTAGCTCTTGTATTTTTAACTTAATTTTTGAACATGGGAAGCATGATTTTTATTCATTATGATATTTTAAGCAGTGCATGAATTTCCCACCTTGGTCAAACTAATCTTTCTTTCATACAACTGTAAGGAGCTACTATGCCTAAAAGAAGAAAGCATGAATGAAACCAGCACTAAGTTTGCAAGTGTGGTCATCATCCATAGATTGCTGGATAAAGAGTAAAACGCATAACTTTCTAAAACTTAAGATTAAGTCTTGATATCCCTAATTAACATTTCAATCAAACAAACATATATTGAAAACATATGGGCAAGGCCCTCTGGAGAATATGAAAGTGGGTAAGATCCATTTTTACCTTATTGCTGAATCTCAAGAACAAAAATATTCTTTAGCAGAAGGTAGGATATAACAGTGCCTAAAAAGGTAACAACAAACTGCTTTGGGATTCTGAAGAAAGAAACTGCATTGTCCTTAGGGGAAGTCAGAGTAATACTTGTGAAGGAGCGGCAATTGAGCTGAGCCTTGAGGGATGGCTAAACTTCTGTTAGAGGGAGAGGAAGTATATTGCACAGGAGGAGAATAGCATGAACCGAAAATCACAGAGCATGTAGTTGGGTTACTGGAGTGGAGATTAGTAGAATAAGAGACGAGAGATAAAACGAAGAAAGTACATTATCGCTCCTTGCAGAAATTCTGTGGGAGTATATTAAGGACTTTGACCCTTATAATACAAGCAGTGAAAATTACTTAGCAAAGAAATGACATGACCAGAGCTATACCTTACCAACAGCACTCTGCAGTGATGCACAAAACAATGGAAAGACCCCGAGATAGAGATAAGACAAGAGGCTATTATGATGAAATGAGAGATAAAGGAAGACTAAACTAAAGTCAACAAGAAAAGCAAGAAAAGGGATGTTAGGAGGCAGGGTAGGGTCAGGTGTTGTATGTGTTCATGCTTAATATGTGCAGTCCACAAATATTCACTGAACAACTATTAGGTGAGACTTCACTGTTGCTAAAATATGACAGTGAAAAGACATGGGGCCTTTGCTCCTCTGAGCTTACCGTCTAGCACAGGACAGAGACAGATAAAGATGTAACAATTACAGTATAAACATACATAATAAATATAAGTACTGTAAGAAAGAGTGCTCTAGGAAGGAGGGAAGAACACGTAGAAGGTTCAGAGATGAAATGGAATAAGTGTGGTGCAGCGGAAGCATGAAGCAAGTAGCAGTTCAGCCTGGCTGAAGAATGGAGCAGACCACAGCAAGTAGCTGCTTTAAAATCTAGCTCATGCATCTTAAGAGCCGTATCACATTTTTTAATGTTAAGTAATTTAAATTGAAATATCACACATATCTTGCAGCTACTTTACAAAAAGTAGGCATAGATCAGTGGCTTTTTCAAAAATTCACTTTAGTTTCAAATAAATAGCTTCTTTTTCTTTGAATTGTCAAAGATGGATTCGAATTTTTCACTCTTTTGGCACAAATCTCTTTATTGTCTTTACCTGAAGTAATTCTGAGATGAAGACCAAAAGAAAATAATACAGGTAGTTGCCATGAAGTAAGCAGCTTTGTTCCACCGCAGCACTGGGACAGATATTTCTAGTTTGGATGCAGGAGGGTGCATACTGAGACAGCTGAAACTATGAATGTGGGTATCAGTTTAAAGAAGTGGACATCAATAAAGCATTATCCCTGCCTGTCTGTCAACAAAAGGAGACTTATTCAGAATTTCACATATGTGAAGAGGTAGAGTACTGAACTGTGGAAAGCAAAACGGCAGAGCAAAAAAGAACCTAGAGATGGAAGAGGTCTTACTGAAGGAATTTGATTGCTTCTAGGAAGCAAAGTGAATGTCTAGCTGAGAATGTAGTGCTGTTGGCTACAGCTCTTAAGAGCAATATTTCTTACTCTGTCAGAAATTGAAGGAAGACGCTGAATCACCCCGCTGCAGACAGGCAGGTCTTCCCACACCCTACTGAGGTCCTGAGTCCCATGGAATACGCCGAATCAGCCCTCTGCAGACAGGCAGGTCTTCCCACGCCCTACCGAGGTCCCCAGTCGCACGGAACATGCCAAATCAGCCCGCTGCAGATAGGCAGGTCTGTGCACACCCTACCGAGGTTCCGAGTCCCATGGAAGACACCGAATCACCCTGCTGCAGACAAGCAGGTCTGCCCATGCCCTACCGATTCCAGAGTGGCACGGAACACAATAAATCAGCCCACTGCAGACAGGCAGGTCTGCGCATGCCCTACCGAGGTCCCGAGTCACGTGGAAGATGCCAAATCACCCCACTGCAGACAGGCAGCCACCTGGTTCCACACTACAAAGATGCAGAGGACACCAGACCACCAGACCACGGTACTGAGTCCTGTTGCTCCCGGCTCAGAGGTAGGGGCTTCTGAGCCGCCGTCCCACTGTTCCTGGTCCAGAGGAAGGGGCTTCCCAGCCACCATCCCTCCTGCTGCTCCCAGCCCAGAGGAAAGGGCTTTTGGGCGACCTTCTGTCCTGCTGCTCCTGGCCCAGAGGAGGGGGCTTCTGGGCCACCATCCCTCCCAGTGCTCCCGGCCCAGGGGTAGGGGCTTCTGTGCTGCCATCCCACTGCTCCTGGTCCAGAGGAAGGGGCTTCCCGGCTACCATCCCTCCCGCTGCTCCCAGCCCACAGGAAAGGGCTTTTGGGTCACCATCCCTACTGCTGTTCACGGCCCCTGTCGCACCTCACCCAGCTCAGAGGAGGTAATCTGTGCAGGCACTAACAGCCCCTCGCCCCAGTCGAAATGAGAAAACATGTAAATAAGTCTCAAAACCAGACTTCCAGATCACCTACAGCAACCACAAAGGGAAACAAGATGGAACACTCTGATACTCAACCACCTGGACTCCCTGAACTGGCAAAAAAAAGAGGAACCGGAAAAAATAAAATCAGAAGTAATTTCTCAGATAACAGGAGAAATTGTGAACCCCTAGTGCAAGACATGATTAATAAATCTAGGGAGGAGCTGAGGAACATGACGGAATCCCAACATAAGAAACAAATAGAATCCATAAAACAGATGCAAATACATTTCCAGGACATGAAAAACTCCA
>NW_004624796.1:11681178-11707198 GCF_000247695.1 Heterocephalus glaber
GGAAAAGAAAAAAATATGAGAAAAGGAAAAAAATGGAAACAAAGTCTTTGCAAATAGGAAAGGATGGAGGGGGTGAAGGGAGGGCAGGGAAAGGGGAAAAAAAATAAGAACCAAGATACATCATGTAAAGGTAGAAGATCCCAATGATGAATGTAACTGTATTTTGTACCTAAAATGTACCAATAAACTTAATGGAAAAAAATAAAGCATTTCAAAGTTAAATATAATCTTGATTTTCTAATAATTTATATGACTTATTTGAAATGTACTATTTAGCATTCCCTTATTCCCTTTTTTGATCTAGAAAACTGAACACTGAATTAATTCAGAAGTTATACTCAAGAATTATATTGCAGAGTATTGTTTAATAGTAAATTTGAACTGAAACAGAAAGGAAAATTTTTCATATAACATTAAGAAATGGAATAAAATTATTTATTTACAAATCATCGGTATCAGCATATACTGTATAAATATTATCAGCAAAGGAACTTACTAGAATTTATGTCTTTTTTTTTGTTGTTTGTTTGTTTGTTTTTCCAGTACTGGGGATTGAACTCAGGACCTTGTGCTTTCAAGGCAGATGGGGTACCACTGAGCTAACTTAGAATTTATATCTTGATAGAAAAAATGTATCTGATAAAAGTGAAAACTAATTACCTTTCCATTGCAAGGTGCAGAAGAAAAATATTCCATAAACTTAAATGTTACTCAGTAGAAAACTTTTTGAGTCATCTTAAAAATAAGATTTATTTTTTAAAAATAATGAGAGTTTCCTTTAAAATAAGTCAGCACCTGAAGACTGTTTCATTACTTGATCCAACTTCTCCTGACCTTATGCTGATTATATGGTAAAGTTTTATAAGATAGTATGAAAGTATAGCTGCTAACTTGGTGAGCTAAAAAAAACCAAAACCAATAGCAAGTTGATCATTTAAAATGCGCTATTTAAAATAATAGCAAAAAAATTTTAGCTAAAGGTTTCCAAAGGATAAAAATCATAAATATTTTTAGAGCCCTGATTAATGGACATTTTGCAATATTTTGAGATATTTCAAAATGGATAATATATTTTTCTCTAGGTGAAAGTCATAATTTAATGGTAAAATGACTACAAGTCTCAGTTTTGAAGTAAGTTACAGTAGTGTTAGGCTAAAGCATCTTGAGGAATCATTTCTTCATGACATGTTACCTACATTAGTCAGCTTTCTTGTTGCTGAGAAACAATACCTGACAACAACTTAAAAGAGAAATGGTTTGATTTGGCTCAGAGTTCAGATGATTCAGTCAATGGTCAACTAGCTCCAAGGCAGAAATGTTATAGTGGAAGGGCATGGCGGAGGAAAGCTGCTCACATCAGGGCAGCCAGGAAGCAGAGCTGGAGGAGAAATATACCCTTCAAGTCATCCCTCAATGACACACCTCCAACCAGGCCCCACCTTTTGCAGCACATTTGGCTATGAACTCATCAAGAGATTCATCCACTGATGAGTATAGCACCCCATGGTCCACTCACCTTTCAAAAGCCCAACCTGTGAGCACACGAGAGTTTTGGAGAACATTTTAGAGCTAAACCATAACACCTCCCCTGGAGAAAGTGTGTGTGTGTGTGTGTGTGTGTGTGCGCGCGCGCGAGTGCGCACAAGCATGTGTCTTTTAAGAGATATCCATTTACTATGTAGCTTAGCTTGGCAGATCCCACAGAGGCCTGTAGGATTAAAAGTGACCATGTGTGACAGAAATGCAGTAACATCTCATGTATATGGAAGCCATTAGTCTAGGAAATTCAATTCTCTAGAATACACCAACTATCAGAAAATATCAAATAGAAACCAAGAAAGACATCTGAATACATCAAAAAGATAACACATAAACCAAATTTTATGAGCTCCATGTTCACCGATAAAATCTGCAGGCCTTTACTCTCAGCATTGTACTTTAGATACAACTTTACTGTTTTATTTGCTTTCCCATTCTATAGTAAATTAGATACAATGAGTTAGATACTGGTGATATTGAAGGAAGCAAACTGACAACAACAACAAAAACTGATACCACCTAACCTGAGCATAAGGGAAGAGATCCTAAAATTAGAGTATAGATTAGATAACTCAATAATAATGAGTTCCTGTAGCCTGGTGGTGTGGTACCAATAGCCCTACGTAGTTCAAAAGAATTTCAGAAAGTCATTCCATCATTGGCAAGTAGTAGAAGACTGTTCTGCATGGTAATAGTTGTTAAGTCAAAGGTGATGACGTAAAGGTACCTAGCTCTTACTTTCCACAGTACTGGGGAAATGATTAAATTGGGTTTGTTTGTTTGTTTGTTTGTTTATTTATTGCAGACTCTGTATCCATGCTGGAGAAAAATGCTATGCATGGCCAAGAATCTTGAAGAATTTCTAGCAGCCATGGAGGACTTGATACTGAATTGAAGAAGGCAAGAGAGGGCCACTGGGAAGTTTCTTCCCTTTAGAAGAGCATTTATTTTCAGCCTGATAAGCGCAGAAGCCACAACCTAACCTCATTAGATCAAGAGGCTAAAGAGAGAATATTAATCTGGTGTTTAGAGAAAATGTTTTTTTTATACCTAAATAAAATACTTTACAAATAAAAGTAAGCATTGATTTGATTACATAAAAATGGACAGAGAAGCAGCTAAGAAACTACTCCTGCTTTGTAGTCACTAATGGGTATCAAATATTATTTTAAGCATTTTATGTACATTATTTCATTTAATCCTCACATCAACCATGTGACGTAGGAGAAGAAAGGGACTTTTATGAGACTTTACTAAATTTCAAATACCTGAGTGCACAAAACCAAGGAGAAATACCACCAATAAATTTTAAATACTAACCATAAGGGAAAGAGTTTTAAGAAATATTTTTGATAAGCATTAGTATACTTGTAATGATTCATAGAATTGATAAGAATAGCACTACCATCCCACAGAGGAAACAGAGGAGAGACAAATTACTAATAAATGTCAAAATGTTAATCTCTCCAAATTAAAAAACCTACAATATTCATGATGAGAAACATGCAGTGAGACTGACACCCTTACGTTTTTGCTGATGGAAGTATGAGTTGTCCAACTTTTTTAGAAACTAATTTGTTGAAATACTTGCCATAATCATTTTGCTTTATACTTCACTTTAAGGAAATGGTCTGCAATGTGAATTTGTAAAAGTGTAAGTTTTGTTTTAAAATTATGTCCAAATATTAACATAATTTATTGTTTGTTTGTTAGTTTTTGGTACCAGGGATGGAACTCCGAACCTTGTGCTTGCCTGGCAGGCAGCAGAACCACTGAGCTAAATCCCTGGCCCATATTAACATAATTTATATGTGAAAAAGAATATGATTACATTCTCATAATTAACAAAATAATTGAAAACAATGAAAATGAATTATAATAGGGAACTATTTTAGTAAAGTATTTAAAACACGTTCTATTTAATTGTATGCCATAATTTATATGGTAATAAATAATTTTGATGGCATTCATTGGAAACTGCTTTGTTAGAGCCCCAAACTAGAAACAACTCACCATCTATTATCTATCAATAATAAGTAAAGGACAGAAATTTGTAGCATAACCATATAATAGAATGCTACTCAACAATATAAAGAATTAGCTATTGAGACACACAAACAAATGGATGAATCTTAAAACAGTTATGCCATGTGAGGGGAGCTGGACAGAAAAGGGTACACACTGTATGATTTCATTTATATAAAACTCTAGAAAATTCAACCTATCCTTTCCTACTAAGTGAGATAGGAGAAGATGGTGGTAGGAAAGCAGAGTGCTTGAGGAAACCATGGGATATGATGAGTGTTCACTCTCTGGGTGGTGGTATTAGTTTCATTGTGTATAATATAAATTCATACCCATGCTTATAGCAGCACAATTCATAACAGGTGAATCTTGGAAGAGGTCTGTATGTCCATCAACAGATGAATGGACAAAGAAAATGGGGTATTTACAAACAATGGAGTAGTACACTGCCATAAAGGAGAATTTGAGTCATTTTAGAAAATGGATGCACCTTATAATATTAAGTGAAATAAATCACATACACAAGGCTAAATATCATGTTTTTTCCTATATAAAAAACCCTAAAATATAGGGCCAGGGAATTAGCCCAGTGGTTTCGCCGCCTGCTGCACAAGTGCAAGGACCTGAGTTCGATCCCTGGTACCAAAAAAACCCAAAAAACAAAAAAAACCCCTAAAATATAAATGAAGACCAAAATCAAAGATAGCCAACAGGAAATAGGGAGATAGAAGGGCACTAAGAGATGGGGGAGGAGGAAGTGAGCGGAGAGAAAGGGAATGAGAAAAGAAACTCAGAAGTGTTATGTATATGTACCAACTCTCCCAAGGAATATAATGATTCTGTACTACAAGTGTGCTAAGGAAAAATAAAAACTGAATAAAAAGAAAAGACAAATGCTTATCAAATTGTGCATTTTAAATATATGCAGTTTAAAATGTGAAGTTTAATAATAATACCTAAGTAAAGCTATTTATTTTTCATTAACATTGCAGTTCCATTAAGAAATTAGACTTCAACTTTCAGCTTTGTTCATTAAAAACACACATCCAAAGAACCAATGAGAACCTAGTAAGGTTGGTTTCCACAGAACTTGTATTTGAAAAATCCAAATGTTCACCTTGAGTTTTAGCATTGTATAAGTGGGAGAAGGGCTGAGATTGGGGTGTGCAAATATTTCTATATGAGACATCTATGGTCTTCTTTGCATAAAACATATCTCCATAGACTTTCATATGGGAGACCTTTGTGGCAGGTTCTGATCTCCTGCTCAGTGCTACAATGCATGACAAGAAAAAGACTTAGAGACAGAGTTAAAGAGACAGATAAGGGGAGCCAGGATGACCAATGCTTGTGCAAGCAAGGGTGAACAAGCAAAAGCCCAGAACACCCTGAGCTGTTGATATTTATTGGTGACCTCATAGTTAGACTGAGATAAAAGGGGCTAAGTGTTAGGGCTTGTAATTGATATGGACATGTTACTGATGCAGGCCAGGCTTGTAAAGGAAAAGACAAAGCATTCTTGAATTAGGAACAGAACAGAAAAAAATACAGGTTGTGGTTAATAATTAACCTGTAAAGAAGGTTTTAATTCTGGGAACAGATTTTGGGTAAGAGTCACTCTGACCTCGGCATGTAGGCTTTGGTCGGATTCACTTCTATAAACAAGTCAATTGTGGAGTTAACTATTTACAGCCTGCACTGCTCACAGCCTGCCTTGGACATAATCAATAGGGTGGTCCTCCCACACTTTCACTCTGAAATATTTCTGAAATTTTGCTCCTTAAGGACATCTCCGCCTGCCTTCCTGGGAATCCTGACATGAGCTAAAGGCTTGACTTCACTAGGAAATATGTGTGTTCCTGTTGCTGGAATTTCCACATTAAAATTAGTAAAGTACCTTTCTGGTTTATATATCAGTCTTTTGTAACACAAGTCGATTATTAATAAAATCTTTGATTTTTACAAATGAAATACAGTTTCTATACCTACAAGTCTAAAGAAATAAACCTCAATTCCTAGTGAAATTACTAAGCCATGTAACTATTGGAGGCTTCTGATTCTGAGTCTTACCCTTCTCCCAGGCCCCCCAAATAATAATTTCTCTTCAAGGAAAGCTTCAGTAGGATGATTCTGATTTGAAAGCTTTTGCTACATTTCCTTAAGGAAATATTCATTTTCTTAAGGAAATCCTGAGTCCCTCTCCATTTGCATAAGACAAAAACATGCTTTAGAAAGTTGCAGTTTGTGATATTTTTACAAATGACCCAATTACTTCTCTTTTAGATTTTTAAGCATTCACCATTAATGAATTTCTGGTCACACATACAGACATTTGTTATAGTTATAAAGAAAACTCAAAAAGAGCTACTAGAAGCAAAAATAAGACTTTAGACTCAAAGCTAAAATACAGTTATTTAGGATTTAGAAGTATTTTTCTGATTTTCAAGCAATATTTATGGAAATAAAATTCTGAGACAGCATCCAGTCATTCTATCCACAATAAATCTGAGCCTGGCCCCTGTATTTGTACAAAGAAAACACCTGAGGTCAAGGTTCTGGCAATCTTCTAGCTTCATAAACACTAGTTAATGCCTTTCTGTGATTTTTTCATCCTGAATGCTGCTCTAGGCACTGAGCAAAGTTGTATTAAATACCTGTGGTCACCCCTTGTCACCTAAGACATATTTGACAAACATAATCATATTTAAAGAGAACATCTGCTTGACCTTGTTTATCCCTGAGTGCACTTCTAGTAGCTGCATCTTTAGATAGGGTCAGTGCAATGGGAAGAGGTCATCTCTTTTCCATGTTTTCAGGTAAGACTTCATGGTGACAGCAGGGAGAAAAGAAAAGGAAGTAACTATTGAATGCACTGCTTGCCATTTCTTCAGCATAGGTGAGTTTGTAAGTCATTCAACAAAGATAAGACTTCCACTGAGCCACACAGAAGAAGCAAAGAGTAGGTGGCATCCTCTAAAGGCAAATGTACATCATCATATTCCCAGGTGAGAAACCATGCTGCCATAAACAACCACGTAGGATACAGGCCCTGCTCTCAAGCTCAAATAAAAGCGAATGAGAGAGCAAATCTAGTGCGGTTAACTGTCTCTTCCAACAAACTCTGCCCTACAAGCAGTGTTGACTCACCAGAACACAAGCTGAGAAGGTGAGCTCATGGTGGTGAGGTCAGTGGACATGGTAGATAGGGTTCTGAGCTGCAGACCTGGAGACTGAAAGCCAATAGCAGCCCTCCACAGAGCAGGGCTGAGGAATGGAAGCTCCACCACACTGTGCCTTTGAGTTGCTGTCATTTTGCTTACTTGCCAAGCCTGTTTGTTACTAATAAAAAGTACAGTCCACTTTATTCAGATCATTTTTAGTGGTCAATAGAAAACTACATCTTGAATCTTGACTTGGTCCTTCACTAGCTGGACAGACTTCTCATACATCAGTTCTCTCATCTTTTTTTTTTAACTTTTATAATCATTCATTTAATTTAAAAATTTTGTATTATTATATATTTGCAGTACATAATGTTTACATTCCTTATGATTTTGTACACGTACATAATACATCTTAATTCCTTTTATCGCTCCCTTTCTCTCCTGTTTCCTTCATTTCTTGACTTCTTTCCCTTTTGAGAAAACCTATCTCCCCATTTCCTATTATCCATCTTTTATTTTGCTCTTTATTTATACTTTGGATTCTTGATATAAGAGAAGCCACTTTTAAATGATTTATTTCATTTACCATTATGGTCTCAAGGTACATCCATATTCCTACAAATGATTCAAGTTTTATCTTTATGGCAGAATAGTACTCCATTGTGGGTAAATACCACACATAATGTATACATCTCTACTGGACATATAGCAGAGTGGCAATAAATGGATGCTGTTGCTAATAACATTTCGTAAGACTTCATCCCTTGCCTGTTTTTGCTACCTAAACAATATATCCTAACTTACCCTAGTAGATACTGAAAAGTTGCTAACTTTCCTTTTTGATGGTTTATACACTTGTAAAATGAGGCTAGGAAGCCAGAGAGCATATTCAAATCAGAGACAGAAATTACATTTTTAAATAGTTTGGAACTCCTTGATGAGAGAAAGACATTCTGAATTGTATCCTCAGTGCTTTTCTTTGCTACCTTGGGAGTAAGTTTTTCCTCATTTATATAATTTAAAATATCCTTTTATAAGGTTTCACATATTTATAAAAACTTCCTTTATTGCTGAAAGATTGGTAAAATAACACATAAAATCTTTGGCAGAGAAATAAACTGCAACACTATGCATCCCTGGCTTCCAAGAAAGATCCCAGAAGAAAACATATGAAAAAGTTCAGGAATCAAGGGGCAAAAGAAACTGCTTCAAGCACAGGTGTTTTCCCCCAATGTTTTCTTCATTATTTGTTTTACTATTTCTTCTACAGGGAAGAAATAATTTCTCAATGATTAGAGAAGTTTACTCAGACATGTCTATTTTTTGGCAATGACATGTTGCTAGATTGAATATCTTTATATTCTTGTATGAGTAGTTAATGAAAACCAATGGTTACAATAATAAAAAGAAACTCAATAACAAAATCATTTTATACTCAACAGTCTCATGATGTCAAGTGGTTTATCTTCTATACTGATGACTCATAAAAGTATCTGAACCCTTCAAATTACATCCAGTAATTCAGTTTTATAAAACCATTTCAAACACATTCAAAACTTTCTAAAAATTAATTTTAAAATATGGAAAATAAAAGTCATACATTGAAAGATTAGGAGACATGAAAATCAGAAGACAAAGTCTGTGCTTGATACAGTATCAATGAAATTTGGAGACAACTAACGGGAATTTTCTACCTTACCTAGCCTAAGTAAGAGGACAAAAGGTGGACAGCGCAGACAACGAGCAGTGACCTGTAAGATTAAAAAGAAGTCTCTTTGTCACAATTTTATCATCACTTGTAAGTGATAAAGTGCCAAAAGACAGGCTTGTGGCAGTGGCAATACATTTTCTTTGAGGCAGTAAAATCATCAACAAGGTGTCTGCGTATTTGTAGCCCTGCTTGAATATGGAAGCAATTTTCCAAAGCCCTATAGCTTACTCCTATTGTTTTCATCAAGAACAAATATTCTAGATAACAATTTTCAGTGAGTGATTGTAATGGACACACCTTGAAAAATGAATGAGCAAGGCCCCCAAATTACTGAACAAGGCTCTAGTCCCATCAGCAGCGATATTTGAATTTCTTAAAAAAGAGATTAAATGCAATCAGGACTAGTGTATGTCTGTCTGCATAGCAACCTTACATACTTTTTCTATCAAATTAAAATAGGAAAAGGTCAAGATTAGAATAGAACAGAAAAAAAGAAAGTCTAAATTTGACAATTCTAAGAAAGTTTAAAGATTTTATATGGTATATATATATTCAAGTTTACATATTAATATATTATACTCAAATGCCTATTTATTTTTACTATTTCATTATTTTAAAATAAAAAAATTGCACAAAAATATAGACATCATTTAATTACTTTCAACAAGTTCACTTTAGTCTAGGTTTTCAAGCCTAAAACAAACCTAAAGTTGGATAATATTTTTTTTTTTTTTGGAAAATTTTAACGTGTCACTTTTGAGTATTTAATCTAGTTATAGCCAAAAAACAATTTTAATTATTCAAAATCCTGAACAGCTTTTAGGGATAGTTTTATAGCCAATAATTACTTATGTAGGAATGTTACTTAGAAGAGAATAATCACTTTTATATGTGAAGAAATAAGCAGGTTGTCAAGAGTTAAAAATAAATTTCTCTCTGCTCTTCTGTACCTCTTTGTTTGACTGTTTAAGTTTATACTTTGGAGGTTTGGCTATCCTTGGGAGCATCTTTTTGCTGGTTAGTACCATGGGGATGGGGGGAAATATATAGCTAATGATCTCAAATCAGGGCTTAATGATACTCATTTTATGACGTGCTTAAGTATATGTACTTAAGAAATTGGCAGGGGTACTTCTGTGGTTGTTTTAGAGACACAGAGAGGATAACAAATGGCAGGGACATTAAGAAGATTGTAGTACACAGGGGAAAAGGAAGAGCAGAGTATTGATGGCCTGACAACTTCAACTCAAATACATTGGAAGATAGGGAGAAAATAGGAGCATTATTCTCAGCAAAGAATGGGCAGAATTACTACTATGCAGTAGAATTCTCTGAAAATAATAGGTTTCAATCAGTCACATTTTTAGAACAGTTGTAAGAAAGATCTTATTTAAATTATTAGCTACCACCCTGCTCCCTTTATTTATTTATTGACACAGGGTCTTGCTAAGGTTTGAACTAGCATGGTTCCATATTTCATTTCCTCTGTGATGATTTTAAGGTCTTGCAGAAGCTCATTAAGCACATCAAATATTTCTGTAAAAATTCCAGCTGAGTGTGGTGGCAAATGCCTATAATCCCAGCAGTTGGAGAGACTGAGGCAGGAAGATAGCCATGAGCTCAAGGCGAGCCTGGACTCCACAGTGAGTTCAAAGTCAGTCTGATCTGCATAGTGAGACACTGCCTCAAACAAACAAAAAACCAAAAAAAAAAAAAAAAAAACCAGAAAAAGCTATAAATGTGAAGGAAAAACCATGCAGAAGATTGAATTTAGTGTGGGTAGACCTAGATATCCTTAGATTTTTATTTTGCTTTTGGGAAATTTCTGACCTTATAAAAATAACATGGAGCAAATATTCTTGCTTACTGGGTATTCCTATCTTTCAAGGTTTCATTATCTAGAAACAAAAACATATGAAGAGGCATGCAACTTGATACTGTAAATCATTACACTAACCATAACATTTGATAATTCTTGCTTTTAGAGGTAACAAGCCATGTTCAGAGCTTAAATACTTGTCATTTGTTTCAAGACAGCATCCAAAAAAAAATCATGAGATTTCTATCTCTAAAATTCTTTTGAAAAGATTAGGCATCAGCCTAGCTAGAATAAGCAGTCCCAGAAATGAAAGCATAGAGCAAGGAACCTACAACCTATCTATAGTCTGTCTTTCCTAGAACAGAATTTAAATCTCTTTGGGGGCTTGAGGGTACACCTCTAAATTCTCCATTATTTCCTGTTTTTCTCTCAAAAAAATTTTCTTTTTGTTACTGGAAATCGAACTTGGGACCCTGTGCTTGTGAAGCAGGCAGTGGAACCACTGAGCTAAATCCCTGGCCCTCTCTCACAAATTATTGATGCCCACTCTAATGCTGACATTTTATAACCAATTCTGGTCAGAGTAATTTCTCCACCTTAAAAGATAGTACAAAAATTGAAAGGAGGCCTCTGAGACATCTTGTCTACACTTCTCATTTTATAGTAAAAGGAAGCAAAGCAGACAGAAATTAGATGATTGGTTTAAGATCACATAAATAATTAATTGAATAGCCAGAACTAGAACCCTAATCTTTTCCTGCTTTGTACATGAGCCTCTCATACTTTACAAGGAAAGTGGTTCTGAATTAGTCTACAAAGGATATGTAATATTTCCTCAAGGCAACATCCATGCCCTTTATATCACATCGTCCCCCTACACACACTCTTATGTATATCCTGTCTCATAAAGGAGGGTGAACAGCCCATATGTTAACATATCATGAAAGAGCTGGTGCTCTGGGACCCTAGATTCTAGAAAGTGAGTGTGTCCTCAAAAAAAATGGATGGATGGGTCGAAAGAGGTAGGAGTGAAGGGAGGGGAAGGGGAAAGGAAAGAAGGGAAAGGAAAAATTATGAGAAAAGAAAAAAAAATGGAAACAAAGTCTATGTAAATAGGGAAGGGTGGAGGGGGTGAAGGACGCAAAGGTAATGGGGAAAAAAATAAGAATCAAGATACATCATGTACAGGTACAGACACCCAATGATAAATGTAAACATACTGCATACCTAAAATGTACCAATAAAAGAATTTAAGAATAAAAAAAAAATAAAGAAAAATGCATGTTAAGTCCTGGTGGATAAGGTGACTTTTAGGCATCCCTTTAGGTCAATAGAAGGGAGTTTTTACTTCTCTTTAGTTTAAATATGCTAATGTAGAGCTTACTAATATGTATTTATTTTACTGTATTAAAAGTCAAATGTGATTTTAATTGCTTTTTGGCTCAATTTAATTCTTTAATCCTAAGAGATTGAGAACTAGTTTACCTAAGAAGATAAATTGCAACTGTAAAATAACAAATCATACCAACAAATACCAAATACATATTTTTCCTATTTACCAGATGCATTACAATGTGGCCAAAAATAACGTCAGGCTGCATGTGGCGGTGCGCAACTAGATCCCGGCACTCTGGGAGCCTGAGATAGGAGAATTACAAGTTTGAACCAAGTTTGGGCAATTTAGTGAGACCCCATCTTAAAAATGTTTTTAAAAATTGTCAGACATGTAGTGTATGAACAAACTTTCAGGCTCCCACAACACGTGATGTACCAGTGATGGCGAACCTTTTAGAACTTTCAATGATGTAAACAGCACATTGTGGCACCGCTATCATATATCAACTAGACATAATAGATTCCACCATCCAACAGCAGAAGAATGCACATTTTCTAGAAAGGACTACAGAATTTTCTCTAGAATAAATTAGACCCTAAACCAAGCCTCAAAAATATTTACAAAGAATGAGATCATACAATGTATATTCTATAACAACAAGCAAATGAAATTAGAAATCTGTAATGGTAGGAAATTTGGAGAATTTACAAATATGTAGAAATTATACAACTTTTTCTTCTATAGTCAATGGATCAAAGAAGAAACACAAATACTCAGATAAATGAATATATAATATATCCAAACTTATGGATGTAGCTAAAGTAGTACTTAGAAGAAAATATATCGCTATAAATGTATATAATAAAAAATAAATATTGTAAATAATAACCTAACCATCCACCTTAAAAACAGGAACAGAAAAACAAACTAAATTTAAAGCAAGTAGAAAAAATAAAAGAAATCAGCTCTGAAATAGAATGACATCTTGTCATTTTCCATAATACTGATAAGCCTAGAGGACATTATGCTAAGGGAAATAAAGCAGACACAAAAAGAAAAGTATTTCATAATCTCACATATTGTAGTGTGCATCTAAAAATCTCAAAATGTATGATCAGTAAACCGTGGCTATCAGAGCTTGGAAGAGAAAAAATGAGGATATGTAGGTGAGTGGGTGGATAAGTTTAGAAACCTCAGAAAGTGGTCTCCAACCTTTTTGACTGGGACTAGTTTCATAAAAGATGATTTTTCCATAAGTGGGGTGGGAGGTGGAGAGGGTGGGCTCTGAAATGATTAGCAGGAATACACAACCTGGATCCTTAGCAACCACAGCTCAGGGTAGGGTTCATGCTTCTTTGAGAATCTAATGCCTCTGCTGATCTGACAGAGGTTCAGGTGCCAAGGTGAGCAATGGGAACCAGCTGTGAATACAGATGAAGATTGGAACCCTCACTTGTCCAGCTGGGCAGCCTGGATCCTAGCAGAACACAGACTGGTACCTGTCCATAGCCCCAGGTTTGAAGACCCTTGGTCCAAGGTGGTCGAGTGTACAACATGAGGACCACAAGCTTAGGATCAGATGGCTTACTGGCAAATCCTACCAAACCTGTAAAGAATTAATACTGATTCTTCACAAACTCTTCCAAAAAGAAGAATGTGGAATACTTTCTATTTAATTCTTTACAGGTAGTATTACCCTGGCACTAGAACTGAACATCATATAATGTATACATACATTACAGACCAATAACCCTTATGAATGCAACTGCAACTGAATAGAACTACAACTCTTCAACAAAATACTAGCAAATTAGCTCAAGCATCGTATACACCATTGCCATGTGGGGATTATTCTAGGACTATAAGATATCAAAAATTCAATTAATGTATAATACCATATTAATAGAATAAAAGTGAAAAACATGGACTATCTGAATATATGCAGAAATAGTGAAATGCACTCTCATCCACACAAACAACTCTCAACAAGCTAGGAATAGGCATCAGTAAAAACCTGCAACTAACTAACTTAAGGGTAAAGGATGGAATATTTTCCCCTAAGACCTAGAACAACTAGCTGAGGATAGTGATGTGCATGTCTACTCACAGCATCAAGGGGACGGAAGCAGGAGCATCACCACAAGTTTAAGGCCAGTCTGAGCCATGTACTGAATGCAAAGACAGGCTGTTTCAAAGAGTAGACCCTGTTTCAAAGAGTAATAAATAAATAAAACACACGAGCCAGAGCAAGACAAGGGTGTTTGCTCATGTGACTTCTATTCAACATTGTAATTCAAGTTTTATCCAGGAAAATTGGCAAGAAAAAAGACATACAAGTTATGCAGATAAAAAATGAAAATGTAAAACGAATTCTGTTCTGTTCACATATTCAATGATGTTATATGTAGAAAATCCTAAGGTTTCCACAAAAATTAGAAATAGTAAGTTTTCAGGATGCAAGATCAATTTCACAACAGTAGCAATGAACAATCTGAAAATGAAATTGAGGAAACAATTCCATTTACTACAGCATAAAATTTTTTTTAACTCAGGAATTAACAAAATTAACAAAAGAAGTATAAGATATAGCCTAAAAACTACAAAACTATTAAAAAATTAAGGATAAATACATTAAAATAAATCCTATGTAAAAATAAGAAGACTTATTCATGGTGGTATAGCCATACAATGGAATATTGTTTGTCAATAAAAAGAAATGCATCACTGATATGCTACAAACATCATGCTAAGTTATGCTAGTCATAAAGAATTTGATTTATATGAAATATTAAAATAGGAAAATCCATAAAGACAGAAGTAGATTAGTAGACGAGAGAAAAGAGAATGACTGCCACAGTCATGGAATTTCTTTATGGCATGATGAAATGTTCTAAAATTATACAGTACTGATTGTTGCAAAGGTCTGTGAGTATACTAAAAAACAATTATACACTTTAAATGGTTATTTTTACTGTATGTGAATTCTGTTGCAACAAAACTATTATTAAGAAAAGGACTTAAAAATATTAGACACTAAAACTAGGATCTAAATTTTAAGAAATTGAGCAAGGAGGTAATTTAAGGTGTTAGTAAAAGGTATATATCACAAAAAATATGATATGGTATAAATATGACATGAAACAATATATATGAGCAGAAGAAGTAGAATGATATACAATGAAACATCATGAGAGCAGAGTACACTATAACATAGTAGAGTGTGTAATATAAAGTGACTCTAGATATTGAAAATGTAGTTAGGAAAGGATCACAACAGCCCACTGGGAAACAAGGCTACCCATGTAGCCCGGCAGAGAT
This sequence comes from Heterocephalus glaber, assembly GCF_000247695.1. The sequence goes on from NW_004624796.1 coordinate 11,696,091, forward strand.
GGGGGAACAGTTGACCATGCCTGCTTTCCCCTCCCTCTGCTCCCACCTTGGTATTAGCATGTGATGAACACATCCAGAACCTCCAGATTGCTCCTCTAGTAGTAGAAGCTGAACATGGTGGCCTAGAACCCTGGGACTTTACTTATGCTGTGTTGGTACAATGGTGGTTCAGACTCATAATGAAGATTTACTCATAACAAAATGGACACGTGATGTCTCCAAATTCAATCAGCTATTGCTTATTTCTTTTTTATGGGATAAAATAATAAAACTGGAGTCTATCTAAAATATCTTTATCTTTAATTTCTTTATGCATAGTCTGAATACATAATATACATGCAAATACCCTATATACAATTATACATAAATGTACAAGCATTAACATAAACATGCTTATTTCAAGTAAATATTTTTGTTTTGTTTCTTTCTTCCCTTATGCTTCCCTCTTCATTGATATCAAACACCTCCTCACAAATAATGCATGTTAAAAAATAATAATATTCAATTTTTCTCTGTACTCCTATAATCCTATATAGGCATGCATAGAACACATCGAGGATTGTCTTGGTTTTTTAAAAACGAGGTCATGGTTCACTGCTTCTCTACATCTCAATTTTTAAGCTAAAATACTTTGTGAAAATTCTTCCAAGTTATATGATGTGGCTTTAATTCATTCTTTCAAACCTCCGCAATGGTTCCAACTCTCCATGCTGTGACTCTGCTGTCACACATTCAGCCATTACCCCACTCATGGGCATTCATTTTGTTTCTACCTTTTTGCTGCTAAAAAAAAATGCTGCAATTAACAACTTCAGTTCCTAGAAATATGTGACCTGTAAATGTTTTTGTTTCTAAGCTTTAAATTCCCAGGAGAAAGATGAAGGCTAATGAAAGTTTCTAGAAATGCTGTAATACTTTACATTTTTACTGCAAAGTGTACATATGTGTTTGCCACCACAAATAGTGTTGAAGTTATTTTTAATTTGAACCATGTATATATTATCTGTTGGATTTGTCAAGATTCTTCTTCATACATTTTAAAAGAAAGCTACTAGACTTATTAACCAAAAAGGGAATTGATTTGCTCACAAAGGTATATACTAATATAAAGATTTGATCTCTGCTACCCTTTTTCTCAGGTCTTCCTTTACCATGACTCCATTCTCAGACCAGCCATCTCTTTCCAGTCACAAAATGGCAGCCAACAATTCCTAGAGCTGCATTCTTCCAATTTAACATCTAGAAAGAAAGGGCATAGCCATTTTTTTCACATTCCCAGCACTAGCTCTGAGATGTATTCCTACTGGATCAATTGAACAAATTTATTTACCACCATTGTGTGGTTTCTCCCAACTATGTGGTTGGGAAAATGTGGTATCTTGATAGACTTAGGTGTGGGTCACATGCTCCATCTATCCTAGATCTAGAGATAGAGCCTCAACCTGATTATCTGAGATAAAGGAATAAAGAGCTCCACAAAGACATCAGGGGTGTTGGCAAAAGAAGAAAAACTGCATATCAGTGTATCTTTCTAAATATGTGAAGTGCCACTGTACCTTAGTCACATGGCAATTGTTACAAAAGTATATGTTTATCCCAAGTAAATTATGGTCCATCCCTTTAAGGAGCTTTAAATGTTAAAATGATTTATAATTTTAATGTATAATGTTGACAAAATTTTCAATGAAATGTATTTTATCTTAAGTAAATGTTAATCATATCATTTGTTTTTATTACTTTAGAATTATCATTAGGAGCCACTAGTGTTACTGTATGGTATATTTCACTGTAAAGTACTTATGATTCACAAGAGATTTTAAAAGCTCTTGAGTTTTAATGACATTCATTTCATTTGTTGGTCATTTGTTTCTTTCTTAGTTTCTACTTTTTCTTATTATTACTGTATCTATTTCTAGATTTCTTTCTAGTCCAACCCTCCCATCTTTGAATCCTGTCACTTATAACATGCAAGTTTTCTGGGCAGTAAGAGACAGTGGCCCTGAGTGACAAGCTAAGGGGTCCCTGCACTGGGAAAAACAAAGAGGCTGAGCCAGGCTAAGTTTGCCTTCATCAAAACTGTGCAGGAGCACCTGGGGACTCATATATTTTACCGAATGAGTAAAATTATTTAGGATGCTCAAATTCGTTTTTATTGACTTTCTGATTCTTAGCTCTATCAGAAAAATTTGAGGTGGTCAGGAAACTGAATTCAGGGCAAGTTCTATATACATGTATGTATTGGACTGAATGGTTCCCTCCAAATTCTTAACTAAAGGAGTTACTGACCGAGAGTGTTCACCCCTTTTTGCTTTTCAGCCTTTTACTACCATTAAAACACAGCAAGCTGGACCTCGGCTTATGATGGTACCTTGATCTTGGACTTAGAACTGTGAGAAAAAAATCTTTTTGTTCTTTATAAATTTCCCAGTCTTAGGTATTTTGTTATAGCAACTAAAATCTACTAATACATTGGGACAAATGAGATTTTAATGTATACAGATAAAAATGAAGTTTTAATATACACACATATGTGGACACATAAACATATATAAAGAAATTTCAATTGAATAGTTCAAGAATGGTTCAATTTTATTTGTTCAATTTTTCTGAACCTGAATTATCTTTTTCTACTCATAAACTGTTGTTTGTTCTACCTTATGAAGTGTCTTTATTAACTAGGAGGAATGTATCTCACTTAATTAAAGTCTACAAAAGTCTGTTGCCTCACCTAATGATCTACTTTACTCACCCTAACACTAATTTTTATTGTGTCCACATATTAAGCTTATAGAAAGAAGCAAAGGACAACACTACAATAAACAAAAACAAATATGGGAGGACTGAAATAACATGTGCTCTGTGCTCTTTTACAGTTAGCAGTGTATATGGTAAACTGTCGCGAACTATTCTACATAATTTTTGGGAAAAATCATTTCAGAATTAAATTATGTTTGGGTGTAGTCTTCTTGCTTACAGGCTGGTATGACATGCCAAAATATAACTTCATTTTTGCCTCTGGTCACAGCTGAGACCTCAGTGGTCATGTGATGTTGTGGTACTGTGGGTGGGGGGCAAGATTACATCAACTGCAGATATCCTGGTTCCTTGAGAACCAAGTAGTAAGAGAAAGGTTTCACCTGGGGAGGGGCAAATTCCTTATCAGTTTAACTCATCCCACTGTCTGTTGTAAGAATGATTTGCTCATCTTACCATTCTAATCAACATAAGATCCTCATCAGCATAAGGTCCTCATGATCATAGGATTATCGCCACCATCAGCAGACATCTGATACTTCCTCTGACTATAAGATCCTCATCAATGTAGGATTATCAAAACCCTCTGAGTCATCTGTTATCCCTATGAACTCAATAAATAGTGGCAAGCTTGGGGTGCCTCTGTCTTTGCTGCCCAGAGCAGCACTGATCAGGCCCAGAACCCAACTTCTCTAAATCTCATTTCCTGTCTTTATTCATTAATTCACCTTGGGCTGTAGTGGCTCTCAGGAAACCAGAACACACTGCAAGGGTTCTGGTAACATCCCCTTTCCTTGTTCCCTACTGTAAACAATTTGATAATCAAACTCACCCAAAGTTTCCTTTGCTACATGTCTTTTTTCTTCTTAGCTCCTATCCCCACCCCATCCTAAGCAATTTCAGAGACAAAATATTATTACTCAACGTGTTCAGTTAGTAATAGTTGGTGTTATTTGCTAACTGTTGTCTTCCCACTAGATGGTGAGCAATGATATTCCCCAAACCTACCACAGTGCCTTGCATAGGATATATGATATACAAAAATGTTGCATAAATTGCTAGAAACTACAAGGTGATTTTCCTGAATGTTCACAGAAATGTACATGCATATTTATACCATCTGAAAGAGGAAGTGCTAGTCCTAAACACTGCTGGAACAAGAATCAGCAGATATGAAATGCAACAAAAGTGTATATGCTTATTTTTATAACAAAGTCATCGAGATTCCTGAAAATTGTTTCAGGAAATCCCTGACCTAGAATTATGTTTTTATGCTTCCTTTTAACAGGCTACTTGTTTTCCTGGTCAAAAAATTTTTTCTTACAGCAATATTTTGTATAAAGAAATCATAATTTTTAAAAAATAGGCAATTAAGAGGAAACATAATATGTAATGGTGAAAAAGAGAAACAGCAGGATTTTTACATTTTAATAAAAAGGTATTCAGATTCTGATTTGAGAGCTGTTTGGATTTTAAATAACATTGTCTCCAGCCATGTGGGGAATCCTGCCTGAACACAATGACCCTGGAATGTCTTTGGGGCATCTCTGTACATTTTTGACTGTACTTCATTCCCCCATGGATATGCTCCCCCAAACCATGAAAATTATCAGATGTAATAAAAAGAAAATAAGTCAAACAAAAATCAAATCCAGATTATACAAGGCTGTTAAGAACCAAAGCTTTGCCTTCACCTTTCAGTCCTCTTATTAATACCCATGTCATGACTCCTGTCAAGAAAAAGGGTTAGTGTCACCATCTTCAACCAGCATCCCTTCATTCACTTTCATTAGGAGCCATGTTTTCCTGACAAAGGATAACAAATGGATACTGTTGGTCCCTAATGTGCTTTTGACTACAGATTCTGCACCATTTCTCTGAGAAGCAATTGCAATTATTTGTCATTTTAATATGACTTGGCAAGGAGGTCTGAAAAACATGACTATTATTCATCAATATGTATATTTTGTACTTATATTAATATTAGAATATCATTATTACTCGTCTCACATTGTATGAGCAAGATAAAATTATACCACATAAAAAAGGCATTAAATTCTGTTCAGCTGCAGTCGCAAAGCAAAAGTAAAGGTAATTTAAGAGCCTGCATCATTTATATGCTAAATGCTACCATTCATTATTATTAGTGAGGAAATACTTTTACCTTTACACTCATAAAAAGTATATCAATATGTTCCCACTATTAATTGAAAATAATATAGCTATTATTAAACTTTAATTTTATAAAATCTATCTATCCATCCTTTAAATTCTGATATATTCTAGCACCTAATTTTTATATCATGTTGATGTAATATAATTTTGAGTTTGGAGTATAATTTTTTTAATTCTTTAGCTTTGCCTTCAGGAGATTTTTGCATATAGGATTAGCTTTGAAACCTTTGAAATTCAGAAACTAGCTTTATAAATGAGTACTAATAATTTATCGGCCAACCTTCTCTCAGTGGATATAGTTAATATTGTATCATAATCATGATGAATCAAGTTAAACCCCAATTCAATTCTAGGTAGTTTTAAATTGTTTCTGTAATTTTATCAATTCTTTTTTCTGTTACCATGCTAAAGCTAAGTAGAATTCAAATGCATTTCCAATAAATACATGATTTTTAAAAAAATGCTTCACACTAAGGAAAGGGAAGGAAAAGGACTCTGTTTCTCAAAATTAGGGGCAATACATACATGCACACTATCATAAACACCAGTGAAAACCAATGACACAAATTTTCATGCTTCTAAAATGAATAAGGCATGGGTCTCCACTGCTCAGTTAAATTAAACTTTCCACTACTGCATAATTATATACTAAGTGTTTTATAGGAGGCCAGCTATGCTTTACAAGCACATAGTACATGCAAGATACCGTGCCAAGGCCTGATTTCCAGTTATAAAACCTATAAAGGTGAGAATCCAGACAACAGTCCCTTTTCGAGGACAGCAAGCATGAGCAAGCATCATACTTGTTCTTTGTTTGGTATAATGAGGGGCAAGCAAAGAAAGAGAAGCCTGGAAATACTGTTGAGAGCAGCAACATCAGTAGGTGCAGAAGCACTAGATCTCCTTGAGAAAACAGACCCCCAAGAGGATTTGATGTCAGATTAAATTTTAGACTAATATAAGAAGTGGGCACTGCTTTTCTAAAATTGCACACAAATGTGAGAAGGTAACATGTCTTACCTTAGTTCTGTCAAGCCGTCAATGATCTTTCCAAAGGCAGCATGGCGTCAGGAAACCTGGACAGACTCTAGCCTCAGTGTAAGGGCTGGAAGGCCCACGTGTTGATGTGTAATCATGCATATTAACTTCTCACAGGCTCTACTTCCTTATCTATTACACTGGGATAAATACACGTTGATGCACTCATCAAGATGGAATGGAGACTCTCTGATCATCATCATAAATATTACCACTCCAAGAGCCCACCAGTCCACACCGAAACTGTAATCTTCCTCTCTTATAATTTCTGGAGCCATGAAATGAGGAGTGCCACACAAAGTGCAGGTTGTGTCTCCTGGCTGTAAGCCTTCCTTACTCAAGCAATAATTGGTGAGTTTAATGTGCCGTTCTGAGTTCAGTAATACATTTTACATTTTTAAATTTCTGTGAATTATTCCTTGCTGGTGAAGATAGTTGACTGCTAAACTGATTTCTGCAGAGTAAAACCTGGCATGTTCTTCAGGAAGCGTGCTTTGTTACCGCACATGAAACAGTAGATCTCCCCCACTGACACAGTCTAGAACAAGGAACAGTCTGCTTTCTGTCTGGAAGCAAGCATACAATGCAACTAGAAAAAGGACAATTGGAGTCTGTCGTAGAATGCACCTCTCCCTCTGTACCCGATGAATGTACAAACTCTCTTTTTTCACTGCTTTCATGGCATACATATGATCTGATTTTTTCAGTTGGACTAACAGTATTTTCCTATAACTTCCTCTGCCAATCACGCAGAGCAAGTCAAAGTCCTCAAGACCTAAAGCAGATGAAGCTTTGCCACATTCCCTGGTGTTCCCTGCCTCATTCTCTTCATCAACTTGTTCTAAAGCCTCATGAGTTGAAAGGTTATGTGGGATCGCTGTGTGTGCAGGGTCTGAAGCCATGGATGATGGATCGACTGGCACCATGGGCTCTGATGGTAAAGAACACTGCCCACATTCAATTGTGACAAGTTTGTGGCACTTCTTGTGAACTGAGAGTTTGCAGCTGGCGCACTTATACACCTAGCGGCCAAGTCCCCCTACACGGTCTGTGCAGACAGCACAGTGAGCTCACCTGCTAAAGCGTTTGGCCTGAAAAGTGTGGCCATTTGCATAATACAGCTTTCTCCAGCAGCCTGCAGCTCTGTGGTGGATGGATTTCTCTTCTCCTGGACAAGGCACTTTAGGATGTTCTGGTATACAAGGCGATGAATGAATTAAGAGCTCAGAATCTTTCTTTAGCTCAGAAAGCCTAATGACCTCTTCTCACTCCAACTGAGGTGACACAGTATATGGGTCTCCTTCCTTCTCTACCCAGTGTGTGATGAAAAGCTGTTTATTGCCCAAACACAACACATCTCGATCTTTATCACACAGGCCCTCAAAGTGGATGGAATTCTCAAGAGACCTTATCATGATGTCTCTTCCCAAAATCAGGGCCGATTGGGTAGAGGTGTGGGTGGTGGAGGTGCCTGGGAAGAAGGGAAAATAGACAGGTTGGCTGCCCAGGGAAACAGGCAGGCAGGGCTCAGAGAACGAGAGTGGTCTGATTGTCTACAGGGACCACACTGGCCAGAATCCTGCAAGGCTCTTTGTGAAGTTGTTTCCAATAGTGCCGGACAGGCCTGGACGGATGTACACCAGGCTTCTCATTGTCTCTCGGGGGCTGGTGGCTGTGACTTTGGTCTCCCCCCTGGACTTTGACTCTCTAGGTTTCCTGTGCCTGGCTCTGGGGAGGCCTTCCCAGAGCTACTGGGTGTTTCTGGGTCTGGTGATACTTGCCCCACACACTTCCCCAGTTTCTGTGGCATTGGTATTTGGGCTTAGGGAGCCTTCGCTGGGGTACCTTGATTGTGGTAGGTCACCGGTGGTCACTCCCAGGGAGTCCGTCCCTAGGGTGTCTGTGACAGTTGTGTGGCATCTGGATGGAGTCAGCCATCTTCCTAATCTTTCACAGATACTTTCTCTACCTGGGGTCCTGAGGCTGCAGTCTCTCAAAGTGGAGAAGCAGCTCAGCATGTTCACTGTTGACTGTCTCCGGCCAAGTGGGCTTGGGAGACGGCTGTTGCTAGATTGTGACACCCATTAACAAGGGTTCCAAGTTCTGTTTGGAGTTGTTGCCAAGGAAGTGAGCTCATGTCTTGGGGGTTCCATAGCCTGAGTCTCCATGTGATAGAAAAGCCTATAGCCCTGTAGGGATAGAGACTCCTAGGCAGAGAGAGATGAGCCCCTCCCCAAAGGAGTTCAGATAGCTGGCAGAACAGGTTTAACCACCCATAAAAAGCTTACAGTCTGCTGAGGTTGCACCTCCTCTTCATGTTGTACCCTGCAAAACTTGGTTTGATAAGATCAAAAGGAAAAAGAACCTTGGCCCTAAGATGTAAAGGGCCCCTGAAAAGACCCTTCCTTGTTGTCCCTAGAAATGAGCTAAGCTAATCATTAGCCAATCAAATAGCGGTACCCTCAGGCCAGAGGCAGGATAGGCCCCAACTACTATAAAACCAGCATCTTGAGCCCCCCTGCAATGGTGGCTCTGTTTCAGCCACCCCTGCCTGTCTCTCTGTGAGAAGGCAGCTGTACTCTTGCATGCTTGCTGAATAAAAGTACAATTTTGCTTCTATGCTTTCGGTCTCTATCTGATTCTTCTACAACCTTCTGCATCGTTGGGACAGTCAGGCCCGGACTGTGGGGACTCTCTCCCTGTCTCTGCCTGTGACAGCCATTTTTTCTTCATACTAAATAAATCAGTGGCCACTTATTTTGTTATTTTTATCTAAGTATCTATGAATATTTTTATCTATTTATCATCTATCTGTTAGTTTTTCACTTTTGCATTACTGGGGCTTGTACTCTGCATCTCCTCAGTGAACTATATCCTCAGACATTTTACTTCAGATACCCACTAAGGATCTCACTAACTTACTAAATTGGTCAGGCTGGACTCCACCATGTGACCTTCTTACCTCAGCTGTCCAGAGTGCTGGGACTGCAGTCACACACCATCCTGCCTGATTCAGTGTGCAACTACAGTGGTCTGGTGTGCCTTTATTGCAGAGATTTTCTTCACTTTTCCAATGGGCTTCCCTTTTCATCAAGGAGCCTGAGAGAGGCCCTCTTTCTGTTGCTCACTTCTGCTCTATCTTCTGGAGCTCAGAACAATGTCCTTTATGACCCCCTGCACCTCTGTGCTGTGGATCCAAATACTGTCTCAGTGCAGCCACCAGGGTGGGGGAGAGTGGTGCTGCTGGCACCCACGCAGCTCACCTCCTTGGCACAGGGTGGGGGTGGGGGCTCTGCTCCTCCAGTTTTTTGCTGTTTTGCACCAAGAGGTACATCTGAGGATTTTAGGTGGCTATGGTGTCCCTGGGCCTACTCTAGAAAGTTGTATAACAAATTTCTTCTACGTGAGGATCAACCTGATACCAGCAATGTTGAGCTACTGAACTCTTGATTTCAGGATCTGCAAAGAGGTGAACCTGAAGAAGATAGCTTGTACAGGAAAGTCCCCTTCAGAGCACCGCTTATTTGCCCCTCATGACTGTGTGGCCAGCTGAGAGCAGCAGTGTTTATCAGGAAGAGAGTATCAGGTCACGTGTTGCCATCAAATTGTTAACTGCTTCCAGATGTGGTGGAGGATGCTTGTAATCCCAGCACCAGGAGACTGAGGATATCCATTTGAAGTCAGCCTTGGCTACATACTGTGTTCAAGGCCAGCCCAAACTGCATAGCAAGATCCTGTACACAGGGCTGGTGTGGCTTCCACACCTCCATCACAGGGGCTCTCTGATGTCCAGGAGGAGGCAGCACAGCTCCCCTCACTCCCAGATCCTGATGTCACAGAAATCAGCATTCTGGTTCAATTATCACTGCATAACGAACCATCTCAGAATACAAAGACTTCAAATATCTTCAATATTAGGGACCATGAGTCTGGTTGCATCGTGGCTTCTTCAGCTGACCCTGCCTGCATCATTCTTGGAGCAACATTTCATTAATGGACATTCTCAGTAGTAACCCTTGAAAGAACATCTACAAGACACTGATGGATATGATCGCTGCTGTGCATGATGAGAAGCACAAATCTTTCTTGCTGAAATCAGAAATATGGCAAAGATTTCTCTTCTCACAATTTTTCTACAGTTGTAGCTGTGCCTCAGAGCTGAGCCCAGTGGCCGCTGGACACCGAGGCTCTGCTGCAGCCAGAGTGTTCATCGGGGGGCCAGTACCTTCTTGTGTGTGGCTGGCATTCATTGTCCCCTCTCAGCCATGACTCCAGACCCTGAAGGTCAAGAACAAAAAGATGGAGGAGAGTGTAGAGCCCAGCGGCCCTGGTGGCAGTAAAGAAGTCACTGAGACAGAGGGCGCTGGACGAGCTCAAGTGCTACTACCACGGCTTCCCACTGCTGTGGGAAAGTTAAGGTTTTGGTAACTTGATAATTGCAGTAGTACATTGGCTCACGGACTTAATTCTTTCCATAATTTTGGTTGCAAACCGAATTGGCCTTGTCTATAAGGCCTTGTCTATAACCTGCTGAATTTGTGATAAATTTTTAATTTTTTTTTTCAATTTTGTTTTCATAGACAATGCCATGGTGGTTGCCTTTTGCTTTTATAGTGGCAGCCTCGATTCTTTTTTAGGAAACCAATTGAACAACACAGAGGAACACGTAGCTAAGACTCATACTTCAGTTGAACAAAATATCCATTAGAAACACTTAGCTTGGTCCTAGCACCTGGAAGGAAGCTCCCCGCCTCCATCCCAGGCTCCTAGGGCAGTGAAGCTCAGCCGGACCCAGCACCTGGAAAGAAGCTCCCCCACTGCCATCCCAAGCTCCTAGGGCAGAGAAGGTGAGCCACATGGGTGCCAGAAGCACCCACCCACCCCCATGGAAATGAGAAGACACATAAACAAGCCTCAAAAACAGACTTCCAGACTTCCAGGTCACCTACAGCAACCTCAAAGGGAAACAAGATGGAACACTTTGATATGCAACCACCTGGACGCTCTAAACTGGCAACAAAAGAGGATCTGGGAAAAATGAAATCAGAAAAAATTACTCAGGTAACAGCAAAGATTTTGCTCATGGTGCAAGACATGATTAATAAATCTAGAGAGGACACAGATAAAAAAATAGAGGATCT
>NW_004624796.1:11712153-11758831 GCF_000247695.1 Heterocephalus glaber
TGAAAAACCAAATAAGCACTAATACAATTGAAGTGGGGGATCTCAACACCCCTCTGTCACAAATAGACAGATCAACTAGGAAAAAAATTAACAATGAAATTCTAGAACTAAACGAAGCTATTGAACAAATAGACTTAATAGATGTTTACAGAGCGTTCCACCCTACAAAATCAGAAAACACATTCTTTTCAGCTGCACACGAGTCATTCTCCAAAATATATCACATGGTAGCTCATAGGACATATCTAAGTAAATGTGAAAGAATCAAAGTTATCCCCTGTATATTATCAGACCATGGTGCAATACAATTGGAAATCAGTAACATAAGAAACCATAAAACTCCCACAAACACATGGAAATTAAACAACACCCTCCTGAACAACCAATGGGTCATAGAGGAAATTGAAGAAATTAGACAGTTTCTACAAGTAAATGAAAATGCCAGTACAACATACAGGAATCTGTGGGACACAATGAAAGCAGTTCTACACGGGAAATTCATGGCAGTGAATGCCCATATTAGGATAACAGAGAGATTTCAGTTAAATAACTTGATGCAGAACCTCAAGCTCCTAGAAAAAGAAGAGCATAATAAACCCAAAGCTCGTACAAGAAAGGAAATGATAAAGATGCGAGCAGAAATCAATGCAATGGAGACTAAGAGAAGGTTCCTGGCTTTTCAAAGTGACTCTGGCAGGCAGGGAAACAGAATTGAGAGGCGGACGCACAACTTTATCTCGCATGTCCTATCTTAAAACTATCCATGAAACTAAGGTAGCAAACGCCTTGGGGACAATGTCCAGGCTTGGGGGCACGCAGGGCGTTCAAAGCGCTAGTGTTCTGCACTTCCTGCCATCCAAGTGTAACTTAATTTGCACAGAAGCAGGACCGCCCCTTGCAACCAGAGCGCAGTGTTTCTAGGAAGCGGAATCCGGGATGAATGAGCTTTAACTCCCTCGAAGGGGTCCAGTCCCTGCCTCACGTGGCACTATGCAGCCCCAGGAGCTCAGTGCCAGGGAGCCTGAAAACTTTACTATTTGGGAGTCAGTCGGATTCGCCCGCCAGCCCCAAGCTGCACCTCCGCTGACCGGGCCACTCTTCAGCACAGACATCATTTTGCTGCATGCACACCATGCTTTGAAGCGTTTCCATCTTCTGCCTAGACTGGCCATACCATTTTTCTCATTTGAGATGTTTACTCTTGCTGTTTGTTACTTGTTTTTGATGTTTGCTTCCCAGGCCTCTATCCAGAAAGATAAAGTACAAGACTTCTCTTCATTGGCTTTTCCCAGACCTATTAGGAGTTTTTGTTTGTTTGTTTGTTTGTTTTCAGGAGGAGTGAGGGTTGAATTCAGGGCCTTCACACTAAGCTACATACTCAGACCTTTTTCATTTTTTATTTTGAGGCAGAGTTTTTCCTAAATTACTAAGTTGCACAGGCTGAGCTAGAACTTGTGGTCTCCCTGTCTCAGCCTCTCAGAATGCTAAAATTACAGGAGTATGCCACCACACTTAGCTCAGTATTTATTTTTTAATCTATTTTCCTTCCCAGAACCTAACCAGGTGGCCCAAAAGAGTGTCTGGGATCCCATTCATCACTTAATACCACTTACTTCCCCTCCCACTCTTCTTTTCCTATCACCCAAGGAATCATTTCAATAAATGAAAAACAGGAAGATTTGATGTTTATATTTTTACATGTTTCCCAAAATTTGGGGCTTTCTTGAAGACCCTACTTCTCAGCAATTACATCTCCAAAGTTCAAATGGCTAGAAAGGTCTATTTTTATTTGCTTTGCATTTCTGTGTTATTTCCATCTTTCTTACCAAGGAAAGAATGCTAAAAGTTAAGAAAAAAATAACATAACAAGCGAGAATTTGTTAAAACTTCAAAATAATATCTCACCATGTACAAAATATAAGCAACTCTTCCTTATATAATAAGAAATTAGAAAATATAATAGAAACAAATCTCATTTTTATTGGCAATATTAGATATAAAATTTTACTGATAAAATTAGCAACAAATAAATAGGATTTACATCAAAATTTTTTAAAAGGGAACTTTAGAACCCTACCGACAAACATAAGAGAAGATTAGAATAAATTTTAGGACATACTTCATTAATGAGATTCATTAATGAAAAATTATCATTTCTTTGAAAGAAAGTCTGTGCCTTTAAAGCAATCTCCAAACAGATGCCAAAGTACAAACACATTCTAAAGGTCATAGGAAAAGACAATTACGAGACATAGCTAGGAGAACAAGTACCATGAGCGATGGATAATCCAGCTAGGTATTAAGAGTACTTATAAAACTGTACCAATAAAATAGATTATGATTTCCCCATAATAACAAGAGGTCAGTGAAACAGAATAGGGAATTTAAAAATGCACCTAACTGCCCATACATAAATAAGATATTTTAAGGACAGAATTTCAAATAAGTGAGGAGATACGCTTTTTAAATAAATAGTACTGAGAATATCTCAAGTGAGTTTTCTAAAAAGCAAGGTTCTTATATATTTATAGCCAATACTATAAATTGATTAAATATCTAAAGATAAAAATATGAGACTATGATGGAGAAGAAAACTAAAATAAACTTTTATACAATTTTTAAGTGATAAAGTTTTTCCAAACAAGACACAGAACCTAGGATCCATAAAGTTACTGAAACAGTTCATTGCATAAAAATTTTAAATTTCTGTAAAGCAAATAGATTATAAACATGAGTCAAAAGGCAAATCAAGTGACAGAAATCAAGCAACCTTTATATACTAATCTAATAAAAAAGCATAACTACCTTGAAGAAAAATAAGCACAAAAGACATTTCAGAAGATAAAATACAAAGTGAAGAATAAAAAAGCATAATACTAAAGAACTTAAAAAGCACAAGTGGGAGACAAAGTATCTGATAAAAGAGTCATGTAGCATCAAACTCTGAATATATACTATCAATTTGTTTCTCCATGATCTATTTTATCACTCAAGAACCAAAAATTTTATTTGGTTATTATCAGTAACAATGCTCTCTGCTTTGGACAAGATATATAACATTGGTATGAGTTTTTAACATCAGAATAATATTAAATTCACTCAACAGTGATGGTAACCAAAAATAAGCAAATCACACAAGTCATTCTTGTTATTTCAAAGGAACTAGCACCATGTTCAAACCAGACAGTTGGAGGCTTTTGTAATTGGTTTAGTGAACATGATCTAATTGAAAGAACTCTTAAGATGAAATAAATATCACTTGATGCTGTGAAACTATTTTCTAGTAACACATTGTCAACATATCTTGAATTGAATGAGGAACTCTGTATAGTGTTATCAATATTCCTCAGATCCACAGTGAGAATGAATTTAAGAATTTTAAGTTATTTTAGGGGACATCATTTGATCTGTCATATATGCAACTTCAGACAAGAATAAACCTCTCCATAATGAGTTTCTTTAGTCAATACCTCCATCACAACTTGAATGAAGTTTGAAAATTCAAATAAGATGCACCACAAATACCTAATACCACAAAAATGTGGTTTAATAATTTACCTGGAACTATTAAAAACTTCTTTAAAGTACGTAATGTAGGAGTACAACATTGATTATCTGGGAGGATTACAGAATATCTATTAAACATATGTATGTAATATCAAAGTCTTAACATTCCCTTTATGTGAGAGTTGCTTTTATGCATCTAAAATACTGATGAGGATGACTGTGCATGTACATCTTAGCATGTATTCACAAGACCCTGGGCTTGATTCCCAGCACTGGAAAAGAAAGAAAGCTGTAAAATAAAATACTGATATGGAAATAACTACTCCCAAAGGAAATGTATACATAAATACCAGCTAACATTAGAGAAGACAGAGAGGCACTGGAATTGATTCTTAAATAACAATGAAAAGGACTGAATATATAAAAAATTTTGCTGAATTATAAAAAGAAAATACTGTGATAATTTGGAGTATTTTACAATTTTGAAAAAGGAATGGAGCGAGGTTTGCTTAGCATAATCCAAGAATGTAATCAGTGAAGTAAAAAATGGCAAGTTTAGAATGGTCCTAAAGGGGACATTAATAAATTGATCACAGTTTTTGGTAATGAGTCTTATGTCTTTCTTTTAAAGCTAAGTTCAAAATAAAAGACAACTAGAACTTGTAAACATGTACCTACTTGTGATAGTCACCTTTCGGTTGCTAGGAAAAAAACATATAACATACACCATTTAAGGGAGGAGAGAGGGCCAGGGATTTAGCTCAGTGGTTCTGCTGACTGCCTCACAAGCACAAGGTCCCAAGTTCGATCCCCGGTCAAAAAAAAAAAAGGAAAAAAAAAAAAAAAAGAGGAGAGATTTGTTTGACTCAAAGTTTAAGAGGACTCACTCCATGGTTGGCTGGCTACAAGGCAGAAACATCATGGCAGAAGAGCATGGAAGAGGAAAACTGCTCATATCATGAAGGGTGGGAAGTTGAGAGAGAGGGAGGAAGAAGTGAGAACAAGATATGCCCAACTGACCTACTTCTTCGAAATAGGCCCTACTTAACTGCCTAGTCAGCTATGAGTTCAATAGATTGATCCACAGATGAGATTAGAAGCCCCATGATCATTTTCCAAAAGCCTATCTCTGAACACATAATCCTTTTTGGGAACATTTTGGTCCAAACCAGAAGGCTAGTACTCAGAAGAAATGTAAATGCTTCAAGAAGATGAAAAAACAAAGATGGAACTACCACATAGTCCAGCAATCTCACTACTGGGCACATATCTAAAGGAAGGGGAGTGACGGTGTCATGTTAAAGAGACATCTGCACTCCCATGCTTATTATAGAACTACTCACAAGAGCCCAGATGTGTAATCATCTCAGGTGTCTACCAATACCTGAATGGGTAAAGAAAATAGTGGTATATATACACAGTGGAATATTAGTCAGCCATACAAAGAAGGAATTTGTTATATGCAGCAGTATGGATGAGCCTAGAGGAGTTCAGTGAAGCAAGCCAGGCACAGAAATAGTGATTACAAGAGGCTGGGAAAGGTGGTGGCAACAGTAAGAGACTGGTTCTCAGGTAAAAGATGCAGCCAGGAGAATAAGTTCTAGGGCTTCACAGCAGGGCAAGAGAATCACAGCTAACAGTCATTTGTTGCATATTTCACAATAGCTAGAAGAAAAGATTTTGAATGCTTCTAACACAAAGAAATAGTAAATGTTTGAGAAAATAGATACATTATCTATCATCAAACACAGTGGATATATTATTCACCCTGATTTGATCAGCACACATATATTCGTGGAAATATCACACCATACCTCATAATGATGTACAATTACAATGCCAATTAAAATAATTTAGAAAAAGAAAAAAGGTAAAATATTTTCAACCTCTAATCTTTTAAATTTAATGGGTTTCCTTTATTGAGATATTGCTATTATCATTACATACATATATAAACTTGTATGGTGTGGGAGTAGTATTTTAGTTTCAAAAGTCAGTGGTTTGACAATAAAATGTGATGATCTACTGAATTACACAACATTGTGGATAAATCTTGGGGAGCGAAAAAAAGGAAACACAAAAGACTATGGGCTATATAGCCAGGTAAAACTAGTCAGGGGTGATATACACCAGTACTATAGTTATCTACGGTGTAGGGCTTGACTGGAAAGGCCCATAAGTAAACATTCTGGAATGATGGAAATATGCTGTTTATTTCCCCCCAGCTTTATTGAGATATAATTCACCAGAAAATTCTATATATTTACTGTGTATGTGCTGGTTTGATATATGTATATACTGTGAAATGTTTACTAATTAACATATCCATTAGTTAACACAGTGTGTTCATGTATGTGGAGGGGGAAAAGAAAATATTAAATCCTACTCTCTTAAATTCTGAGTATATCACAGACTATTATTAACTATGGTTACCATGCTATATGATAGATTTCCAGAATTTGGTCATCTTGCCAAACTAAAAATTTGTATCCTTTGACCATCCTCTTCCCTATACCCCAACCTCTGGCAACCACTATTCTACTGTCTACCTGTGTGAGTTAGGGTAGCTTAGATTCTACAGAAAAGTGAGATCATGCCAATATTTCTTATGCTACGTCTGGCTTATTGCATGTAGCATTATCTCCTCAAGGTTCACCCATGTCATTGCAAATGGCAGAGTTTCCTTCTTTTTAAAAAGTGAATATATTGAAGCCATACTCTTAAGTGAAATAAATAGGACACACATGTGTAAATACTGAATAGTTTCTTTTTGGTGTGAGAAACTAAAAGTGTAAATAAGGATCAAAATGTATAACAGATAATGTGAAATGGGAAGAAAAGGTCTAAAGGGAAAGGGGAAGTGGGAGGGATAGGTGAAAGTAAAGAAGGGAAAGGAAAAAATATGAGAAAAGGGAAAAATGGAAACAAAGTCTTTGTAAGGTGGAGAGGTTGAAGGGAGGCCAGGGGAATGGGGAAAAAATAAGAACCAAGATACATCATATAGAGGTACAAATTCCCAATAATGAATATCAGCATATTGTATACCTAAAATGTACCAATAAACTTAATGAAAAAAAAGGTAAATAACATTTTACTGTATGCATGTACCACATATTCTTTATTCATTCAATTATCAGTGGACACAGGTTGATTCTCTATCTTGGCTATTGGGAATAATGCTACAATGAACATGGAAGTGCAGGTCTCTCTTTGAAATTTTTATTTTTTTAATTTTTGAAATCTGATTTTCTGAAAGTGCATTATTTCTTTTGTGATTTTGGTTAAAGAGATATATGCTTCATTCAAAACTCAACAATTTGTACACTTAAGATCGACGTATTTCATGATATGTAAATTATACTTAAATTTGAAAAATCTATTATTTAAAAATATATTTTGTTCAAAATGGGAGTGGAGAGAAGGGGGAGAAAAGGACTTAAAATGTGTCATGTACTTGTACCATTCCCTACAGTGAATGCCATCATTATGTACAGCAAACATGTCCTAATAAAAGTAAAAAATATATACTTTTGCAATATTTCCATGCTTTTCTAATCAAATAGAATTAAATTTTGGACCAGATCTCTTATTTTTTTATTCAAAGTAAATATGTGTATCTATATCCAAGAAGATCAACAAGTTGGCAAATTACAAATAGAACCTGCCATATGCAAGGAACTACTCGATTGAGTGATAGTCACTCTTAGTGCCTCAAAAAAGAACTTATTCTTTGACCTTAGAAGTCACTTGACAAATGAAAAGCTCAGTTTTGGGCCTTTCATAAGGAACAGCAATTGAAACAGTAAAACAGTCATTGCAAAATCTTAAAAATCATCACTGTCTTTTGTTCCATATAATATTACCATACGGCCAATTCCTGGGCTTATCAGAGGTCAACAGAATGCTAAGCTTTTCCTTTGGTTCTTCCTTAAGACAAAACATAGTATTTGTGGTAACAGACATGATCTTTACCTCTTGCTGTTCCCTGTCTTTGTGTAGTCCTCTCTCCTTGAGTGCTTGCAAGACTTCAAGATTGTTTCTAACCAATAGGGCAAAGATTGGTTTGACATCTTAACAGTGTATGACTCTATTTGGCTAGCATATAAAAGATTCCTTCTCCCTAGCTGGATTTAAGGAGTCAATGGGCCATGTCAGAAAGTCCATGCGGCAGAGTTAGAATGCTGAGGGCAGCGACCAGCTGAAAGCCAGAGGAACCAGGACTGAGCTTGGATGAGGACTCTTCAAGCCACGCCTCCATGTAGGAATGGAGCTCATCCCACTTACGGATGGAAGCCCCTTATGAGACCATGAGCAAAGGACGAAGCTCCACTCTAGCAGACTCCTATCCACACCACCTCTGACATAAATTCTTAGTTACTTTTCCTGTTGCTGAGATAAAATACCTGACACCCAAAGTTGAAGGAGGAAAAGTTTATTTAGCTCAGAGTTTGTAAAGGTTTCAGTTCATAATCAGCTGGCTCCAAGGCAAGACGGTAAGGCACACAAGCAGAAGGCTGCAAAACAACAAGGGCTGACCACAGCTCTTTCTCTCCCTTATATTTTATCCAGCTCCTTAGGGCAGGTAGCACTCACACCCTTAATCCTAGCACTACACCATGAATCAATTCCAGCATTATACACTCTAGATCCAGCCACCTCTGAAAAAGCTCATAACTGAATGAGGCTATGAAGAGACATCTAGACATAGCCATAACGTTCTGCCCCTGGCTCCCCAAAGACTCATGCACAATGCTTTATGCAAAAGGTATTTAGTCCATCTCCAAAAGTTGCCATAGTCCTAACAGTTTCAGAATTACTGTAAAGACCACATCCAAAGTCTCCTCTGAGATTTAAGGCAAACTCTTAGCTCCAAGCCTCTGTACAAATAAAAATAAAGTTAAACACTTTCCTTATCCAATGGCACAAGATAGACATTTCCATTCCAAAAGTTACAAAGGAATGGAACAAAGCAAGTCCAAAGTCCAGCAGGGCAAACATCAAATCCCACAGGTCCATTTCCAGCATCCAAGGCAATCTGTGCCAAGAAGTGAACTTCGAAGGGCTTGGGTGGCTCCAACCCTAGGGTACTCCTGGTGGCTGTACCTCCCATGGCTTCTCTCTGGGGCTGGCTCTGCTCCCTCCTTGCAGTTTTCTTCAGATGATCCACATTCCTGGTTTCTCCAAATTCCTGGGTTCTCCACTGCACCTTTGCCCTCACACTCACTGCTTCACATGCTAACCTCTCAGAGGCATACTGCCTGACCTCCCAGGCCTTCTCCTGAAATCTGGGTGGAAGCCTTCCTGACCCCAAAGCTGTACAATTCTGCATGCACCTAAAATCAGCGCACCATGTGGATGATGCCAAGGTCTGCTGCCAGCTGGAGCAGTAGTGAGACTTCCTTCTCTCTTGGCTGTAAGTGTCCAGTGACTATAAACCAAATCCCAAGGGACAACTTTTCTAGGCCACTGCCATTCTGGAACATGGTGTTCTGGGGCTCTCTTCTCAAAGAAAAGTCTTTCACTTTTTCGGTTGTGAGGCCACAAAGGGTGGAGTCCTGCTGCTTCTTGTGATGCCCTTGGGCCATCTTTTCCATTCTCCTTTTCATTCTCAACAAGCAAGAGCTCCTGTCTTTGCAGTCCACAGCTTTACTGCAGCTTCCTTTCTGGCCAAACTCAAAGCGTTTTAAATCACTCTGCTGAGCTCTTTGCTCTTGATTCTCAACATAGATCTGGCTAAAAGCCCCCAACCGCAGCGAAGCCATGGCCTCAACATTAGACTGCCTTAATGATTAATTAGTGTGCCACCCTTAATCTCGGTCTCAGGAAGTCTCTAGAACACAAGCAAAATGCAGACAGATGTTCTGCCAAGGCATAACACACATGTTCTGGAGTCCAACAGCCAATGCAGTCCTTCTTCCCATCAGAGACTTCCCAAGCCTGGTCTTTACCAGCAAGATTTCTACCAGCCTATCAGTCTCCTGACCTCTGACCACAATCTCCTAGCAAGTATAGCCTAAGGCATTCCAGCTCTAGTTTTTCAGCTGGTATCTCTGAACCATTCCACTCTTCCCACAAGCTAGTCTCAAAGGCTGCTGAACCGTATAGTCACAGCTATGACCCCCCACTTCTCTGGTACCAAATTCTGTCTCAGTTACCTTTCTCATTGCTGACAAAATACCTGACACCCAAAGTTAAAGGGGAAAAGGTTTATTTAGCTCAGAGTTTGTAAAGGTTTCAGTCCATAATTGGCTGGCTCCAAGGCAGGGTGGCATAGCACACAAGCAGAAGGTAGCAAAGCAACAAGGGCTGACCACAGCTCTTTCTCTCCCTTATATCTTATCCAGGCTTCTTAGGGCAGGTGGCACTCACACCCTTAATCCTAGCTTTGCACCATGAATCAATTCCAGCATTACACATTCTAGATCCAGCCACTTCTGAAAAGCCCCACTTATGATCCCATGAGGCTTTGGGAGGACAGCTAGGTACAAGCCATAACATATAATAAATATATGTTATTTTAAGCTACTAAGCTTGTGGTAATATTCATTTTAAGCTAAGCTTGTAATGTGCTATGCAACACTTGAAAAAAAAAAAAAAACCTCACACAGCATTTTCCCTTGGAATGTTCTAACTAAAGCACTTCAGACACTTTCTATGTCCCTTTGAATTCTCACTTTAGGTCTGAAGCTTCTGCTCAGGTCACAGTCCAGGGACGCTAAGGGCAGAGCCTCTGCTAAGTATGTTGGCTTTGGCAGAGAATTCTACCACCATTCAAGCACCTAAGGAGACTAGACACATTTCTTCAGTTCCTCTCAAGAAATGAAATTATGGGTCCATCCATCCCAGGTCAAGAAAATAATTTTCCACCTGTACACAATAAAGACTAGGCTTGTCCATTTGACTAGGTGATATTAGGAAAGAACTCCAGCTAAATAAACTTAGTAAGATAAATATGTAATATGAGAGACACTTGATCAAGGATCAACTGTAGCAGCTTAAAATTTTGAGTTATATATATCTGCTTTTTAAACATATAAACGACATTGAAAGGAACCTCCTAAAAAGATCCCATTGTTTAAAAATGTCATCAGAAGAACTCTTAGCAGGATTCACATGGCTCACATTTCAGAGCTGCTCATTTTCAGGTCAAGAGGGAAGAGCTACAAAGGAATTTTTATTTTCAGTTTAATTTATTTTATTTCTAAAAGTTCAATACTGTAAGAGTATTTTACCACCAGAATGTCCTTTGTTCTTCCCTAATGAAATACAAAATAATCTTACTTTGGTTTACTGAAATAGTTCTACATTCTTGTTAAAGATCTTTAAATCCCAATAATCTTTTAGTGTATTATAAAGCATTTTAATAAATAAACAATACAATATTTATTTCTACAAATATTTGATTAGTTTTCCTACAACACTTTCAAAATCACTATTAAGTCTATGCTTACTAACAAAACATCTTACTATACATGTCTTACTATATATGCAACTCTGTAGAAGACATTTGAATAATCAAAGTCAAATAATGAATTCTGTTATTTTAAGGACAAGTCTTAAGAACCAATCTGTAAGGATCAATTTCCTACAGGGTACCACACTGTGTCATAAATATAAGCATGTTTCTAATTGTGTTAGACACACAATTAGGGCTTACAAACTCTAAAAGACTTGGAACTACTTGGATTGGCAAAGCAAAAACAGAAGACTAGCTGGGATAATCTAAGTGAATAAAATAAACTCTCAGAGTTAATGATTTTTTTAAATATTTACAGGGAGACCCTAGAAGTGAATCAAACTGTGTGTTACAGAATTGAACAATTTTAAAACACTGAATATAATTAACAATCTTGTCATAAGCTCAAGAGCTAAATGTTTTTCTTCATCAGTCCAGAATTTGTTAACCAGAGAGGCTGAATACATTATTTTTCTCCAAGAGGATTCTCATGACCAGAAAGTATCATTAAATAGCCTGAGGCATTAAAGGACAGAGTTCACAGAGTACTGCTTCCCAAAGCAGTGACATACAGAACACTCTTCAGAGTAATAAATACCACAGTCAAACAAGTTAGAGACGAATCACTTGCTGATACCTGTTGGACAGTGAAACGGAGCCCACCTGGACAATGGCTGCAGATTTTTCCCATCTGTCCCAATCCTCAGATAGGAAACTCCTCCACCACGAAATCTAACAATGGTACCTGTGGTCACTCAACACCTGTGGAGAACAGAGATTGAAAGTGCTTCTTCCGAGAGCAGATAAATCTGTTGTTCAGAAGAGTCCAAGTAATCTGTGTAGATCTTCTGCTCTCAAATGGAGGGACTATAATTCTCCCACTTTGTACTTGTGGGCATGTAGTGACTTCCTTCTGAAGGTGCAACATGGAAAGGGAACAAGAAGTAAACTTACAGTGAAGAAACCTAATAAACACTACCTATACTAGGTGAGAAAGGTCAAGGGCATTCCACAAAGCGTGTAACCAGTACTTTCGGGTCATTAAAGCACAGAAAGTCTCAGAAACCATCATAGCCAAGGGGAACTTAAGATGACATAAATAGATATAAAGTGCTATGCTGGATAAGATCCTGGAAAACAAAATGGATATTAGATAAAAATGCAAATCTAATAAACTGGGTATTTTACTTGATAGTAATGTATCAATCTTGGTTATATTAATTGTGAGAATGAACCAATATAAATAATAGGGGAAACTGGGTGTGTTATATATGGGAACTATATGCATTTGGAAACAATATTTATTATATTTGGAATATTTCTACAAGTCTAAATTTATTCTAAAGTTAAAACTTGATTTAATAGAAGCAGTCCCACATTTGGGGACAACTGGATGGCAAAATGTTAATAAAAATGTGCTCTCCACCTCACACAACAAACTGGCATTATTTCTAGGAGGTAAACAGTTAAAAATAAAAAGTGAAATTTATCAGAATAAAATACACAAGGATATCTGTACAATGAAGGAAACTATTTTCAAAGAAAAATATCAAATATAGCAAATAAAAGGTAAATTTACAAATTTAATAAGTAAATTTTACCTATAAAGAATTATGTAATACATATGTGAAATTTCAATAAACAAGTTTAACACATTTATATATAATTATTTAATACACAATGAACTCTTATGAATCTGTAAGAAAAATATTTAAATAGAAAAATGGGCAAATATCAGAACACAAACACACAATAATTGGAGTGTAAGTGTAAGTGATCACTAAGCAAACACTGTAGATTCACATAATAAATGATTTTTAAAATTAAGTGGACACAAATTTTTGCCAGCTACATTAACAAGGATAAAAACAATGGAAATATCCACTACTGGCAAGGGTATGTTAGCTATTCTCATACCCCTATGACACGAATTCAACACTCAAGATTTACACAGTCATTATCCTATTTAATGTTTTATTTATAGACACATAAAAAGTGCCTATTTTTGAGACGTCATATGATGTTTCAACACATGTATACAAGGTGGAATGTTAAAATCAGCACAGGTCTATCTCCTCAAATGCTGATCATTTCTTTGTGGTAAAAATACTCAAAATTCTTTCTTTTAGCTTTCTTAAAATACATAGTACATTGTCTCTATCTATATTTACTCTGCTGTGCAATAAAGTACAGGAAATTTTTTTATCTTACCTAAGTATAAACTCATTACCCATCCACCAACCTTTCCCTGCCCTCCCTTACCCCTACTCTTCTGAACCTCTGATAAACAGAGATTTTACCTCTAAATTAGTGCAACTATAAGACTAAATCAACTTACAGAGCTATGTTTTATTCCAAATTCTTAACAATATCTAAATATTTATAAAAATCTGTTAAAGAAAACCTCCATTGAGTTTCTAATCAGTGCCTTTTAACTAACAAGTCTGGTGATAGAATACACTTGTTCTCAAATAGATACATTTCCCATCAAACATGAAATAAATTAACACCTACTATTTGTACTATGTGATTTTCTTTCTCAAAATTCCTATCATTTTCAGAGTTTTTATCTTTTCTGTTATCAAAATAATCTTCCAGAGAAATGAAACTGACTGACATGGCAGGAATTCAAAGATACTGGATAGATGGTCAGATGGAAGAATGGATTGATTGTATAGATGGATGGATGGATAGATGGATGGATTGACGGATGGACTGATGAATCGATGGATAAATGAAAAGACAGAGAGGTTAAAAATTAAGAAGGGAGGGAGGGAGAGATGGTAGCTTGAACAGATGAACAAATGAGTGAATAGGCAAACATGTTTCTTGAAAGTCACTAGGTTCATATCCTCAAAGTCACTGTCTCCTAATTTTAGCATCATAATCATGAAGCCATAGATTATGGGAAAATTCCTACCCAAAAAGCAGTAATAAAAGGAAGAGGGAAAATACTGGTATTAATTGTGTTGTAAGAATATTTTAACAGTTCCATTAACTGAAGCTAAATAAAAATAACATTTAAAAATAAAACTAATAGCTATGCTTTGCCTTAAACACTAAAATTTTTTGTGACAAAAGTAGTACAAATATTTTGAAACATAAGGAACTTTAAATTATTTAAGTAGAATTCCAAATAGATTTTCATAAATCTCTAGGTTTATTTACATCCGAATTCATAATGCACCTAAACATAATATGGCAGATTTCAAATATGTTCCAAATATGAAAGGAATTTAAAGTTTACTTTAGAAAAAAGTCAGTATTTCTAAAGTAGACCATAAAAATAACACAGGAATCCTTTTGAACCTCATGAGTATACTTTATTTATCCTTGAAAAAATATATCCAATGTACCTTTCAGAATGATTTATTAGATGTTATTGTTATAGTGTTCAATATTGTTCAATACTGAACTACTATACTGATTACCACTCTCCACTCTGCGTTAGTTCTATCATGTGCTTTTATTTACCTCCTGAGGCAAAAACATTTTAATTGGTTTAGAGAAGCTTGAACTCTCTTTTATCAATGACAGATTTCGTCAAAATGGAACTAACCCAAGAATGTAGTCCCAGGGCAGAAAAATCATGATCTGCTTTGGGTTTCCAAGATTTAAGACTTATAAACTGACAGTAAAAAAGGAAAATAAAGCCTCTCTGTAAGGTAGAAACTTTTTATTATATACATACATATATATATGTATGTGTAATTATATACAAATGCATGTAAACATATTATCATTTTAAAGTTCTTGAATGTGTATATGTATATATACTTGCAATCATTCCCCAGTATGCATGAAGGGTTGATCCCAGGACCCCCTGTGGGTGCCAACATCTACAGATGTTCAAGTCCCTTGGATAAAATGCTACAATAATTGTGTATAGCTTAAGCATATACTCTCTCATATGCTTTAAACCATTTTAGATTAGGTATAATGTCTAAGACTACAATATAAATATTGTGTAAATAGTCATCATACTGTATTACTCAGGGAATAACAACAAGAGAAAAAGTCTGTTTATGTTAAGTAGAAACACATTTTTTTTCAAATATTTTCTTTTTTGGACTTTTATTAGTGTATGTTTACAGTATATAATTACACCAATTGTAGGGAATTGGTCCATGCACATAACACATTTCAGTTCTTGTTTTCCTCATCCCTCCACCCCCTTTTTTTGTTCCAGCATCAGGTTCATTTCTCAGTTAATTATCACATATACAGATTAAAATGTTTTAAATATTGTTGATCTCAGTTGGTGGAAGGTGTTGGTGTGGAGGCCACAGAAGCAGAGGGCCAACTGTGCAGCTGCATGCACGCAAATACACGTGTGCCCATATGCAGATATGAGTGAAAATGCACAGCACTCAAACACAATTTCATAGACATGCTGATATTCACAGAATATATTTAAATGTCTATAAGAACCATTAATATAGCCAAGTTTTTTGGTGTATTAGTCTAACAGGAAAAGTAAATGAAACTACTCAATATTTCTGTTAGTAGGCTGCTTGCCAAATTATCCACACATTAAATTTATAGAACACCAGAGTCAATTTTAAAATGATTTACGGTTATAGTAAATCCTGCTAACTGCATAAACTTAGGCAAATGGTGCATTATTTTAATAGGCTTATTTAAGTATTCATTTTACAATCTATTATTTACGAACAGTACACAAGAAATAATTTGCTTGTTGAACAGAAATTATATTTATTTAATAGACTTTAATACCATACAGATTTCACTATCAAAACCTGAAGCTAAACTGTGATTTGCACAGTCAAATATGAATCATAATATTTGTGCAAAATATAAACTAGCCACAGTGATAAACACACACCTTTGGCTGTCATTTTCTAAAAATCTTTATTTCATTTTAGTAAGACTGCACAACATAGAGTCTACTTCCTCAACAAACTGTTTAATGTACAATGCAGCATTGTTTTTCAAAAGCCAAATATTAACAAGGATGTAAAGAATCCTTGTACACCGTTGGTGGGAATGCCAAATGCTGCAACTGCTATGGAAAACGGTATGAAGATTCTTAAAAAAAAACCCAACAAACTACCATGTGATTCAGCAATGCCACTTCTGAATACTTATCCCAAAGAGCTGAAATAAGGGTCTTGAAAAGATATTAACATAGCCACATTCATTAGAGTACTGTTCACAGTACCAAAATGCGAAAACAGCACAAAACATCTTTCAGTGGAGGCTTGGCTTTTGCTTTTGCCAAGCAAGGTGACAAGAATCATAAGCCACTAGACAGAGAAGAACCAGGAGAGACAAAACCAAACTGCCTCAACCTACACACTGCATAGGGGCACAGTTCTTCCTTGCACTGATTTCTGGTAAAATCAGTGATACATAAATCAGTGGGCGTGCAGCACATAGGGAATGTAAAGTGAGTTGTCTGCAGTCACTCACTGCTGTCCTTTCAGTAAATCCTCAGTCTAGGCGCAGTGACAAGCCTTACAGCTAAATTGTACACTGCTTTGTATTGCTTTGTTCAATACGGATTTGTTTTCATAAACCTCTTTTTTAATACAGACGTGAACAAAAGTTCTTGAGAACCAAGGACTTTAATGTCTCACCCTACAAAATCAGAGGCTTTTTTAGCAGAGAAAGTTCGCTCCAAGACAAAAGTCATGGCATTTCATCCAGTGATACAATGGCATTATGTCAATGACTTGGCGAAAAGACATTCTCTTCCAAAAGGCACACTTACGGGTATATAGAAATACAGGGTCCAGTCCTCTCCTTAATCTAACATGAAGGGTTTCGGAAAATCTACTCACTCGTCGTACTTTTCCAGTGCACCTACCTGTCATCAGAATGTACAAGTACACATTGTGGAAGACTGGATCTGACCAGTCAAAGTAGCGTGGCCCCCAGGTCTTACAAGTGCTGTCTCATTAGGTCAGTACTGTCTTTGGAAGGGGAAATCTATCTGTTTGTTTTTGTTTAAATGAAGTCTATTGTAACAAAGTTTTATTTTATAGATGTGATTTCCACAAACTCTTCCTTTTCCAAACCACTACCACATCAAAATAACCAAAGGCAGGTTTAAGGATCTTCTGTCAGCCAAAACTGCGATAGGTTGAGCGTTGAAAAGAACACCATCATGATGACTATTGGATGTTCAATGAAACTTTGAACCAATAAAAATCTATGAATCCACAATAACATCTAAAATATCTTGAAAAAATGCCTCATTGTTGCCTCTTGTATTAGGCTATTAAGCCTATCTATCTTTGAAAATTAGAAATCAGAGTAAACAACTAAACATGTTTTTCTGTCTTTCCATAGGAGCCATATTTCAGAGCAACACAATGATCCCGCTTTCATGAGGGAAAACTACCTTACAAAAGACTCCCATCTAATAGTCACAGTAGGAAAAATAAAACTGAAAAGAATCATTATTTTGAAACGTCTAATAAAATTATATATTCAGACAAGGGTTAAAAATTGATTTTAAGACCATTACATGATTGGTTCATTGGGAATTGGATGTACACATGGCACCAGTGTCACTATACATATCATTTTCTTGTTGTAAAGGGAAATTTATATGTATAATGGAATAACACGGCCGTCATTTTCCTAATATACTGATCGGTTTTTAGTTTCAGTGATAATAGGATGACTAGAATCATGTATTCAGGTATAATGGAGTATAAAATATATATTGTTTTTGATATATTCTACCTAAAAATGTTT
Source organism: Heterocephalus glaber (assembly GCF_000247695.1). The sequence continues at coordinate 11,729,843 of NW_004624796.1, forward strand.
AACTAGAATTTAATCAAAACTTTGGAACTAAATTCCAGGTTTCAGAAAATGCAAGGTATTGAGTGATAAATTAAAGGACACAATGAGGAACTAATAAGACAATGTCCACAAGGTGGAATATTCAACATACAAATTGGTTAAGTCTCTGGGTTAGGAACTTGCTTTTGATCAAAACACAGATTTACAAGACATGCAATATATGACCCTAGATTCAGTTATGTTTGTAGAAACCAACCATTAAAAAATTTGGTGAACCATTAAGGAAAATTAAATGTGCATCAGGTATCAAATGACACTAATTATAAATTTTATTAAGTATTGTAATGTTATTTTGTCAGTTTGGTGATATGTTCTTGCTTCTTAGAAATTCAGGTTCACTTTACTTGGTGGAACAGTATAACACTAGCAATTTTTTAAAAAATACTTTAAAATTTTAAAAAAATCAAACATGAAATGTCTCTATTCCAACTATTCCATGATCCAACCCATGTTCTACCCTCTGGGAAGTACTGTATTCTCCAAGGCAGTTTTCATTAGCTAGAAAGACATTTTTGGCTGGTTGGTTGGATAGCTGGGTGGTGAGATGGTTGGTTGCCTATCTCTCTCTTCCAGAATGCAATCTACAGGAGATTGGATCTTGCTTGTCATATTCACAATTGTGTTTATGCTCTTAAAGAAATAATGGCACACAGCAAATGTTCAGTAAATATTGTTAAATTCATTAAAAATACACATGCAAAAATCACAGCTAACGTTGTACTCATGAACATTTTGTTTTGAAGTTTCCTTTTGCTTAGATGTGTGGTTTCCTTTGGCAATGTGTTGACAATATGGGGAAGGAGATGCTTTTTTATTTTACATATGAATGGAGCTCAGCCTGTGTACTGCCAGGTAACAAAGAGAAAAAGGATGGAAAGATGTGAGATCCTAATTTGGCGTTATTTTAAATCACATGTGAACACTCTGCTGTGCACAGCTGGAAGACACCCTATCAAGTTCAAAGAGCTCAGTTTTCCAGCACCTGTTCCTGAGCTCTAACCTGTTTACACTTTTCATAATAAGATGAAACTCAATGTTTTCAGAAAGCCAGTACACGAGAGCTCTAAACATATCCTACTGGAATTAAATCTTCAGTCCTAAAAATAAAGCTTACAGTGTTCAGATGAAAGAAAATTAAAACATTTTATTTAAAAAAATGTGACACTGAAAATCATAATCCAAAGTAACTATACCAGTGTGAATAAGAACATCTTTTCTAGCTATAGGAGGCATATATTATATTAAGATCAGATTTAAATTTATAAACTACAGAGACTTCAGCTCAAAAAAATAGTAGTAACAGACTTTTGTCATTTATAAACACTAGATTACCAAAAAACTAATAATAACATCATATGCTAAAAAATTTTGATTTGACACTGAAAAATCTATCTTACATAATAAAGGCCACCAAAGACCACTGGGTTATGTGCTTGATGGCAGCATGCCTAATGAATTACTTTAGATTTTTTAATCTAACAAAAAATGGAGAATGAAGAGCAAGCATCACTCATACTGACACCGTAACAGAAAATCAGTGGCTTCTCGGCTATATTTTTACCAGGACACCACTTTTTATAACCAGGGTTATAGCTCCACTTAGGTTCCACTGTCATCCTAAGGTTTGGTTGTCTAAGAAGTATGTCTAAGAAGTTCTAGTCGATTACAAAAAAGAAAAGCTATCTTCACACCCAAGCTATAATAATTACATCTATTTGACAAATAGGCAGTGAGATTTTACTGGTCACTCACTATGCTAGAATCAGAGAATGCAAAGAGGAAAAGGAACATGGTCTTTGTCCTAAAAGTGTTCATATTCTGTGATGGAAACTGCCCTGTTCCCAAGATGTATCCCAACAGAAGCTTCATGAAAGGTGCCAAATATATTCCAAAGATAAGCTCAATCAGATCAAATCTTTATATTAATATTTCCTTAAAAAGCACAAGCTAAATAATCTATTAATATATTAAATTTACATATCATCTGATGATTGATGAGGCAAGATAAAATGTTTATCAAAATTAAAGGTCTATGCAAAGGTAATAAAAGTATTATCAGAAAGTGTTATCACTCAACTAATCCTTTAATATCAATCTAACTTTTTATTGAAAGGGGACACTTTAAAAAACTATGCATGTATCTTAAAATATGCAAATGCATGAAGATATAATTCAGCAACTAACATACCAAGATCAAATAGGAATTTTTTCAGGAATGCAAGGAGACCTAAAGACAATTTGCTATAACCATCTATAGTTTAGATCATTTTTGAGGTCATTTATCATCTATTCAGAATGAAAAGAGATTTTCTATCTACTCAGAATGGAAAGCATATCAGAAACCAATAACAAATGCTAGACTTTAAGTGTTCCCTCTAATGTTTTCTGCATGAATGTTAGTACCTATTTTCTAACTCTATTAGCATTAAATAACACATAAGGCACTTATACTAGTTCTCAATAAATGACAGTTTTTTACTTTTTTATTTAAATAAGTTAATACATATAAGACATTGATAATAGTGCTTAATACATGACAAATAGTCTTTTCACTTTTTAAACTTAAAAGTGTTGAAATCACATTTAGTCTATAAGTATAGCAAAATAAGCCATTAACCATATTTGGTCCATGGGACATAATTTGCCAATCCCTAGTCTAGAATTCTATAACCAGCAAAAATGTCCATTAAAGTTAAGACAGAAGACTCTGAACAGAGTGAATACAAGGAAGCACCAAGAATCTATCTCTATACTTAGACAACAGTTGCATTGACAGAATTTGTCTGAGGCAGTAATTTTGAACTATGGCCCATTCAAAAGAAAGGAATAAGGGCTGGGATTATGGCTCAGGAGTAAAGCAGATACTTAACATATATGAGCCCATTGGTTCAATCGCCATACCATCCCCTGAAAACAGAAAAAAAATAAAATAAATCAACAGAAACTATCTGTAAAAAGATCAGATGACAGATTTACCCAACAAAGACTTTGAAACAACTAGCATGAAGATGTTCAAAGAACTAAATGAAAATGAGGGGCAAGTCAAGAAAAAAAAAATAGGTGAACAAAATGGAAATATTAATAAAGAAAAATTTAAAACTAAAAAGCAACTCTACAGCTAAAAAGAAAGGTAAATAATTGAAATGAAAAATTTATTGGAGTGATTGAAAGGCAGATTTGAAGAGGTAGGATAAAAATCAGTAAACTTGAAGATAGAACAAAGGATATTATTGAATCTAAGGAAAAAAGTTTGAGGAATAAGGAATACAATTTAAGGGACCTGTAGAACACCATTAAGCAGACTGATATATACATTTTGAAAACTCTATGATTATAACATAGAGCGAATATTTAAATAAATAATGATTGCAAACACTGTAAGTTTGATGAAAGACATGAATATAAACATATGAGAAGCTCAAAAATCTCCAAATAAATAGAATTCAAAGAAACCCACATCAAGACACATTAAGGTCAAAATTTTCAAAGCTGAAGGTATAATATTGAAAATATTTGTCACATACAAGGGATGTTCAATAGAATTATGAAATCTGTCATCAGAAACTATGGAGGCAAGGATATAGTGGGACCAATACATTCAGAGTAATAAAAGAAAAAAATGTAAACCAAAAGTCTTATATCTAGCAAAACCACCCTTCAAAAGTAAAGGAAAATTAAAGACATTTTCTAATAAACCAAAAGGTATAGGAGCTTAATGCTATTAGATCTGGCAAGCAAAAAATACCCAAGGTTGTCCTTCAAGATGAAATGAAAGGACACAAGACAGTAAACTAAAATCACATAAAGAAAGACAATATAGTTCTTTCTGCTCATCATGGAATAATTAGAAATCAATAACATAAGCAAACCTGGAAAATTCACAAAGTTATGGAAATTAAACTGTACTCTTAAACAATGAGTGGATCAAAGAAGAAATCACAAGGCAAATTACAAAATACTTAGATTATTGAAAATAAAAATCTGACATACCAAAACAAGAACACAGCAAAAAGTAATGCTAAAAGAGAAATTTGTAGTTATAAAAGCACTTACATTTTTAAAAAAACCAAGAAAAATCTTTAATCAACATCAGGAAAAAGCCAAGAGTATGAACCTCGCATACAAAAATACAATAAAGGATTTACTCAAAACAATCAGAAAATTAAAATATTTTAACATTTCATAAGTATAGGAAAGTAAGGTATATTGGTTTGTTTTCCTGTCGCTAAGACACACTACCTGACACCTACAAGTTAAAGGAGGAAAGGTTTCTTTTTGGCTCACAGTTCCAGAGGTTTCAATCCAGGATCAAAACTGTCTCCTAGGCAGAAACATCATGGTGGAAGGATATGGTGGAGCAAAGCTGCTCTCTTCATGGCAGGGAAAGTAGAGCACAGGAGAAGAACAAGAACAAGAGATATATTATACCATCCAAAAGCATGCCCCTAGTGACTTAACTCCTCCAAGTGGGCCCCCACCTTCTAACAGCACATTCAGGTATGAACACCACTCAATTACATCCATTGATGAGTGACCCCTGTGGTCCAGGCACCTTTCCAGGAGACAACATGGTCAAGTTGATAATTAAGATTAACTGGCAAATAAGGACTGAAACTGTTTGTTACAGTTTAAATCTAAAGTATTCCCCAAAATCTCGTGTTCAGAAATGGGGCTTTTGGAAGGTGATTGGATCATGGGGACACTATACTCATCAATGGATTAATCTATTGATGAGTTCATAGTTGAATGTGCTATTAGGAGGTGGGCTCTGGTTAAAGGAGGTAGGTCACTGCCAGCAAACTGAAGGGTGTGTTCTTGTCCCTGGCTCTTTCCTTCTCTCTGCTTCCTGGCTGCTATGGAGTGAGCAGCTTTCTTCCACCATTCCTTAGAGCCAGGCAACCATGGACTGAACCCACTGAAGCTGGTAGCCAAAATAAACCTCTCATCCTTTAAATTATGGCCATCGAATATTTTGCCCCAAGAAAGAAAAGTGATTGATACATTGCTGCTATTAAGAGACATGATTATGTTGATGAGAAAATTTAGCCAGGTCTCAGGATTCAAAATCAATATATAAAACTACTTGCATTTCCACATAAGTTCAACAAATAATTAGAATATAAAAAGAGAATATCAGAATATCATATACAATCACATTAACTACCTAGTAATTTAGCTAATAAAAAGTGTGCCAAAACTCTAAAGTGGAAATTAAAATTAAAAGGATTGCTGATAAAAAATTCAAAAAATAAAAAATTAGAACTGGTAGAAATGAAAGATTTAATAGGATAGATAAAGTTAAATATCTACATGCATATATATATGCATATATATTATATATACATATATATAATATATATTATACATTATATATAACATATATAGAACATATATATAATAAAACTGTATGCACACTTTAGCTGTTCGTTGTACTAATCAGTGTCTGGAACCCAATGGCCACCACTTTGAGCACCTCGTGTAATTGTAGAGGCCAAAGGTAACTTGTATTATTTTCATGATATCTCAATACATTTAGTATTAAAATATATTTATACAAGGTTTTCTTTTCCTGATATATACATTTTTTGGTAGTCTACCCCTAACTAATCTTTGGATTCAACACAATTCTAGTCAAAAATCCCAGCAGGTTTTTTAAAAAGAAATTAACAAGCTGAGTCTACAATTTATTTAGAAATGAAAACATAAAATGGGTGAAGAAATTCTTTAAGTTATTTAACAAAAGTGGAAGGGAAGCCCGAGATCATGTCATCAGCAGATTCGGGGCTGTTGCTTTTTGCTCCCCAAATGGCACATCTTCCTGAATCCTCTCATGATAGAAAAGATGAACAGTCTGTCCTCAAATAGTGGGAGGAAACCAACGTGCTCTCTCCAATCTCTTTTATAAAGGCTTTAATCCTATTCAGGGGAGCAGAGCCAACAGGACTTAATCACTTTCCCATGGCTCCATCTCTTAATATCATCAACAATGGAGATTAGGAATAAATGAATTTTTAAGTGGCACATTCAGACTGTAACAAAGCCTAAATCTAAGCCAAAAATAGTGTGCATTTTTTCCATTCTTATTTACTGTCTTTCTTCCTCCCTATTCCTTCCAAACCGGCCAATTTTACTTTCACTGCAATGTCTACAAAGGAATCTCTAGCCAACTCATAGTACTGTATGGTAACCTGCAAACTGGACAGGTATTTTCTGTACAGATTGGTCAATGAGTTTGCTAGAAAGGAAGAAAGAGTTTAAGTGTCCCACAGTGAGTTTCAAGACAGACACCAAACCCTTATTTTTTTTCCAAACCCTTATTTTTATTCATGTCTCTGCACCTTTTTTACTGTGTTTTTCTAACCCAGTTTCCTGGCACTATTATTCTTCAAATAACCCATGCCCCTACATTGATAGGAATTCGTCACATATACCTTTGTCTCTCCCCTTTTTCTACTGCTTGTTGGTGTTGAGGCCACTTTTCCACTAATTCCAGAGATAGTCACTGAGTGGCCTCTGAGAGACTGAGAAGCACTTTAATAGCCTAGTAAGACAATGGCAGAGAGAATGACTACAGGCTCTGTACTGGGGAAGAGGGATTGCTAGGTTGGGAAGCCAAAGTTTTGCACCCCAAAATAAGAACCGAAGGTGAAGTGTAAACTGAGCAGCCTTCCCAGGGAGTACAGTTCAGATCAGAGCACCTCAGACTGTGACATTTGGTCTGAGATGATTTCATTTTCTAGAGCTCTCAGAGACTTGTCAAAGTCACATGGAACCCCTCTGCAGGAAGATATTCTAAGCCTGAAACTATTTTCTATAAACAATTCTGCGACTGCAATATTGGGCACCAGTTAAAATATAGCTAAGCACCAAAGGAGACATGAAAACATGAAAGAGCATAAGCAGAAATGTGATAGGACTTAATCAGGTCCGAAAGAGCTCCAGATATTAATTTTAACAGATACAGATTTTAAAATAAAATGAGTCAACCAATCAAACAAATTGTATTTCCATTTGCAAATACTGTCCATAATAATTTGACTTAGGAGGCATCCTTAGAGAAATGAGAAGCAAGACAAGGGTCTGGCAATCCTCTGTCTCCAAGTGCTGTTCCTGGGCACTGAAGGGACCAATCCAACAAGGTCTCGGCATGGGACCGTCATGCAGTAGACCCCTGAGGGATGGCAGTGGAGAAGGAAGAATCTCATACTACCCACACTCTTCTCGAGGTGATGTATCTATCAGGTTTCTGAGTGTCTTGTGACCTTCTCTACATAATTGAAGATTGCTGACATTAAATTTTAAACATTGGAAAGCTCTCTAGGACTTACAGTATAAGACAGGACATCTTTGCCAACTTCAAGAGATGCAAGAAGTACAAGACAGCTGTGGAGCTAGAATTATTCATAAGAGATTGGATAACCTCCAACACTCAGACCCAACCATATCACCATGAGCTCTACTTACCATAGTATCATCGTGGCCCACTTGACCTAAAGTTTCATGTTAGCAGAGACTATGTCACTCTTATTCAGTATCCTTCCCCCAATATTTATCACAGTGCCCAGTACTAAGTGGAGCTTCAACAGATGTTTGTTGCATAGTCACAAAACTTCGCTACTAGCTGAGCCACTCCATGTATTTTGGTGCTAATGAAATAGAAATGTACTGAGATTAAGTAACCTACCCTGTTACTTAATCAGTGAACAGAATGGTACTCAATTCCACAATTAATAGTAATAGCTAATAGTTTAATAACACTTCAATATATCAAGCACTTTTTAAAAGAATTTATATATACGAACTTTTAAGGATAATTACAGCCCTATTTAGTAGTTAAATGAGAACCCTCATTGTAAATATAAGAAAACTGAAGCACAGAGAAGCTAAGTAATTTTTCTAGATCTTATGATTACTAAAAAGGTAGTGTAGGGATTCAAATGCAGGCAGTCAGGCCCCAGAGTTCAAGCTATTAACCACCCCCAACTCAATGGGAATATTATGGATGTAACCTTTGATTCTTTTTTCCCAGTGAGTTCTATCACAGTATGCTGTCCATTTCCTAAAATGCAATCAGCTTGATCGGTAGTGTCTTGACTCCGAATCTTATTCTCTTTGCAAAAGTTTCATCTTAAATGACTGAGCTTTCTTTCATAAGCAGCTGAAAGGCTACCTACTCTATCCACTTTTTTGAAGTATTGAATCAATAGGTACTGCTACCTGAATGAATTACTTCTTAGTGAAAACTAGTTGGGTCTGCTACAAAACCTAGCCCAACTGTGACAAAGTCCAAATATGTAAAAATAATAATACATTCTCACAGCAAGAAGTTTTACTTAAAACGTGCTGGTTAACTGGCCGGCCATGTTAAACTAATCTTTCCCAAAAGACTTCATATTTTTCAACCTTAAACACTGTACATTGCAGTGATGAGATACAATGTTTCTTATGACACAGTAGTTTGACTACTCCATTTTGCACATAGTCTAATTATTTTTAAACTATTAGTGTCAGTCAAGCACCCACTGCCTAAACTCGTGGCCCTTCCCATTTGAAGGGTATTGGCATATTTGTAGGAATAGAGAACTGTATTTTCTATTCTCCACATACCTATTTTAAGGACATTTATTTGCTATGTCAGCATGCCAATTTCATATGTCAAATATATGCTTCTTATCTGTGATATGATGCAATCAATATGTATAAAACCTTCTGTTCTCAAATTTATTTAGATGTCAATATTCTCTTTAGCCAGATGTGAAAATTGTTATCTGTTTAAATCCAACACAAAGCATAAAGAGAGTTTTCACAGAACTAAAGCATCATTTACTCAAATTTAAATTGAAGATGGTTAGCATTTGGGAAAAAATTGCATACTCCAGGCAATCCACAGTGAATGCCATTGGAGAATATCTCTCCACATTATTAAAAAGAGTGATGCAAGAGAAAAGCATTTTAGCACATTGAGAAATGCACTCCCTTATGAGATAAAATATCCCATTAGTGCAGATGTGATCCTGGACTCTCATAAGATGGCAGACCTGAGGTCACAGGCAATGCAATCTGTGGTGCACAATTTACCCACAATTGGGCTAATATTGCACAACTGAAGATTCATGGTCTTATCATATCTTGTCACCTTGTGAAGTTTCTGAAGACCAGTATTCCTTTAATCTCTCCAAAAAAATTTTTACATACATGGCAAGTCCTGCTACCGGGGACATTTGCTTGCTTGGTTGGGGTTCTCTTTCAGCAATGCGGACGTTCTACAGAGAAAGTACCTTCATTTTAACAAACAGCATTACTGTGCCCCAGGACATCTAATGTCCCTGAAGATCCTCCCTGCACCCTGCCCTTTGCCTTGGGAGGCCAACAGACAAGAGCCACAGTAACAGGCTCTCCTAGCCTCTCCTCAGGTTTGCTCTTGGGCAATGGTAAGCCCAACCAAGAGATCAGAGGGAGAGAGGAGAGCGTAGCTGGGCTGACTCGAGGTGGTCATGACCTTCCACAGAAGGTCACAGCTCTCAAAACACATGATTCTCTCCTTCCAATTGCCCACACCCTATGTCTGCTCTTCTCATTGGTCTGATGGTGGGTACATTCCTTCTGTTAGACCCAGAACGCTGCTCTTGTAATCTCTCTACTGACCACTTCGCTAATGTGGTCCCTTTACCCCCAACACATGAATTATCTTAATTTGGATGTGCCATCAGGTTATACTTGAATTTGGTTAAAATTAACATCAGAAAAAAATTCTCAAATTTAATAAATCACATCTAGAAACTGTGTTCAAAATTTTCTTTATGGAGTACATAAACTTTCTTTTGCTTAAAAAACAAATAGTTAAAAAATGTTAACTAAGGTGACTAAAGAGCTTACTAAATCCTTCTTTTATCCTTTCCAGGAAACCTAAATGACTCAATATAAATCATGGGCCTAAAAGACTATCTTCCATCCTTTAGTGGGCACCTAAACCATTTAGCTAAGCACTGGAGATGTAACAATTGATAAAAAAAAAACAGTCCCCACCTCTCAGAAGCTCAGAGAATAGCCAGTAATCACTGTGCCATATGATGAGGACAGTGATGAATATGAGAAAGAACACTGTAGCTCAGCGTGGGATACAAGTGAAAGTTTCCTGCAACAAAAGTGATTTTTTTTTAAACATGGAAGAAACCCAATCTTTTATACAGCTCAGAGAGAAGGAGAAAATTTCTGAAAGAGATACAACTACAGCATGAAGAGTGAGAACAAAGTTAACGTGTCAAAAACCGTTGCATATCTTGTGTTTAAAGAAAAGAAAAACTTAAGATACCTTTTGTTTACTTGGAGGATGCAAGGTAGAGTATTTTAAATTATTAAAATCAGTTCAAGTGTTGGAAGCCAGAAGGACTCTATCTCAACTCGAGGATTTATTATCGCTCAGCCATCTGTGACCAACAGTCCCTACAGAATTGTTCCAAATTTATTTTCCCAAGTTAAATCTATGAAGAAAAAAAAACTTGGCACCCTTTCAGGAGGTAAACATCTGGATTCATTTTGAACACGTAAGAACTGGATACCTGATATTTTAAATTTTTAATGATCATAAGGAATAATGTAGAAATATATTATCCTATTGTAATAAAGTAGAAAGAATTAATCAATTTAATTAGAGGACTACAAGAGTGGTTGGAATACCGAAAGGTCTACAAAATTGCAGAATACATTTTTGAAGATAAAAAAAGCAGGCCAGGGGCGAGAAAATGTTTAATTTAGGATCTGAAGTCCCAAACTTTGTTTAATTTGGAAGATTAGTCACATTAAAATTTTTCTTTAAAATGCATTTCAAATATGAATGCCTGCAAAGTAGATAACATACATATAATATAGGTGCCAAGGAGTGGTGTTTATCTCATTCTCAGAGTGAGATACAACTAGAGAAAAACCTGGAATTATTGTCTCCCTCAACCAAGAAACTAAGAATAATCAGAAGCACTGGGTGGAATCTATTGTTAGCAGAATCCTGAATACTGTGGAAAATGTCTACATTTCCACAGGTCTTCTGGATCCCTTCAGCGATCGGTGTAGATGGGCCTGTAGTTCCTCTTTGTCAATCCTCCAGTCTATTTCAGCTGTCACTTGAAAAGGGGTGGAGGAAGGAGTCTGTCTTTCCAGGTCACAGGACAAAAAGAAGAGTGGTTTTCCCAATCAAAACACAATGAGTCGGTGAGGCCATCTGCAAAACAGGGCTGGGGATTAGGGTGGGGGATGAATGAGATCTCAACCAGCAGGAGGAAAGATCTCAACCAGCAGGGCCGAGAGGAAAGCCCTAAGAAAAAGTCAAGCCTGGGCTCCTACTTCCTGACCACCACTGTCAGAAGCAGGCCAGCACTGTGCACTCTGAGGGGCACTTCTGCTCGTCCTTGCCACCAAGAGCAATAAATACCCCTTCCTTCCTCTCAATGTAATGGGATTATCTGCACATGTGCCTTTGCCTTAGCTTCTGCATATTTCCTTAGTGAGAATTTATGAAAGGGCCCCTTCATAGGTAAAGGCCTGTACTCCGTGTATACACAGCCATGTACCCTGCCGTGTACATAGCCATAACCAAGGTAGCTAACAGGTGAAGAATTTTATCACAATGTTATAAATTTTATTTTCATTTTTTGTTGATAATGAGAATTGAAGAGTTTCAATTTACAATCACCAATGATTTGTATGTGTATGTTTGCCTGTGTCTTTTTCCTGCTTGTCACTGCTTCAGTTTTGTTCTGTTTCCGTTTTTGTTTGTTTCATGGTACTGGGAGTTGAGCGCAGAGCCTTCGCACTGAGCTGTATCTCCAGCCCTGCCCCCTCTTTAGTTCACGTTTGCAGCACATGATGTTTCCATTCCCTGTGCGGAGTTGGCCCATGTACAGGATGCATCTTCATTCCTGTTTCCATCCTTTCCCCTTCAATCCTCCCCCATCTCTTGGTCTCCTGCCCCTTGAGAAAGATCTCTCTCCTAACTTCCTATTTTCTATTTTTTATGTTGCTCTTTATTTATAATTTGGGTTCCTCATGTAAGAGAAACCATGTGATATTTAAGCTTATGTGTCTGATTCCGGTCACTTAACATTATGGTCTCAAGGTCTCCATTTTCCTACAAATCACTCAAGTTTACTTTTCTTTATGGCAGAGTACTACTCCGTTATGTGTAAATACCACATTTTCTTTTTCCATTCATCTGGTGATGGACAGATAGGCCATTTTTAAGATTTAACTATTATGAATTATGCTGTTATAAACATGGGAATCCATGTATCACTGTAACACGATGTCTTTAACACTTTCAGGAAGATACCCAGAAGGGGAATAGTTGGTCAAATGGAATTTCTAGTTTTACTTTTTTGGGGAATCTCCATAGCAGCTGTACTGGTTTACACTCTCACCAACAATGTAGAAGGGTTCCTTTTTCTCCTGCAGCCTTGCCAGCGTTTGTTATTATTTTTATTTCTTAATGGTGGCCATTTATTTTCAGGGTAAGATTTTCTTTACTTTGAGATAGGGTTGCAAAGTTGCCCAGCCTAAACTCAAATTTTTGATATGGTCTCAACCCTCTCACAGTGCTGGGATTACAAGCAAGTGCCACCACAACTAGTTTAGATTGCTGTCCTTTTGAACTGGCCGCATCAATGTATTTTCATCTTCCTACATACTAACATCATGTCATGGTGAGTATAATGAAACTTGGTCATGAGATTATTCCACATGACTTCCAGTTACAAGACAGAAGTTTTGCAGGCTGTATACTATTTGCTTGGTATGAGGGAAATTATGAGTGATTACTCTACTTTTTCTGGATCAGTTAAATCAAAACCTTAAGATGCTGGTAGAGAAATGCCCCAAGTTTGGCTTAGGCTAACTAGACTTACAGATATTTTAAATTAAATATGCAAAATGTATTTATTCAATTGGGGTAATAACGAAGCAACACCTTTCTTTCTCTTTCAGGCCAAAGTAAGGAAATAAACTCCTTATTCTTAACAATAAATAGTACTGGTACCATCTTTTTATAACTTGTCTTGGTTCAACACATAATGCATCTTTTAAAATCATACTTTTTTGGTAAAGGATCCATAATCATTTTGCAAGAGAATTTTCTTAAACCGCATAATGTTTCTTAACAACTTAGAGATATTTTAAGGCACTTAAATATCTTTCAATGTTCCCTCCAATTTTTATTTTTAAATCCTTAAATTTCTACTTAGCACAAATGATTATTTTCTTTTTTAGAGTGAATAAAATTGACTGTCAACACATTAATGTACTATTAATGCAGGTTATTTAAAAGCAGGTACAGCATTCAAAAGTACTAGTCCTTCATCCTGTCATAACTTTGTCACATATGACCTTTTGGCCCTTTCATTTCTGAGCAACCACTGTGAGTTGACACAGTGCTTTGCAGTTATGAATATGAAAGAGACAAAAACTCTGCAATAAAAACTGGTTTATGATTAGAGTTTCCAAGCTCATCAAATAAAAATACAAAATACCTGGTTAAATATGAATCCTGGATAAAAAAATTTTAGTATAAGCACGTTTCAAATATTTCATGGGACATATACTAAAAAATGAAATTATTGTTCACTAGAAATTTCACTGGAGATTTCTGTTTTTACTTGGCAGGTCAATAGTGATATAATAGAGTACTAAAAGCCCTTTTTCTCTTCTAATAAACGTAAAGCAAACAGCTGTATAAGTGCTACAAAATAGGAACCTAGGGCCAGGGATTTAGCTTAGTGGTTCTGCTGCCTGCCTCACAAGAGCAAGGATCCGAGTTCAATCCCCGGTACCAAAAACAAAGAAACAAATAGGAACCTAACCATGCTCAAGAGGTGGAAGGTCAGAGAAAAATTCCTTAGAGCTGTTTCTGAACCTTGTGTCTTGTGTCCAGCAAGCAGATGATCCTACTGATGTTTCCAAGAAGGAGGAAAGCATGAGTAAAGGTAGAAGCCAGGAGAGAGCCACACATCTGGGAATGCATTCCACTGGGGCTGGCACAGCAGCTCATATTGGGAGACATGTAACAAGGCCTATCATAAACAATGTGTGTAAGCCCAGATTATAAATTATGAAATCAAAATAGACCAAATTATATTTCCAGTGCATTAATTATAAATTCAAGGATATAATAATTTAGTAATATGTAAGTTGGTGGTATTTCTGCCTGGAAAAAAAGACAGCTACTTATATCAAGAGTTATTGCTCCCTCTACTGGCAGGAAAAAGAAAAACATAGGTGATACCAAAGCAATATGAAGGTTGCATTATAAATCACTTGTTAATATTGACAATTTCATAAACTATCTTAAATTGTACAACTGTTTTCTCCTTCACAGATACCTCAATTCAGAAACTAGTGAAACAAAGACGCAAAAAGTTGAGGAATTCACCATTAAATGGTTCGTGTCAAATTGATTCAATGAACCTCACCAAAGTTCTTCCTTTCCTTATCAATTTTTTTCCTGCATAATCCAGCTGAAATTTGTCAGAGGAAAAACAGTAAATCTGTTATTAACTACACTGTCTAACTTCCTAGAAGGTAGTTATGCATAAATAAGGCTTATTCTGTGAGCTTCTAAAAGTACTGTTTCCATGCTAAACTCAGTAAAATATAAGCACCACAAGAGGGACTTAGCAATCTCTGCTTTTAACAACTGCCCCTAAGCGACTGTTATCAAACCCACTGGAGTAGCACTTCTGCAATCCAAATACTGCTCAATAAATAAAACTCTCCAGCTACCAACTTGTTGCGGAACAGCTGACTGACTCCTGGCATCCTCAATTAATTAGCACCACCTGTTTAGCAAAAGTCAGTAGTTCCCATGGTCTAGTAGATCCGCTCTAAAAATCTCTCCCTGGCAGGAACTCAGTCTCTTCACCAGCTGGGCCTGTCTCTCCTGCTCACATTCCTCTCCCAGGCCCCAATTCCAGTGAGGTTTCTTTCTCTTTGGCCCTGTGTTAATCAGCTTTTCATCCTTGTGCTAAAATACCTGAGATAAGCAACTTAAAGGAGGATAGGTTTATTTTGGCTCACGGTTTTAGAGGCTTCAGCCCATGGTAAGCTGGCTGCAATGCATTGGTCCTGGAGTGAGGCAGAGGATCGAGGTGGGGAGCTAGCAGAGGAAAGCTGCTCTGTTCATGGTAGCCAGAACTCCCTCCCCATCATAGAGGGGCAGTGCTCTTCAAGGCCACACACCTGGGACCAGCTTCCTTCCACTGAGCCCTACATCCTAATGTTCCCACTACTTCCCGGTAGTACCACCAGCTGGAGACCACACCTGCAATGCACAAGCCTTTGAGAAGACATTCAAGATCCAATCTATAACAGGTCCCCACTCTGCTGTGTGTCTCCTGCAGAAAAACAGCCCATGCATTAAAATGGAACTTCATTTATTTCAAAGTCTACTGAAGTCTCAACAGCTATTGTATTAATTGCTACAGGCTTACTATCTTAACTCTCTCAATCCTACCTGTTCTTCATATTTAGACTCCTTCCTATATGCTGTGTAGTATTTAGTGCATTCTTGTCAACTGATGGGCCAACATATACGTGGGCACATCAGACAGGCTAATAATTTGACACCCTTCTAATAGTGGTTAAATGTTACTCCAACCCTGATGTATAGGTGAGGTTGAGAAGAAGGAGGTACTCAGAGCTCAGCTACTCCTACAATTCCCAAAACTTTCACACAGCTCTCCCCAAAACACAAGCCCTGCAGTAGGCATGTCCTCTAAGGATTTCACCATCCTCTTCCTCCTCCTATTCAAGAAACTACTCAAAAATATTCATTCCAAGTACACAGAGTGCATAAAAATAATACGATTTTCTCAGTCTTGTTTTCTACCACTGTCTGGCACACCCTACAGACTGGTAACAGCACAGTTGCCTGGCTAGCCTACTCCATAGCCAGCCCTAGTTATAACTGAAGTAAGTCTTGATTCCCAGCCAAAAGGCCTAGATATTCCGATGTTCTGCATTCACCATGGGATCTATCACGATTCAGTGCACACGGATGTTCTCAATCAATACTTGATGAGTTTTACGATAATCATGAATAGTCATCACCATACTGCTGCCTGATATATCTAGTTCAGAAGTCTTAGAGATGTTATAAATGGACTGTTTGATAATATTATGTTTATGTTTTCAGGCTGCTGGTGTAGAATTCTTCATATGCCATATATATGGCATATATATATGCATGCCCAAGTTAATATACAGTCACTTCAACCATTCCAAGCTTATAGAATTAATACTTTTATTTCTATCTATATTATTGACTAGTTAACCTGAAAACACCAAGAGTAAAGCAGTAGAAAAGGAAAAAATTAGCAAACATTTTTAAATGCATCAAATAGAGTTTCTAAGTACACAATAAAAAGAGGATATATGCAAAACCTTTTACAAATTAAAGATGATAAAAGTAGAGAGCGGATTATACATATCCAATTTATCTGATGAAGTTGCGCACTAAGTATACCAGAATTCCACTGCTGCAATGAAAATTCCTACATATTACTGGCTTTAAATAACACTCGGTTGATATATCACTGCTAGGTCGATCAGAAGTCTGAGATAACCTGTTCTATGTTTTGGATCTAAGATTGAAATGAGGTGTCAGCAGCTTGAGGTTTGCAGGATCTGAAAGAATCCACATCCAAACCCATTCACGACATTGACAGAATTCATTTCCCTTGTAATTGTGGCACTGAGGTTCCCATTTCCTTGCTGGTTGTCAGCAGGAGCTCCTACAGGCCACAGACATTTCTTGGCATGTGGTTTTCACTATCTTCAAAACCAGAAAAGGAGCATCAAATGACCCTGAGTTCTCTGTCTTACCAGTTGAAGCCTGGCTCATATAGGATTCGTGTAATTAGATTATGCCTAACCAGATAATTTCCCGTTTTACACAAAATGAAACTTATAATTATGTATAATGTGTGTAATCTATAAAATGGGAGAGATAGTTCATGTGATGCAGAAGTTTCACCTCACTAAAAGGCCATGGGACTGCACAAAGATGAGGGTCATTGAGGTGTTTCATAGTCTCTGCCTATTGCACATATCAAGTATATTCCTTTGTTAGTTGTTATGCTTTGTTTGAAAAACTGAGCATATTTGTATTATTTAATAAGCATTTACGGCACTCTATTTAGCACATTTTACTTATGCAAAGGTTAATAATCCATGACCTCTGTCTTCAATGTGATTGGTTTATGGATAAATCTATAACTGTGATGAATGCATTAACAGAGGGCTTTAAATAAGGTGGTGGCATAAAGGAGGGAGAGATAGCAGTGAATTTTGTTGTGGGACTTCAGTGAGTACTAGCGTGAGACAATGAGATCTAAGCAGCAGGCCAGCTGGCAGGAGGGCCTGGGCCTTCATGCTAAAGAGTAGTGACATTATTCTGTAGTTGATGTAAAGTCACTGGTCACTGGTAAGCAAGAGAATGAAATGAGATTCTTTCAAACAGGAGACAGCCAGAGTTTAACACTGTAATTATCAATAAATAGTACAAACCAGCTACAACGTATGCAGTCTGACTCACTATTATTGTTACTGTGGTAGTTTAGTTTAGTTATTAAGAGTAGCCAATCAGAGTAGCATTGTTAAATAGAGCAGTTAAACAGAGTTGGATAAAAGAAAATAGCCCATCGTTAAAAACTAACTCGAGCAGCTGGTTAAGCTTAGAACTATAAAAGAAAACTCAAAAACACAGGATAAAAGGTTAGGACAAGAATAGAGAGACAAGAATCTATCTTCTCATGAAGAAGATCTGCTAAGTTAATTGGCAGCTCCTCCGTAACCTCCTAATGGTACTGGAAAAAACTCAAAAATTCAGTGTAACCAGTTTGAACTCAGTTTCCAGTGAATCCGCTAAATAACTAATTTCTTTCAAATTCTAAACCCACAAAACCACTCATTTGAAACAAGTCCCCTGTTCTGCTCATCAATAAAAGGTCAAACAAAGAAAGAGCATGGTACTTCTATCCCCTCGTAGTGAGTATCCACCAAGAGCTTTTTTCTTATTATTTCTTCTTATTATTTCTAATAAACACTGCTCCAACTTCCTCCTTTTGTCTTTGATTTTGTTCTTCAACTTCATGAGACAAAGTGCTCAGGGTTATACAAAATTAACTGGTTTCATCACTGCATCTGGGAGAAGTGAATACAATCAACTTAGTGGCCGAAAAGGTTAATGCAATTTTCAAAGGAACTCAATTTATAACTCTATTGTCACTAAGCACTGGAAAAATCTGACTCGGCCTGACATCCTTCCATCAGTAGTCTGTGACAATTTTCTAATTTACCATAATCTACTATGTCAACCTACCAAAATTTCATGACTTTCTTGACCACCCTCTGCCAGATTTTTCGACTACTCACAAAAAAGAATTTCTTTTATAGGCTAGAATTAAAGCTTCGCACACATAAAAAAAAATAAAAGCCTGCACATTTTATACCTGCTGTTGCTTCCTGAGAAAAGGTTACAGGAATCTCAAGTAAATTTTAATGAGTTAGCGTCTTAGGTTTCAGAACTGATTTATATAGGAAAGCATTTGAGATTTTGTAGTGAGTACATGGTTGACATGAATTATCAGGTAGGTGTACACCATTCAACATACAAAGTCCTCTTGGTTTAAAGAGTGGCCAAGTTATAGAAACAGAATAATTTTTAAATGTCACAGTTGGATTTCTGCTAACTACAAAGAACTAAGTATTTAGAAAATCAAATCCCTGTCTCTTGAGAAGTGACTCATCATTAAGGTACTTCTTTTCAGTAGAATACAAAAACAGGAATGGGAAGGATTTTTCCTGATTAATATGAGAAGGAAAAAATTAAGTAACTCCCTTTCCATTACTTTCCCAGATTATACATCCACTCTGTTCTTCCTCCTATTACCAGACATGTGTATGACTCATGAGATTCTATTTGAGGTTTCAGCTCAACTGCCCTCCTCCCACAGTAGAATTTTCTGTTAAAATCTGTGAGGCAAAGAAATGGAAGAGCCTTGAGCTTTTAAAGTTTCTAACTGCCAAGATGAGAGGACAACCTTTATGAGTAGGAAGTAGCATAATGCTATCTTTTCCATAGATACTACCTTTAAAAATCTAAATCACCACAAGATAAAAACTTAAAGAGATTTTATAATTTCTGATAAATTGCTCAAGAAGAATTTTGTTTTGCTCATCCAAGAAAAATATTTCTGAGTGTCTACTATGTGCAGGAAGTGTACTGGGCATGGAGAACTCACAGAGCAAGGCACCTTGTTAGATTCTAATTTAGCCATGGGTGTTGGGAGTCGATATCCTGTCCACCCTTTAAACCCCAACCCCACGCCACCCCAGGAAGTTTTAGCAATCTTCCCAACCAGATGCTATAACTTTGACACCAATGAATTTTATTTTTTTTCTTGGAGTCTTTAGCCCATTTTTCTTCCTATTCAAATAATTTATGCAATTGCTCTTTTTATCACCATTTTCATACTAACAGCTTGCTATTCCCTGACTCACCCCAACAGGCCCTTTTATGAACTGCAAATCCCATGAGACAGATTGTTTCTGTTTCTTCCCCAGCTCTCAGCGCATAAATGGGAAGAAGACATTTTTTCAAGCTGAAATATTTCAGTCAATTGTATTTTGTTATGTGTAACTTCAATGGCACAATAAAGATTCCAAGGGTATGATGTGGAGGAGTAAGGCGGCCAAGGAGTTTTTGTTTTTGTTTTCTTGGAGAATCAAGGCTCTCAATTCCCATGATCTTGCAGAATTACAAACTTTTCCAAGGTTGGAAAAATTGCCTAAAAACATAATGCCTATTGAATCATACTAAGGCATGGTACGTTATTTTCTGATACAATATTAGTAAATGGATTTTCTGCAATCTAAGGGATGCCTCAACCTATTCAAAGAATACATCCTGGGTAGCTGTCATTCACAAAGCTGGGCAGGCAAATTTCCATACAATAAGACCCTTGTACAGTTTTACAAATTGGAAAGACAACTTCTCCTTGCCTAAAAAAGTTAATTAGATAATTTATCTTAATATTTATAAGAATACTTTCATTAAGCATTTATTAAATCTTCATTTCAATATATCGGTGAAGATTTCAGATATTTTGGAGAATTAAATAAAGTGCTTTCTGGAACACTGGAAACTTAAATAATCATCCTCAACAATAAAATTTGTTTAGTCTGTGAACAGAGTCCAAATTACAAACATTTTATGCAAACTAGAAGATTTATCTTTTGGCAGGAGTTCTGCTGCTTGGGAAGTAGTTTCTACTCTTGATATCAAGCACAGTGGGAGATGATTTGGGAATGATTTTCTTGATTTTAGGTACCTAATATTACATTTTGCATGAGGTATAAACATACCGAAAATAACATAATTACCATATTCAACTATACTCCACTGTTCTAACATATCAGAGTTCTTATTAGATCAGGAAAACTTTAACAAGTCATATTTTAACCTGACTTCCCTAATATTAATCATCATTCATATTTTGGAAAAAAATCTGCCAGAGCAACCAACTTTTGGTTGAGTACCCTCAACCAAAGCTTTTAACAAGGCCCATCAGGAGAAGGTTCCCAATGGGTACTTCCTCTTGCAGAGGAGTCTGGAATGTTTTCCAAGACTCTTGCAGAAGGACAGCAGGAAAATCAGCTACTGTCAAGGGAAGTGAAATTATTCTTGCACCTTAGCAGCCATTGTTTGGACAGCTCGGTATTAGGAAGAGGAGAAGAGAGGAATAGTTACTGACTAAAATCAAATGAAAGAAAAGTAAAGGGGGATGGATGCCTGGGGCAAAAACAGGCAAGTACTACTCTGGGAAATACTCATGTCTCAAGTTTATCAAGGTTTCTCATAATACTAATAGGTATATGGAAAGTAAACCCTCAAACAAAATGAGAAAATCAAGTTTAACCAAAAATACTAATCAGTACTCTGTTACTATAACAAGTACTTGAGATAATCAACTTATAAAGAGAAAATATTTATTTTTGCTCACGCTTTTGGAGCATCTTAAATGTCCCCTTGCAAAACCCCCATGTTGAACGTGTAGGGCCTGCCACAGAAGGAGCAGATGTATTCCAGGTGGGGCCTTTGGGAGGCAATTGGATCATGAAGGATCTGATCTCAGGAAAAGAGTAACCCACCCACTTTTGAGTTCACAGCTTAAAGGGTTTGGAGGACAAGCTTTGTTATCAAAAAACAAAGCTCACTGGCACTCTCTCCTTCCTGACTACTGCCTCTTTGGCAAGGTCATCTTTGCCTTGCCATGTGCTCTCCCTACCACAGGCCTATGGTGGTCATGAGCCGAAATAAATCTTTCCTCCTAGAGGATTTTGTCACAGCGATAGAAAACTAACACAAAATATATGGGTCACATGCTACAGTAACGAAGATTTAAATTGCTCTTCAAATTTTAGAGGAATGTCCAATTTTGGAAGATGTCATTTTCTGATTTATTTGAATGAAGACCGATAGGTGATTCGGCTTTCTAGGAATATGTTTACATGTGCTTGTATGACACCTGTGGGACTCATGTCTGGCTACAGCTTATCCTCCTTTTCCAGTAACAGCATCAATTCCCCAAACTCACTTGGCTTCTGGCAGCCCCTTTTGTCATGGCCCAAGTCTATTTTCTTGTTACCCTAAGGATAGACATCTTAGATTCACATATTCTTTGCCCAGCTCTCTCTCTAGGAATTTGAACTGGAATTTATAGAATGCCAAGCAGTTTTGAGATACAGCTTGACTAGAATATATGAATTTGGGATTTCTGGGATGGATGTAATCTACCACATGAATCATGGACTTAAATACACAGAGTAAAAGAAAAATGAAAAATAAAGAATCCAGACAGCTTTTGAATACGTGGTTAAGCTTTCCCTGGAGATATTTCTCCTAAGTGGCCATGGAATCCTTGAGCTATATCTTCGTATTTTAAAGAGATTCCTCATTTTTCTTCTTTGGCTAGTTAGAACTGGCGTCATCATTTGCAGTGACACGCACGCCTTCACAAACACACACACACACATACACACACACAAAGATGTTTGGTAAACTCCCTTTTCTCATTCAGTAATATATTAGAGATATTTTTATATTAATAAATATAGTTTCATCACATCTACATTAATGACCACAAAATTAGTTTTACATTGATAAATGCCCTATCATTTATTTAACTAATGCCTACCTTACATAAACAATCTATACACATCTATCTACATACTAATTTGAAATTTTTCTTAAGACATATTTATGGAAGTAAAGATGCTAGATCAAAGAGAAGTACATCTTTGAAAACTTTTTAGAAATGTTGCATAATTGTCCAAAAATATGTGACAATTTATCAAAACAGCCGTAAACATTAGATAGCTCAATAGAAGTAGAGAAGTATCTTGTTCTGAGGCACAGCATTGTGATCAGTAAAGCATACAATATTCATTCATTCATGAATCATTTTATTTCTCTTGTAGTTATGGTCTTAATTCATTTTTATAAGGATACACATTTTCCTCACTGATTATAAAGGTCTTTTAAATATAAAAAATCAGCTCTTTGTTTAGCATGTATGTTGCATCTATATTTCCTGGAGTGTTATTTGATGTTTAGTTTCACTATAGTAGATTTATGACCATTTTGTTTCAAATTTATCTGAACTTAACCTATAGCAATTTTTAGCATCTATATTTCTGCTTCTGAGCATAAAGTTAGAAGTATCTCTTGTATTCCAAGATTATATATCCATTCAGTTGGTTTTCTTAGTCTTTCCACAGAAAAAATCATATATTCATATGTTATCTCCATTCTGTTATTTAAAACTATTTTTCCTCCTTCCTTCCTATTATAGTTTAGATTCAAATGTCTCCCCAAAGCCCTGTGTGTTTAGAAGGTGACTGGATCATGAGGGTGTATACCCACCAATGGGTTCGTCCTTTGTGAATTCAGTAGCTGAATGTGCTGTCAGGAGGTGGGGTCTGGTTAGAGGTGGGTGACTGGGGGCAAGTTGGAAGGGCACGTTCATGTCTCCTGCTCCTTCCTTTGCTCTCTGCTACCCGCTGCCATGGGTGGAGCACTTTTCCTCCGCTATGCTCTCTGTCATCCTATTCCTGCTTTGGAGTGAACGACCATGGACTTCAACTGTGAGCCATACAAGACCTCTTCTCCTTTAAGTTGTGGGTGTCAAGGTATTTTGTCCCAGCAACCAAGAAGAAAGTGACTAGGACCTTTCCTTTCTCCCTTCCTGCCTCCCTTCCTTTATTCCTTTCTCCCTTCCTTCCTTCTTTCCTTCCTTTCCTGCCTCCTCTTTTCCCTCCCGCCCTGCTTCTTTCCTTCTTTCCATCTCCTTGCATTGGCTAGAACTTCTAAAACAATACTAGTAAAAAATAGCACAAATATCAGGCATCTTGTTCCAGCATCCAGGGTTTTTCTATTAAGTACGCCCTCTGACAAGTGGACTCAGAAGCACACTTTTTACATTAAGAAAGCTTTTGTTATTCAGTTTCCTAGGAGGTTTTTTGCAGACTGAAAGTAGATCTTTGCTACAGTTTGGATCCAGAATATTTCCCAAAGGCCTGTGTATTACAGGGTTGGTCCCCAACTTGGCACTATTAAGAGATGTTTGAACTTTTTATTTTTTGGTACCAAGGATCGAACTCAGGACCTTGTGCTTTCGAGGCAGACGGCAGAGCCACTGAGCTAAACCTCTGGCCAGTGAACTTTTAAGATGAGAACCTGGGGAGAGGTTTTCCGTTACTGGGGTCGTGCTCTTGAGAGAATTGTGGGAATCTATCCCCTTCCTTCTCTTTTGCTTCTCAGCCATGATATTAGCAGCTCTGCTCTACCATGTGCACTCCACCATGTTGTGCTGCCTCCCCACAGAACAACTGCAACAGGGCCAAGTGACCTTGCGCTGAATCCTACAAAAAAATTTGAGCCAAACAAAACTTTGCTCTTTTGTCTGCTTCACAGACAGTGGATATTGTAAATGGAAGCAGGCTTTTCAGTGCCTTTGTGGCAATCTCAGGATAGTCTTCCTTGACTTTAACCCGGAACATATGGATACAAAAATGCTTTTAAGATCACTGTCATTTGCCATCTCAAGCAGTTGGTCCCCTTTTAGTATGGATAGAGTCAATTCACCTGACTTATTCACAAGTTGGTTGCACATCCATCACTTTTCAGTTTGAGAGTCATCTGTGGTTGGGAAGTATAGCTCAAACTGTTTTGAAAGCTGAGGCAGGTGCTCATGCATCACTTGGAGAAAGAAGTCCCTCCCTCAGTCCCTTTCAAAATCTCTGCCAATGTCTGAAATATTCAAAATTCAAAAATCCCAACATTCATTCATTCCCCATCCCCTCCCCATAATTCCAGTTTGGCTTAGAGTGCATCCACTTAATCTGCCAACTTGAAAACAGTAGCCTCTCCTAAAAGTTTATGACAAATAATTCTCAGCAGCAGGCAGGATCAACTTTTCACCAATAGTAAATGGCTTCTTAGTTTTACCCATGCAGTTGGCCACTAAGAATGATGCAGACACATTTGATGAAGTGGTGGCCTTAAATAAGTGTTTCTGTTCATGTTTGCCTGTTTTTCTTTTTAAAAACTTCAAAGACTTGTCTCTTAATACAGAGTTCTTGATCTCCATGTGATGATGTAGTTTTGAACATTTCATTGCTTTGTTGGATAGCTGGTCACCACATATTTTACAAAACAGGGCTGCAGAATGTGAATCATCTGATGCAGGAATTCAAGTAGGGATGCAGCTTTCTTTTTGTTGACAGTATTAGAGTGTGCTGCTGTCTCATCTTTGGGTCTCTCTCATTTTTCAAAGCAGCTCTCCAGTGATGTTTGTTCTTTACTCACTTTGTCTAGAGTTAGCTTGTGGGCTTACCAAAATTTTGACTGAGAAAAGAGGCACAGATAGAAGTAGTGAATAAAGTAATGGGTGGGCCACATGCAGACTAAAGTAAGTGTCTGATGCAGTTTAATTGTCACTTTTAACTCATCAATAAAATTTTGATATGAATCCGCAAGCAATTGATGCATTATGGTCTCTATGTCATCGAACCTCTCCACTAATGTTAAGCTATATTTGCAGCTGCTCCCCAACCATCATTGCCTCAGCCCCATCTCAGATCATCAGTAATTAGATTTTCATGAGAAGTGTATAAGCTAGACCCCTCGCATGCACAGTTAGCAGAACAGTTTCCACTCCTATGAGAATCTGATGGCCCAGGTCATAACGCAATGCAAGAAATCAGGAGCAGCTGTAAATACAAATGATACTTTGCTTGCTAGCCTACCACTCACCTCCTGCTGTGTGGCCCAGCTCCTAACAGGTCTAGGACTGGTTGTGGCCCGAGGGTTGGGGCGCCCTGTTCTAAGGAACTATTAGAGAAAGTGGATATAACTATTCTGAAAAGCAAACCATGTTATATTCATACATGCATGAAACTGACATGTTATATTAGTATATTCATATATACTCATATTTCCAGGACTATGGTGGATTAGACATCCTAAAAAATTCTCCCACTTCAAACTAACTAGAAATGATAGGTAAAACAAACCTATTTAAATGAAAAGCTCTGCTTCAAAAAAAAGCAAGGAGAATTCATAGGAGTAAAATACAGGTAGGGTGTGTGTGTGTGTGGTTGCTAAGGCTGGAGTTTATTGATCAAGTGTTTTATGATATTTGGAGGTGACAATATATAAGGCCTCACACCTACCCAAGGTAGTTGGAAATGATATACCCACTTCCACACTTGGTAAAGTTTGTCGGGTTTATAACTGTAAAAGTTAAAGGTCAGGCAATAATAGCCAGAAGAACAGAAAAAAGGAAATCAAAGTACACTGTTGTGAAATTCACACCTTCTGTATGAAGAGGTAAAAGTACACTGTGATTAAAGATAAGTAGTAGACCTAAAACAGCCACTACAAGAGAAGATGGACTGAGGAAACAAAGTGGAATTCAAAGAAAATCTCATTTTATTCTAAGAGAAGTCAGGAAACGGAGGGGCAAAGAACAGATAGAACAAATAGCAAACTAATTGTGAGATGATAGATTTAAAGCTCATCAAATTGACAATTATATTAAGTGTAATTTCAGTGGAAACAGAGGACACAGAGTGAAATGGGACTTTATTATCCTTACCACATATACATGTATTTGAGTAAGGAGTGGGGAGTGGAGGGATGTGGAAGAATTATACCACATTCAGTCTCTGAATATCAGCACCAACTTAGATCCTGTATCCAACAACATATAACATATCTGGGCATGTCCTTTTCCCCAGTGTATATTTATCCAAGTTAACTGACCTAGATGCCATTTTTGAAGAATTAAGAGAATTTCTATCTTATATAATTGCTGTGAAATCACAGAAAAATTCCCTATGGGGACCAGACCTCTTTTTTAGTCAGTGACTTCAGAATCTTAAAAACAGTTTGGACTTACATACCAGGCAAAGATTCCAAATTTCTTACTGGGACAGAAACCTCAGCCTATGCACATCTACTCTTTACATTTTTTGATTACAGTAAGCAGGGCCTTATTGACACCATTATGGGGAATGATGTACCCCTCAGATGTTCCTTCAATGAATTACTTGAGGTCCCAGATACTGGGAGCACTAACTGCAGACAGCCTTCAGCTGCCAGTACCCTTCTGTATTGCTTCAAGTGCAGAAAGACTATCAATTACATTTGTGCTCCTTCCCAGAGTGGCCTATGGCCAATGACTGCTTGTGGCAGGAATATAAATGCATGGGATCTCACCTCAAGTCAAGACAACTCTGGGCCATTTTGGCTCTAGAACTCCTGGATTACTGGCCAACACTGATATTAAGTCTGCAACACGGCTGGATCTCTATGTACCCAGTCCTGCCTCCACAACTTCACAGGTGTTGATTCCAAGTTTACTCCTTATGAACATCATACCATCTAACTATGTCCCACAGGGAATCCAACCTGCAAAAGTTGGTATAACAGTAGTCTGTGAAAGGAGAAGATGAGATGGGGGCTTTCTGAACTGACACTTGGCACTGCGTGGCAATGAGGACCACATCACTGGTGGTAGGCAGAGAACCAATGTCCCAGGAACTTTCATTGGTGGGAAACTGAGATAGCAAAAGAGTAGAAAAGAAGGCACTATCTAATGTGGGGTGTCAGAATTTGAGAAATGCGGGGAAATAGCTACACAATGAAATTGAATGGATATTATTGAATTGTATTAAACTCTGGAAAAGGATAATGAAAAGCTGAGTGACTCATGGTCAATTGAAAGCTGAGTTGGAAACCCAGATGGCATCCTAGGTAGTACACCAAACATTGGGACGGTCATGAAACCTGAGGTCCACGCTGAGGTATAAACTGTTGTTCTAGAAAGAGAATTCAAAACCACGATCAGTCTATACAGACATCAGGATCTGGTTTGGAAAGAACTGCTTCTGACACATAGGAAAGGGATGTCTGGCTTGATGGTCCCCAAATCTTGAATCTCTAGGTTCCTTTGAATTCTGAGCCTGACCCCATTCTCTCTCTTAGAGATGGCATTCCCCACCTTACTTGAGGACCATGTAAAAGTTTCCTTCTTGCAAAACAAAGTATGCCCCACTTAGGATTTGCTCCTATCATCTTTGCTGATTTCTAGGTCCACAATTCGGGTTAAGCCACAACATAATACAGTCACAAATACACTGGACCTGAAAGAGAAAGCAGAAACTTCAGGATTTAGCTTGTGTACACTCAGAATTAAATACAGCACTCGGAACTGTCTCTTCTAAGTTTCCTATAGGGTGAGAGGTATGCTGGTTATAGGAGCATCTCCTTGAAAATATATGATGAACTATATAAAAGAGCTAGACTGCACTCAACACCCGAAGGCATCATCCATGTTTCCATAGTAAAAAAAATCTCATTGCACCAGGTCCTAGGAGTGTTATTGTCAGATAGTTTTCAGCTGCCAAACTCTTGTGGTTAAACATTATTTTGCGTTGTGTCTGTGTGGGTGAATCTAGAAGAGACTGCCTGGCATTTGAATTGGTACACTGAGTAGGAAAGACGGCCCTCACCTATGTGAGTGGGCATCATCCAATCCAATTCACCGAGTGCACGAAGAGAAAATATGGTGGAAGGAAGTTGAATTCTCTATCTGGTTGCTTGAAGTGGGACCTCATCTTCCCATGGAAGTCTAAGACTCAGACTTAGATGTGGACTGGAATCCATAGCACTAGCATTTGAGTCTCCAGTTTGCTGGCAGCAGAATTACACTTGCCTTCACAATCAGCATCCAAATTCCTTATAATCATGTGAAGCAATACCCTGTACCAAATCTATTTCTAGAGAAAATGAGCTAGATTTTTAGACTTCCTGTTACTTCTGTTTCTCTGAGAAGCCCTACCTGACAAATACCCACAGCAACCTACTCCACTGACCAGTGTGGGAAACAAAGGCCTGGTCATATCAGCTCAGTCGGGGGTGATGCTCCAAGACCATTCTTGTTCACAGTTCACCATGAGATCAACCTCACCTGCATATGCATCTCCCTCTGCCTGATGCTACTTTCTTCCCTTTTATTCTATGAGTTTCAATCCCAAGAGCATACTTGAATACACAATCTGCTCTCTTCCTAGAAAACCTGACCTTGGCCCTTATAAAATCTCCCAATATCCCTCCAGGTCAGACTCCCCTAGTTGCAATTCCATTCTTGTGTTGATTACAGTAATCATGGTCCTCTTGCTTCTGAGTCTTACAGTCTGCTTCCTGGCCTCTGCAATCCTGGTATGTAGCATCCTTTTCATTACTAAGAAGTTCTGCTCTGGACAACCCCAAAGCTCATACAAGGGAGGAAATTATAAAGATCAGAGGAGAAATCAATGCAATGGAGACTAAGAGAATGATAC
>NW_004624796.1:11761924-11793490 GCF_000247695.1 Heterocephalus glaber
CAGTTCCCAATGAGAAATGTAATTGTGTTGTATACCTACAATGTACCAATAAAAGAATTTAATTAAAAAAAAAAAGAAGTTCTGCTCTGCAATAAAATCAGCTTCCTTCACCCCAACCTACAGAAGAAGGATACTACTGAGGTTCCTGAAATGTTATTACCCCTTCCGATCAGAGAGGAATGTCTTTTCAACTTGGTAAATGTAATATTTTTCTGGCCCTCCTGAAGAAAGCTATTGGCAGTTTATCTGGTATAGTAGAATCATTGTAGCACTGTCATTTCTTTAATCCTATTGATCCCCTGAAAAGCCTTTGACTGTTCTAGCATCTCAACTTTACTTAATGTAGGCCATTAGATCTTCCAAGCTAGGAGCCATGCTCAGTAACTGTTACATGGTAATACATACAATAACTTTATAGTCAGAAAGCCTTAAGTAATCAAAGGGAAAATTATGGTATAAATTGAAATCATGTGCCCCCAGAAAGGCTGTCACAATTGTGACATTTGCCACCAAAGATGAATTTCATCATACACATTTCATCATACAAAAACATAAAACAAACTCAAAATAAGTGATATTCTACAGAAGAGTTTGTTGTAATTTTGAAGTTTTTAAGGCCATTGTCATGGAGTATATTGTGTCTCCATAAAATTCATATGATGAAGATCTAACCCTCAATGTAAATAGATTTGGAGATAGGACTTTTTAAGGAGATAATTAATTATTAAATGAGGTTATGGGCATAGACTGCTAATCTGATAATATTGGTAATTTTATGAGAAAACAAAAGAGAGAAAGTCATCTTTCTTTATGCATGCAAGAGGAAAGGCCATATGAAGTCAGAGAGAAGGCCATCTACAATCCAAGATGTGAGGTCTTACCATACATCAAGCCTGACACCACCTTGATCTTGGAATTTCAGTTTCCAGAACTACACAAAAATAAATTTCTGCTGTTTACGCCATCCAATGTGTCATACGCTGTTCAGCAAACCACAAGACCAAACAGACAACCACGAGCATCAGGGAGAAGACTTGAAGTCCAGGCATGAAAGTCAAGGGGAAGACAAGAATTGACATCACCTTCCTCATACATATTCACCAAGAACTGACATCACCTTACTCACACATATGCATGCATCTTCCGCAGAATAGTAAAAATTACAGCTTTGTTATATTATTTTTCTCAACTTCTTCTTTCATGAAATTTGTAAAGATCGTTGTAGTTAACTCCTCAAAGTCCAATTCTATTCTTCTGGCATCCTATAACAGCAAGAGGGTTGGGAGCACTGGCCCAACCTCCAAAAATGGCTTCTAATTTGTTGACTGGTTTCTAACTTCAAGCCTAAGCCAGTCACAGTACAGCATCCCCTGGCAAGAGTTGGCGGGGCGGGGGGGTGGGGTGGTGGTGGTGGTGGTGTATAAACCAAGCTGTCCAAGTTAAAAGAAAGGGTGCTTGTTCAAAGGTTGAGGGGGAGGTATTCTCTTTATCTCACTGTGTGTGGCTGAGGGAGTTGACATGCTAGAAACCAGCCTTATGAACCACACATTTAAAATGCTAGAAGAGGGGAACTTAGAATATAGGACCTTGATGATATTGATGAGCCACGGGATCAACCCATTCTGAGCTTTATCCTATTCCTGGGCTTCTTGTTATGCTAACTATATTTGTTAATATTTTAAGTCACTTCAGGTGGAGTTTTCCTTGGCTTGCAAATAAAAGTATTGATGCAGTCATTAATTTTTCAATAACTTTCAAAAATTCAAATCATGCTTTCAAGGAATACATAATGACTACCCATTACGGCTCCAGATACTACCTGATATGCAGTGAACAAATCAAAAATAACTTCTCCCCTTCTGTACAGCTTATTTTAACCAACTATTTTCATTTGTTATTCCATTTTCTGTTTACCTTACCTGCAACCAATTTATGTGTTGCTTGAATCTTTCACATGCATTTTGGAAGGATTAGTCAAGTCAGTCTACTTCAGTGCTGAATTGATTTTTCTACAATACTAATTATGCTCCTTATTGCTTCTTTGGTACATCTTTATTCCTGTGCTATTTTTAATTTCTTTTCAATTTTCTCCCAACTAAATTGCTTTTGTATCATCCCCCTCCCTTTACCTCCCTACCTATCGATATGTTACCCAATGTTTTCTATCCTTACGATTTTGTTTTCTTAATAAAAGGCATACAGTCTTGTATCAGACTAAGGGTGCAAACACTGCCCTCGAATTTATTTCTTGGTATATTTTCCAGTGGAAGCACATTGTCATCTTTGCAGCTCCAATTTCATTTTTATGACCTCCAACAACAAATTAAACTATTTTCATCTGGTCCTTATATAAACTCTAATTATTATATTTAATGTCATATCTAATATCTATAACCAGTCTGCATAAAACTTCTGGGGAAAAACTGAGCCACATTTTTTAGTGAATTAAAATGCTGGATGTTATGGCTCATGTCTAGATGTCCCCCAAAGCCTCATGCCCTCATAGGTGGGGGTTTTGGGAGGTGATAGATCATGGGTGTCGGACACTGCATTGGTTTGTTGATGGGTTTAGAGCTGGGTGTGATGTTAGGAGAGGAAGACTGCTGGGAAGAGGTGGGTCACTGAGGGTGTGGCCTGGAAGTATATAAGTATATATCATGCCTACTCCCTTGATCCACTTCTGCTTCCTGCCTGCCATGACATGAACTGGTTTTCCTCTGACTCCCCCACTGCCATGCTGCCCTGCCATGGAGCCAGCATCTATGCACTGGCATCTCTACAAACTGTGTGCCAAAAGAAAGCTCTCCTTCTTTTACTTGTGGCAATGAGGTATTTTGTCTCAGCAATGAGAAAGTAACTAGCACACTGAAGAACTGTATTATTTCAAATGCTTTCTACTATCAAAAAATATAAAGACAAAGTAAATAAAAAGTTTACCTTCATTTAAAAAAACCATCATTCACCTCCCTAATGTAAAGGATAAAGGAGAAATGCATACATTGTCTCTTGCAAAAATAGACTGTGAGAGTTAACTGATTGTGTTGATTTGAGTTAGAAATGCCCATTAAATTGGATCAGCATAGTTCTGGTTGTGGCTGAAGGGTTTTACTGAAATCAGAAGATTCACCATGGATGTGAATGGCACCAGCCAAAAGGCTTGCCGCCTGAATGAATTAAAAGGGAAAGGAAGAAGGAAGGCTCTCTTCTGTTCCTTCCGGGGAGCTCGTCTTCACCACACCTTGGACATGGTCTCCTGGCTTCCACCACAGACTCTTCAACCTTCCATTGCAGACCCTTTGCCTCCTGATATGGATCAGGACACTACAGTGAGCACCAGGCCTTAGACATTTAACTTGCTCCCTCAGAGCTCCCGCGTGCAGACAGCCCTTTTGTACTCTTCCACATCTGACTCTATGCACAGCAATTGCAACCGTACCTTGAAAATCCTTATATAGTATATATTATATATTATATATATATATAAATTAAATGTCATTAAATCTGTATCTCTAGTAAGCACTGAGTGATATAGATTTTGGTACCAGATTCTGGGTTGCTGCTGTGACTGTACCTGCGCATGTGGTTCAGAAGCCTTTGGAAATGGCTTGTGGTAAGAGTTTAGGAAGGCTTGGAGATGCTGGCTGAAGAAGCAGCCCTGGAATGGTGTGAGCTGAGCTTGATAGAAGCCCAGAAGACCTGAATATTGACTACAATGCAGCTGGAAAAGACTAGGCTCAAAGAGTTTCAATTGAGAAGGACTACTGGCTATTGGATTCCAGATCATGTTGTTATGCTTCACAGCAATTTATCTGCATTTTGCTCATGTACAGTGTGACTTTGGAGGAGACTGAGATTAAGTGCTGTGGACTAATTAATCTGGTGGAAGAACTTCCAAGGCAGTCTAATGTTGAAAAGGTGGAATGGCTACTATTGGGGGTTTTTAGCCAGACATATATTAAAAACTGAGAGCAAGTGGTCTACCAGAATGATTTTTAAAGTTTTGAGTTTGGCCAGAAAGAAAGCTCCAGTAAAGTTGGGCCTTCAAGAATGGAAGAGAGGAGAACTTGGTTGCTGAAAAGATTAGCAATAAAAATCCATGTACTTTGGAACTGGAACAACAGGATGGGCAGAGGGTATCACAAGACACAGCAGGACTCTAGCCTGTGCAGCCTCAAAATTGCAAAGAAAAGACTTTCCTTTGAGAAGAGAATCCCAGAGCACCATGTTCCAGAAGGCTTAGGGAATTTGTTCCTAGGGATTTGGTTCACAGTGCTCAGCAATCCAGGTACTTGATCCCTACAGCTAACAGAGAAGGAAGCTTGGCTACTGCTCCAACTGGCAGAAGACCTTGCCATGTGGTGCTGATTTTAGGCACATGGAGAATGCAAGAGTTGTTGGGTCAGTAAGGCTTCCATCTAGATTTCAGAAGGCCTGGGAGGCCAGGCAGTGTGCCCCAGAGAGGGCAGTATGTGAAGTTGTGAGTGTGCATTTGAAAATTTCATAGAGACCCTAGAAGGTTGGAGAAGCCAGAAACATGGATTGCCTGAGGAAAGTGGCAAGGAGGGAACAGAGCTGGCCAAAGACGGAAGCTGTCAGACTTGCAACCACCTGCCATGTCATAGGGGTGGAGGCATCCAAGCCCTTTGGAGTTTACACCTTGCCACAGATTGCCCAGGACACTAGACGTGGAACTACAGGACTTAATGTTTCCCCTCCTGGATTTTGAGCTTGACCCCATTCCTTTGTATGCCCATATTTTTACCTTTGCGAATAAGAATGTTTATCTTGTGTTATTGTATGTTGGAAGTGTTTGACTTTTCATTTGTACAGGGGCTCACAGTTAAAAGAGTTTGCTTTAAATCTCAGAGACTTTGGACTTTCACTTTTAAGCAATGCTAATACTGTTAGGATTTTGGCAACTCTTGGAGATGGTACAAAGGCATTTTGCATAAAGGGATGTGAATGAGTCTTCTGGAGGGCAGGGGTGGAATGCTATGGCTTGTATCTAGATGTCTCCTCAAAGCTTCATGCACTCATAGGTGGAGTTTTACAGAGGTGGCTGAATCTAGGGCAGTGGTGGTGAACCTATGGCATGCATGCCACAGCGGGCATGTATCATTGAAAGCTCTAAAAGGATTGTCATCACTGATCTAGGGTATGTGATACTAGGATTAAGGATGTGTGATAACTAAATTGGTTTAGCATAGTTCTGGGTGTGGATAATGGAAGACCCATCCTGGATGTGTGGGTGGCACCAACCCATAGGCTTTTAGCCTGAATGGAATGTAAAACAGCAGAAAAAAAGACAGGCTCACTGTTGCTTCCTCCTGTCTGCCATGCCATGGACTGTTTCTCCTCTGTGATGTCTCTCTGCCATGCCATTCTGTCTTGGAGTCAGCCAACTAAGGACTGAAACGTCTACAAACTAGAAGCCAAAATAAACCTTTCCTCCTCTAACTTGTAAGTGTTGGCTATTGTGACTCAGCAATGAGGAATATAACTAAGGCATAGATAAAGAACTGCAAACAATTCTTAAAGAGTATAATGGCACAAGGGAATATTAACAAAATAGTTTTGGATTTCCCCACATACTCTTCTCCTAGTGAAAATTATATTTCCCACCCCTTACTTACGGCTCCAACTAGAAAAAAATGCCAGATCTGAAGGTTGAAGAGATTCTACCCAGCCAATTTAAACCCTAAGACATAAAAATATGGTGCCACAATTTGTGGAGAGGTTAGGGTAAATAATTTCTATTGTCACAATTTACTAAAAGTAATATTTGCAATAGTCTGGAAGATGTTGCTGTTTTTGCTAAGCTTCCTCACTTACTCTTCCATAGAGCAAATAAAGTTAGTTATAGTTAAAATTTAATCTGTCTAGTCCTCATTGTGCAATAAGAAAAAGCACATAATTTTGAGCTCTAGCTTTTAGTCTGGGCTCTATCATTTACTCTCTGTGTTAACTTTTGAAAATTTATCTTAATTGTGAAATGGGCATTGTTACACAGCTGTATAATAAAAATGAATGAGAATAAATCTGAGAACAAATTTTTAAATGTTTCTGTGAACTACAGAAATATACTATGAGAGTTACACATTCAAAATTAGACTAAAGGAAATTATTTTAAGAATATCTCCTAGTTTATTAATAAAATGTACCTAGTGTGTTGATATTGCATCATTTAACATATATCCCCTAACTTACATTTCATCTCCAAAATACATTATTTTTCTATTTTGAAAGTGAATTTTCCCTCTGCTGACCAGCTTATCTAATTGATCCAAGTGGTTCTAAATATGTTTATTTCATTTCTTGATATTTGAGCTGTCAACAGTTTTAGTATTCCTAAAGAGCTGCATTATTTTCAAATGCTTTTTTTTTTCAGATCATCCATATCAACAACATTGAACTAATTAGCTCAGAAAAGCTCACTGCTTCTGAAATCCCTAAGGAAAATCACAACAAGCCTTGAGCCAATCTCTCTGTCAGTGACTTGTGCCAAATTCTTATTACCACCTTCTGTGATCACACTGTGACTCTGACAACTACGCTTGTGCAAAGAGCATTTCCTGCTCATATGGTAAATGGAAGGCAGAGCTAGGAATGTGAGAGCCCAATGTCATTCTCTTCAGGACAGGGCGCATGGAGTTACCTATCCTAAACTCTTCCTAACTGACTTGCTACCACACGGAAAGGATCTCCAGAACGTTATTTCTGGTAAACTTTACTATGAAGAGTTTCTTGGAAGAGCCATTACCAATGTTGTATTTAATAGCATTTATGAAAGAAGAAACACAAAAAGCCATTGGGCATTGTTGTGGTTCTCTTGAAATTAAAAAAAAAAAAAATGGAGGTTTCTTTTTACAAATACACACAATATTTTAAAAAATATAACATGAAAATAGCCATGATCTAAAATATTAAAACAAATCTCTAGTTATCAAAACATATAGTTGCTTATTATAAATGTCATTTCGGTTATTAACTGTTTTGCAGACATAACGGCACACAAAAGTCCTGCGGTTTCTAGAATTCTACATTAGAAGAATCTAGTACTATGTACATGTTTTTAAACTCTAAAATTAATTTTCCTTGGACTGCAAGCAGTGATCAAAGCATCTACAGAGGGTGAAATGCTTACAGCTGCAACACCAAGTGCTTTTCTTTTTCTTTCACAAAATCCAAACTATAATACAACAGCACCACCTATCGATGGAATGGCAGAATTGAAACCCTAAAATTACAACATGATAGCAAACATTTACTGGAATTAAAAATCAAGGAATAGAATGCAGAAATAATCAAAAGATTATAACTTGAACTTGTGTGATGCCACTAGTTGAAACACAGCCACTCACATGTTTATACCCTTAGTGAGAGTGTGTAATAGAAAACACTTGCCCCCCAACTCAGAAAGATAGCCGGAAGCTTCTCTGTCTAGATCTGGGATCTAGATGGCAAATAAAATGTCACGTGTAAGAATTCACCATGATGGAATATTCCTCATGTGAGCTGAAGTTCTTTTGTATGGAGAAAATTCATTTCATTAACATATTTGCAGTAAATTATTACATTCACCTTGGGGTACCTCACCCATCTTAACTCTTCTTCATCCCCTTCTCTTCTCCTTCCTCTATCTGTTGGCCTCCTTCCCTTTTGCAGAAGATCTACCGCCTTGTTTCCTATTATCTGTTTTTTGCTCTATGATTTATTTGGCATGAGAGAACTCACGCTGAAGTTCTTATTCCCACTATATCTTCCAGGAATGTTTCAGCTGAGAATTAAGATAAAACTTACTGATGGCTGCATCACTGCACGGCATCACTGGAAATACTTGGATGAAACAAATTCAAAACACCTCTGTGGGAAACATACTCACTTTAACACATACTTACTTTAGTCCATACAGCTATACAGGATTCCCACAAAAAAATTCCCACTGAAGACGAGCTCATAACTCAAAAATCAAAAAACTAACTGGGAAACCTTTCATTAATATGTGAGATTTTTAACATAAAAGCTCAAGCAAATTTTGAAAACAAATGGAACTTGTATAAATAAAAAATATAACTACTGAGATTGAAAACTCATAGATTGTTTAAAAGCGGGTATGACAGAGCTAAACCAATACTTAAATAAATGGAAGGCCATGTTAGAGTTATATAATGCACAGAGTGATAAATAATCGAAAATATAAAAGTGCAGTTGAGACACGGAAGATGGGGTAAATAAGCCCACATATATCTATCCAGATTTTCAAAGATGGACAAGAAATGGAATGATGAAGAGAAAATATAAAAAATGAAATGGCTGAAATTTTCCCTAATTTGAGGAAGAAAATGAATACCCAGTTGGCAATGCATACCGAGCACCAAACACGATAAACAGCAATGAAGCTCATAAGGAATGCAATGAAAACCCAGCAAACCAATGATGAATAAGTCATCTCAAATGGATACAGCAAGGCAGGGAAATTTTCTAAAGAGGAATGGCAATTCAATAAACTACAGAGTTTTCAAAAGTATGGTAAAGGCCGACAACTGGAGAAGGCTATCTTTAAGGGATAAGAGAAAACAACTCTTGCCCTATTCAAGTATTTTATTTTTATTTAACTAACATTTATATGGCACTTACCTCAAAGGGCATTCTAAAAGTGAATTAACTGACATAATTTGATAATCATAATAATCGAATAAAGTAGGAGTAATATTTTCATTTTACTAGTGAGAAAACTGGAGAGTACTGGGATTAAAGTACTATTCTCAATGTCTCATGGCTAGAAAAATCTTAGAATCTGGAGTTTTATCTCAGCAAAATTACTGCTTAAGAATAATGTCAAGCACATTTCTTTTATAAACATGTAGTGATCATAAAAATTTCTCATTGGAATAACTTTATAAAAAGATATGATTAAAAAGTGAAAAATTAAATTCAAAAAGGAGGAATGGTAAACAGAGAAAGTGGTAATTATGCAAACTTTAATGATAAAAAACAAAATAGGCCAGGGATTTAGCTCAGTGGCACTGCACCTGCCTCGCAAGCACAAGTTCCTGAGTTTGATCCCTGGTACCAAAAACAAAAACAAAGACATGAAGACTAATTTAGGGATTACACAGACAAGAAAGAAAGAAATACTGGTCACAATCACTAACTATTTATTCTAGTATGATGTTACAGGTAAAAAGAATATTTTTTTAGATAAATATAACATTTCTAAATGTGTAGGCACCTAGTACACAATACAGCAACATACAAAGCAATGTTTGACACAAGAAAAATCTAATACTTGGAAATAATTAATGGGTTCAGAAAGACAAAAAAATAATAGGAATCATTAAATATTTGAACTTAATAGTTATGAAGATATATACCAAAGCACTTATGAATCTAGATGGAAATTTTATATCACTAAATCCCATATTAGAAAGCATTTAAAAGTTTGGAAAATAATGAATTAATCACCCAACTCAAAAAGGTAGAAAGAAGAAAAACCAATAAATAGAATATGATAATTTTGTAATTCTCAATGTAATAACTGATTTAGATAAGAAGGTTTGACTATGTAACCGTTAAGTAAAAGGGTAACAGATGATTCAACTGACACAGAGCTGACACCACTGATCAATGCTGACAGCACTCTTAACAGCTGGCCACTTCTGATATGGTATAGTAAGAAGTGGATAGCATTATTCTGAAGTGCTCTTGCAAATATTTTGCTAATTAATTTCTTAAAATCAATTAATATAGTGAAACCTTTACATGTAAACTTCCAATTTACAGGACATTTTCAAGAGAAAACAAAATGTAGGTGAAAGCCCAAATTAAACAACCCCACCAGGAAATAATCACACTTGTTTATAAAATTGGATAATCTAAAGGAATACTGATCTAGTTTCTTGAACATATTAATATTAAGGAAAAAAAACTAGAAGAGGAATGTTCTACACTTAAATATTCCTTACAGAAATGTCATATACTGTCACTGATTGAATCATGGCCTGACACTAACTTTAAAAGGCACATGGAACTGAATGGAGGGAAGGGTGAAGACAGATATTAACTTATTTTAGGGAACTATTATTAATTTTATTACGTGTAATACATGTATACCCATGTGTACAGGAGCATAACTCATAACAGGTAAATCTGATGGTGGCAAAAAAAAGAAAAAAAATTTTAAATGGAGGTAGAGGAGAAGGGGGAAAAAGAATTGAGATGTAACCACAGTAAATGGAATCATTATGTCCTGGAAATATGTGCTAATTAGAAACAATGTTGTAGTAATGTAGAAAAATGTCAATTTTTAGAGAAACATACTGGAAAAATTAGGAGTAGTTGTATCTGTAATTTGTATTTTAAAATGTATCAAAAATACATGAAACTCATGATTTAATTATTAAATATAGGTAATCAGTTTGATTCCTCTGTTTATTTTTTCATGTTTGAAATTCTTATAATAATAAATTTCACAAATAAAAACCAAAGATAATGCAAGCAGTCTTGGGGCTTTGCTATCACTTGCTTTGGAAGATACTGAGCTGAGCTAGGTCTCTGTCTGTCTGTCTGTCTATCTGTGTGGGCCCCAGAGGCACCTAAGGCTGCTTCTTAAAGCTGCAGAATACATGAAATGTTCAGAGCAGAAGGCATTTCTTCTTTAGAAAGCACGGTATGCTGCCTGGACAGCAACCATGATGATGATCATGACACTAATCAAACTGGGGAGTCAATGATCAGACATGTCCTCATCTGGGTGTCTGTACTGAACCTATCATCTTACAATGTTAGGCAAGCACTCTAGGGCTCAAGGAACATCCTCAGCACCATCTACTTTTTCTTTTGATATAGGGTCTTGCTAAGTCACCCAGGCTGGGCTTGAACTTATTCCAACGCCAACTCTGAACCAAGCAAATTTGTATACCTTTTTATTATTCATCTTTTCATTGCTATAGCAAATATCTGAACTAAATCAACTTCATAAAAAGAAAATGTTTATTTTGGCTCACAGTTGAAGAGGCTCTAGAAGTCCATTATTGATTGGTCCTGTAGTCTTTGGACCTCTGGCAAAGCAGCACATCATGGCAGGAGCATGAAGCAAAGCAAACTGCTCAGTTCATGGCTGGGAATCAAGAAAGAGAGTGAGGAATGGACTGGTGTCCCACAGTGTCCTTCAAGGGCACACTCCCAGTGACATAAGCACTTCCCCATAGCCCCACCTCTTAAAGGTTCTACCACCACCTCCCAGCGGCACTAAGTCATCCAAATGTAGGCCACTGGAGGACATTTAAAATCCTAATTAAGAGAACCCAGATTATAACGGAGGTCCATCTGGGGTTAAAGGTAGTCTCAATAAAGAGAACTGATTTTTTGTATCCAGTTTTGTTATTACTTGGTTCAAAACATACACAACTTTTTTTTCTGGTTATCCAAGTCCATGAAGTTTCTGAGCTTAGCCCAAAAGAAACTGCCATTCTTCATCTACAATATAGAAGTTCAATATTATCTTGGCAAAAATTATGAAGGTGAATGCCATATGCTTTTATTTGGGCCTCAATCTGTTCAGCAGGGATGGGATAGGGGCTCTGAGGGACTTCAGATGGATAAGCCCCTAAAGAACCATAAGTAACAACAAGAGAGACTCTGAGCATTAAAGACAAAATGTAATACAGAAATCCATAAAGTGTTAACCCTAAAATGAAACACAGGACAGGTGATGGACAATGATCAGTTTACTTCAAACTTATGGTTCTTTTTTTCTTTCTTGTCTTTTGCCTTGCTGACTAGGGCCTCCTTTATGATGTTGAATAGAAACGACTATATGCGAGCATCTTCCTTTTCTTGCCAATCTAAATGGAGAGGCCTTCTAAATTTCTTCATTTAATATGATGTTGCCAAAGGCTTTTTAAATTTTGGTGCCTGTAAAACAGCAGGTACTAGTTTCCATCTAGATTGTTCTCAATGATCCAGTGAATGTATCCATCGTCAAGCTACTGTAAATTATTGGTGCTTAAAGTCTACAAGTGTTCCTTTATACAGAGAAATGCTCTAGAACAAATTACAGCCTCAGGGGTAATCAGAGGTAACAATTGACTATCTGCTTTGTAAATACCATTGAGATGTTGAAAGAAACATGCTCATATTTAGTGATCATTAATCTAAGACAAAGTACGAAAGTAAAAAATTCTTAGCAGCCTTTCCAAACAGCAAACAAAAATTTATTGCATGCAGTAAGCAAAACGAAGGAGGCTGGAAGTCAGAGTTACTGAGAGCAGAACTTCAGAGAAAGCATAATACTCTTTGCTAACATCAGACCTCTCCTAAGAAATGTGATTAGAATATGGAATGGAAATATCTAGTCACAGTTCTTCTTTATCTATGGGTGCTTCTCACAGATAACTCACATGTTCTCACTGTATGGAAGGTGGCTTTCAACAAGAGCCAGAACACCAGGCAAAAACTGCAATACATGTAATGACCTACTTTTGGAAATTATATACCACTACCTATATGATATTGTGTTGGCCACACAATTCAGTCCTTTTCAATGGTATTTCAAGGGCATGAGTATGAAGAGGCATGAATCATTAGTTGCCATCTCAAAGGCTACTGGCTACCACAGTCTGCCCCTCAGAACTGCAGATTCAAGCCCTTCCTGCATAAAAATATTTTATCCATTGTCCTAGAGCCCCAGATTTCACACCATAAAGTACCAGTATTATTTCATTCAGTAAATCAGATAGAAGTGCAAACCATCTTCCTTATTCTGCCAACTGACCTGGTGAGATCCTGCCAGAAATAACAGTTTAAGCCTAGTTGTTATCATCTTCTTTGTAAATCTCCAAGTCTCACCCATTCAGCTTCTAAAATGTGAAATCCGCCCCTTCATGAAATCACCACTGCTGCTGCTATAATTAAGCCCTAAGCATCTTTTTATGGACTATTACAGTCATTTTCTAACTGGTTTTGTCACTTCTGGGTCTTATCTTAAATCACTGTCTTCCCTGCTTCCTGCCAGTTATCACTAAAAATGTAAATATGGTCTTTTCACTCCGTGGCTCAAGAAACTTTACTAGCTCCTGTTACCTTTATAGGTTTAGAACAAGGTAGTACTGAGCACATTAAGGCCATCAGCTTTAGAATCAAACCACCTGTTTTCAACTTTGTTTAATCAATCAAGAATCAAAGAGATTGATTCTATCCATTTTATTCATTCTATCACAGTTAAGAACACAAAGGAATGAGCTTTAAGGTATATGATGGTACCATTCACTGGTATATGAAGTGCTGAGAATGAAGCAGGTTTAAGGAAAACGATGTGGTTGATTTAGCACATATTGAATTTAAGGTGCCCGTGAACAGCAAAGTGTGCAAATATTCGATGTTCCCTTAATATCCTATCTTGGATTAATACCCAAGATGGAATTTGATGTCCTCATTCCATAATGTTGGCACAAGTGGTAAATGGAAAATAATCTCTTTTCTTCTATATCTTAGTGAAGAATAAGGCAAGCTGTTGATTCCATATTCTTTCTCACAGTTCTTCTCTACTCCCATAATTTCCATATATTTTAAGTGTAAGACAGCGAATATTTAGAATCATAGAAGTGACAGGATCTGGAGTGAGTGCATTTTAAGAGATTATTTGAATTTAGTCCTATTAAGTTACAGATGAAGAAAATAAACTACACCTAGTTAAGTGATATACTCAAGGTTACAGTGCCAAAAGTGGAGCTAATATTCAGATTTTCTAATTTCATTCAAAAGTTTATTCTACTACCCAGATTTCTCTAGCAGCATTTCTCAGAGCATAAACTATGTGAGCTCAGTGAATAAAATGACTGAAATGTCATTTTAATACTGGCTACAATTTCCATTACTGGAGAGTTGCAGTGAACAATCTGTTTACGTGACCCAGAATTTAATGGCAGAATACCTTTCCCACCATGTATTAGTGTCAGTAGGGAATGTTGTGGAAAATGATGTACCATGCCATTCTTGGGCATGACCATGGTGGGTCTGAAAGGCACTCATGGGCTCAGTAGAATTATCTTGATGAGTTGAAATTAGAATGATGCAAAAGACGTTCATTCATTTTGACAGATTTGTGCTGTTATTGGAAACAGAAAGTATATAAATGAGTATGTTTCATTAATAAATGAGTATTGATCTTTTTCAAATGAGGAGAGGATCAGAGATGATAGGAGGAGGAAGGG
Organism: Heterocephalus glaber; assembly: GCF_000247695.1. The sequence continues at coordinate 11,776,138 of NW_004624796.1, forward strand.
ATCAGAAGGGGTTGACAAAAAGAATTGAGATGTGTTAAGTACATGTACAAATTCCCCACAAAGAATATAACCATTATGTGCAGCAAATATGTCCTAATAAAAATAAAAACTAAAGAAAAAGCTAGTATAGAGTTGTTTAATGAGCTACCCAGAAATTATTGATCATTGCAGGGGGGTGTCTGAAAGATCTGATTTCTCCTACATAAGTAGTAATGCAAAACTGTATACCTAATCAGGAGTTCAGGGCTTCCAACTGGAGAACTGTTCTTCTTTTGTTTTTTTCATGTTCTTTTCATGTTAGGAACTGGATAATGAAGCTGCTATGTTTTCATTTTGTGGGAGACAGGAAAATAAATTAAATGGTATTAGGGTTTGATAATAAGTAATACTGTTGCTGTGAAGTGGTACACATTTGTAATTGTAAAATTACTAAGAAAATGTTAAATGAATATTAATTTTCATTTCTACTATAAAGCAAGCAATTTAAATATTACAATAAATGAATAATCATGCCAATGAATTATTTAACATTAATCAAATATTACTTGCTAAAAATGTCCTGTTAATTAAAAAATCTAAAACACAACAAATAAGCAATATAATGGAAAGATGAAAAGGCCATCCACATAAATGTCTACTCAAGATTTTGCCAGCTTCACTATAGCTACAAATTAAGAAAAATCACAAGTCAAGAAACTTTCTACTTTTAAAAATACATGTTGAAAGTAGTTTTTTCTCTGTATTTATACAATCAAATCCATAATTACTATGTGTATATTAATGGAAAGAACAATTGATATAGAATTATACAGTATATACTATACCATTACTATTTCCATACATTAATGGAAAGAAATAGAATATGCAAATACCTCTGAACTTATAGGTCTGTCACTAAAGGGCTCTATGAGTATGGATTCTCCAATGTCTTCCAGAAAGTGAAAGAATTACAGAAACTGTCAGCAATGTGCAAATATTAGACATTTGACTGAACCAGTCAGTACTACATCCCCTGCTCTCACTTGATGAAAGCACAGTTAAAAGAATTTTTTTTCTGGTAGTAAGGATGAATTAGGGCCTTCACACTAAGTTACATACCTAGCTACCCCTGCTTTTTAAAAAAATACTGATATAGAGTCTCACTACATTGCTAAGTTGTCCAGCCTGGGCTCAAACTTGTGATCTTCCTTCTTTCAGTCTACCAGAGTGCTGAGATTATATGCATGTACCACTGTGCTCCACTGACAGTGAAGTTTTTAAATTTCAGTACATGTGAGTTTTGTTCCTCTGGTAAATCCTTATTGAGACACAGTGCAGTTCAAGGCTCCATGCTAGAGCTATGCATAAGACAAATCCTTGGCAACCTTAAGCTTGAATCCAGGAGAAAAGTAAGTAATTATCTGCAAATACAAGATTTACAATTGTCATAAGGTTAGAGATAAGCTACTGTGAAATTGATAAACTGTAATTATTAGATTAAAATAACTGGAGAAAGTTTTATTACAATGTATCATGCATGCTCTTTCTTGAAGAATAATAGGTAAGATTAAATATGCACAGTGGGGAAAAAATTCTAAAGAGAATAAAAACGAGGAAAACTATGGATATATGTAGTAGCGACATTTAGAGTAATTCCCTTGAACTATAGAAAAGGGTGCTAATATTGTAGAGTATAAACCTCTCTTATTTGTAACATGGTGAACTTCAGTAAGTTAATTTTAATTAGCTAATGTATTCTTCTACATGAAGCTATATGCTTTTGAAATTTGGGAACTACATATTCTGAACTATACTAAAATACATGTGCCTAAAATTTATGACTTAAAAAGTCAGAAAATCTTAGTCTTTCAACCAATTGCTACAAAATGCTTTCCTCAGGTAAGAAAATATCCTGTTTTATTAATACCTTCCATATGCCAGGAAGTATACCTAATTCTTTGCACAGATTAATTTTTCCATTTATCCCATATATGAGATATACATTATCCCTATTTTAGAAAGAAAAAAGCTAAGGTGGAAACTAGGTAAGCTGCTACAAAGTGCAGAAGCTAAGGTCTGCCTGGGCGTGGTTTCCAAGGAGCACCTCAATGTCTCTACTTTGCAGAAAAATGAAACAAAAACAAAAACAAAAGCTTCACAAAGCCAGATTTTGACCTGTTTCGTGCAAACACAAGCTTTCATATAAATTAAATTTAACTTAATTCCAGTCAGTGAATGAAAGTCTTTGAGTCAAGATGTTGCCCCAAAATTAGGTGTGACAATGATATACAATTTATGAACAGGTTGCTTTGAGTCTGTTTTCCTACAAATAGCCCTGGCAGAGCTATTTCTGGTGCACTAATCACCTTAATTTTCAGATGTTTGCAGGTACCAGATACGTAGTTTGATTTTATGTAATTTATTCAGGCATAGAAGCGCAGCTTTCACTTCACGCCAGCTTTCTACAGGGCTAAAGATATTTATCTGTACATGACCCAGCCAGTGCCTTAATTTTGCACAATTAATATTATGAATTTTAAGGAATAGGCATACGTTCAATGCCTTAGAGCTTGAGTCTCATGGCCTCCAGCTGAAACTGCAGCAGTGGCCGGGTTAGGAGAGAGACAGGAAGCGGTGTTTCAGAGAGGCAGAAATACTACAACACTCTCGAGCTTACCCTGCTGGGAAAAAAAGCTACCGCCCCGCCTAAAGGAACCGGATAGCTCAAAAAGCTACCAGCCCCTTCCTCGCCCTTTCTCGCTCACCATTTCCGCTTCCGGGGATGTGACTTCCGGGCCCTCCGGCATGAGGGGCGGGGCTAGAGAGGAGCCGGAAGTTGCCCTACTTCCGGTACGGGAAACTTAGCTGCTACCCTGACCCGGCTTGACAGGTGCGGTTCCTGCAAGTAGCGCTCTCTCCTTTCCCCTCGCTCCTGTCTAACCTTCAAACTGGTTTGCCGCCACCGTCCCGCAGCTTCTGTCTCCGAACGCGCCCCTTCCCTATGTTCCGGGGCAGGAGTCCTGACACCCAAGACCCGCCCGCCGGTTCCCCGTCATGTCCGAAGTGACTAAAGAGCTGATGGAGCTGGTGTGGGGCACCAAGAGCAGCCCCGGGCTCTCGGATACCATCTTCTGCCGTTGGACGCAAGGTACCCTCGCTGGTCTGTCACCTGCGAGAGTGTGGCTGTGGCGCCTGTCGCTGCAGCCCCTCGGGTGCCCGGCGTTCTGCCCCGGTCCCGATGCCCGGCGTGGAATTGGATTTTCTAGAAACGCCCTGTCCGCCCGGGGTGGGGGTGGGGGTGGGGCTGGCTGGCTGGAGCCCGGCCACAGCTGCCCACTGCCATCTCCGTGCTACCTTGCAGCTGGGGACAAGGGGCGACAGAGAGGTCGATCCCACTGCTGGCCTGCAGTGGACAGCGAAGGTGTGTCCCCTGCCCGCGGGGCAGTTTCCCAGCCCCTGTTGTTGTGGCCGCCCCGACCTTTACCCACTAACAGCGCTATGTGATTAAGGTTTGGTCTGTTTTCTCTTGGGAGAGGAGTCCACAGGAAGGTTAAGGTGGCCCATGCCAGAAAGCAGTTTCGTTGTTTGTCTTGTAGTTATGTGGTTCAGGGTGGTACCTTGAGTGCAAACGCAGGGTTGCTTGCTCCGAAGTGTTCCCTTGGCCCCAGGCATCCCTGGTTTTGAGATAATGTATTAGTATCTGATCGTATCTGTTACTGTGTAAAAGAAACAGGCACAGCGTTTCTCGTGCCAGTCTAGGGTTATCCAGACAGGATTTTGGCTTATATAAGAAGCTTTATTAATGGTACAGATAATAAGGAAATTAAAATACCACGTATTGAATTTCTTCACTGTTCCGGCCTCTATACTGGGCATTTTATACTAGTAATTATCTTTAGTTTTTAAATTTCCATAATAAAATATAACACATTCTTAAGGTAATTTAAGAAAAATACGGTGATGTTAAGAACATACTTTTGGAGTCAGATCACTTATGTATGTTGAGCACTATTGTTATTTATAGAAATCTATTCCCAAAGAATTGGGATGATTTTTTAGCACAGTAAATATGAATCCCTATTTCCAAATGTGTAACTCTGTAACAAAAATTAAGGATTTAGGTAATCCTTTCTTCTCTTATAGCTCTGTCAATTTCAAGAGCCAGTAAAGTTAGAATAATGATTTATTAGAGTCAGTTGGACTAATTAGTATATTGCTCTTGTCTTCCAAATGAGAAAAGTGAATGGTGGAGGTTAAATGACTGGGCCAAAGTTGCACAAATTGATAGATATAGGAGTGAATTATTCCAAGTCTCTCAGCTCCCGATTCAGCTCTGTTTTCATTATTTTGCTTTGAGTTTCTAAACTCCACTTTTTTAGTTTGGCCCTTTTTACACATTTTGTCATTTAACTAATATTTTCTGAAATCTTAGACACCTGCATTTGCAGATTTTATTTTAAAACTTAACTCCTTTGGTTTACTTATTCTAATAGTGAACAGTTCTAAATACACAAACTAAAGGATTCAGAAAGTTTTACTTGCATTGGAATCTGTCAAGGCTCATTATGCATTTAACAATGTAGCATACGTTGATATGTTTGTTTATAACGTGATACAAATTCAAGGAAAACTTTTAGGCAATTCTAGTAAGAGCACAGTTTTTGGATTAAGTATGTACTTGGGTTATGGGTTCACATTATTTAATTTTTAAAGCCTCAGTTGCCTTCTCTGTAGAATGCATATAGAAGTATTGCCGACATAATAAGGTTGTCATGAAGATTAAAGGCCACATAAATACATTTAGCTGATTAGCACAATAGTAAATGCTCAGCAATTGATAGCTATTGCTGTATTAATTTAAAAAGCATGTAACTGTGGACTGAGCCAAAGATCATGTGACTTTGCCCTGACAATTGTAAGACATGATTGTTTATTTGATAGGTAATCATTATTCTAAAAAATACTTTATCATGACATATTAGAATGCTTTTCCTACCACCCTTTACTCAGGGGAAAGTTTCTTAACAAGATTAAAGATTAGTTCAATGAGTCTCATTCAAGAATAAAGAATTTTTTCCCCCAGAGAGTATAGATAGTTATATTGTGGATCTACGATTCTTCCTGGTTTTACACTGGTCAAGATTTTAAGGCAACATTTTTTTTTAATTATCACCTCTAAATCAGAAGGGAATGCTATTAATTAGTATTGAAACTGTTGTATTCATTCCTTCATCCCTGGAGGTCATTGCTAAATATTGCTGTGGCAGTCACTTGCGATTGTGGGAACAGGCACAAGACACTGCTTTGCCGCATTAGTCATGTGTCATCAACACTGGCTTTATTTTTATAATCGATAACTGTACTTGAATTGACAACTGCAGTTTCCGTCATTTGGAAGCAAGTTATAGATGAAAATGTGTAGAATAAATGAAAAGTTCTATGTACAGATCTTCCATTCTGTATAATAAATTGCATTTATTGGTTAAGTTAAATTATTTTGATGTGGTTGTTAAAATAAGCTATAAGAGTGGTATACAGTTACTGTTTTAAAATTGATTTGACATTTTTAGATAATTCTGCAAATCTTTTATGTTTAAAAAATGTGAGGTAGGTTTTGTAGTTGTTGTTTCATTTTTGCCAGATTTCATTTCATTGTATTTTTTGAGACAAAGTTTCACTATGTAATTCAGGCTAGCTCTGAACTCCCGGCAATCCTCCTGTCTCAGCCTCTCCAGTACCAGGATTACAGACATGTGCCACCATGCCCAGCTTGCCTGTTTTTATTTTAAAAATAATAAACCACTTAATTTAAAGGCTTGAAGTTGCCTTTTTTGCCCCCACTTAATCCAGTACTCAGGAGACAGTAGCAGGAGGATCGATACATGTTGGGCACCAGTCTGGGCTACATAGTGAGTTCAAGGCCAGCATGAACTACATAGTGAGACCCTGTCTGCAAAACACAAAACAATAATAAAAATTAACTTGGAAATGTATTCTCTCCTCCATGTTTCCTCCTTCTCAATTGCCTATAGTACTGTTTAAAGACAAGCAAGTGTTTTTCAACTCTCTTAGTTTATTAGCACCACTTATTTTCCAGTGGTGGCGAACCTATGACATGTGGCAGTGGACTGTTTGTTCTCACTGAAAGTCGTAAAAGGTTCACCATCACTAAACTACATGAGTATTAAGGCCCTTTCAGCTGAGACTTGGTAAAGTGGAAGGGAAGACAGTAAACGTAGTATAGCACACATTAAGCACAGACAGTCCTGAGAAGGTGAAGGGATGGGGATTCTGGAGTGGAGTAGCCTGGATGGGCCTGCTTTGGCGATGTGATTTGACCAGCTGCTTGGAGTCACTGATCATGTGGGTTTCTGAACAAGGCGAGAGTGACTGGAGAGAGGGAGGGAAAGGGAGAGTAATAAAAGATGAAAGAAATGGTATGAGCCAAGTCATAGTTGGCTTCTAGACCATTCCCAGTTCTTCTGCTTTTACCCTGAAGTGGGAAGTCTTTGAAAGGTTTGGAGTAAGATCTTTCAAATTTTTAAAGGACTGGTCGCTGTGTTTAAGGATAAATTGAACAGAAAGGTCAAATGAGAGATCATTGCGGTAACTCGGGAGAAAAGATGATGGTTTGCATGAGAACAGTAGTAGTGAGAAAGTGGAAGAAAGTGCTCAGATTGACCACATCCCAGCGACATCAGAATGAGAATCATCTAGATCTAATAGAGGTGGTGTCAGTGTTATAAACGAAAACATTGAACTTACTTACTGGAATTCATTCTTTTCAGTATTGATTGTGCAGCATAGTGGTTTTTGCACATCTTTTCTATGAAAGGCCAGTGGCCTTTTCTTTTCTTTTTTAATACTCCTCCTCTCTGTGATTGCAGCCACAGTATGAGGATGGCTCTTCCAAAACTTTATTTATAAAAGCATATGAAGATTGTAGTTTGCCAGTCCCTAATTTAGATTATGAATTTCAAATACCATTTTTCTATCTTTAATACTAAAGCCTTTAGGTTACTTTCTTGTTGCACTTAAAGATTAGCCAGAAAGAGAAAAACTGAATTTTGCTATTTAGGTTGTTTTGTTTTGTTTTTGCAGGGGGCGGTGTGGCGATTCAGGAGGAGTAAGGACAAAAGCTGTATTTGATTGAAATTACAGTTTTAGGTTTTTATTATAGTTGGCACTCTTAATTACATGATATGAAAAATGAGATTTATTACATTACTTAATAAAAGTAAAGGGTGAATTAAAAATATATGTATAAAATGTATTAGCTAATTTGCTTGGGTTAAAGTTTTGAAAGTATATTTGGGCTTTTATTATAGTGTTAGAATTAGAATTATACCAAAGTAATAAAAAGATACACATTAGCATTAATTTTTCTTTAAATTGAGGAGAGTAGTGTGGATCTCACCCTTTCCAAGATTTTGTTGTTGTTAGAAGCCTTTTATTTCTCTCCAGTATATTTTTTCTTTTCTCCAACATAAAATCATAATCCACCTGTCAGCCAACTTTTTTAAATTCACAAGTTGTAAACACACGTAATAAAGTTAGTTGTATGGTACTTTTAATACCTAAGTTTTTTATTCAAAGACTTAAAAAATAGCCATCATAAAGCATATGTATTATGCTTAACAGTTGTGAAAGTCGTATTTAATTCTTACAGCAACTCTGAAAGATGTGGAAGGACACCTGTAATTATCCTCATTTCTGTAGATAAGGAAAATAAGGCCCAGTTCAAATTCGTGACCCAGCCAAGATCATTTAACTTACACAAAGTCAGATCAAGCTTTTCTATGGCCTGTGTTTATATGGAGGCTAGAATAATTGAGGGCCCAGTTGTCAAACTGGTTTGAGTAATGTGTATATATATTGAGGGAGAGATGAAAATAAGACAGCAGAAAGTTTCAAAGAAGATAGGGCTCAGGTTTAAATTAATTATGGGCTATAAAATGAGAAACAGACTTTTCTTTGGTCTATAGTACTTTGAAATGTGATATAAAATGATATATTTCGGATCAGTTGTGAGATGGGTAATATTCTAATCAGAAAGAAATCAGCCATTTTGTGATAAGTTAATTCTTTTTAAAACTAGAAAACAATTGAAAATGTCAGACAAGAAAAGTAGCTCTGTCCTAAGAAATTCAAATTAAAATTAATTAAAAAAAACTTACAGGCGAATACTTACCATAGTCATCTTTTAGTACAGAATACTTAATTTCCATTTGATTGACTTTAATTAATTTTATGCTCCAGTAGCCTTCGTCATAATTAATTAATGCACTCAAATGTATATACTAGCATTAAAAATTGAAATAAAGCTTATCTGCCTAGAGTTCTCACCGTGGATTCTAATATGCAAGATGCAAAAGCAACCCACTGTGCTGTAGGTCTAACTATAGGCTTCATCCATGGATCTTGAAAATTGCATCACATTATTAGAATTTTTAAGGAGAGCTATAATCCATCACTAATTCACACTCATTGCACACCCTGGAAATATAGCAGAGCCTTTCTCCTCCACTCATTACAGCGCCAGGAGCCCTTATTTCCACAGAGCAAATGGAAGGCCTCTTGCCTTCACCCTTGCTGCCAGGTTGGACTTCAGATTTGATTGTCTTAATGCAATAATAGCACCTTCAGTTGTCACTTGTCCTTCTTAAATTTGTCCCATCTACCTTATCTGTTTTTGATTCTCCCATTTGTTCTGTCTGATTCTCAGTCTACTGTGCATTGCTGGGGAAAATTGTGCCCAGGATCAATACAAATGCAGTAATTAAAACTTAGCTGAGCTCTCAGTGGTTCTTAGCTCTTATCTCTGTCAGCTTTATTTGTGCTTTTCAGGATTAGCATCCTCACTTACTTACCCTGCTCATTCCTCTCACTTCCAGTAAGTAGCATCTCTTCACTTCCTCTTTGCCTGTCTACTCAACTTAGAAGCACTTAAGATTTACATCTTAGAGCTGGTGTGAGGCTCTAAGATTAGTGGCTTTAAAGGTTTTTGAATACAGGCTTTCATTATCCTTTTAAAAATGAAGGGCTTCAATATGAAAAATACAAAATTAGTATAAAACCAATGGCATTGCTTTATATTTTTGCAAATCTTTTTAGTCTAGCTCGTTAGATAGCTGGATATTCCTCTCCATGCAGTCTGTTGCAATATGTGGTTTTGGTTGAAGTGTATAGAGAAAATCTAGTCTCACGCAGATAGGTAATTGAAAAAAATACTGCAATAGCCCTTTCAAATAAGTGGATATTCTTTGGTACCACCATGGAACTTGACAGGTGGTAAAGTCTTTGAAGTTGGTTACAATGTGGAATTTGAAGGCACATCGTTAACTTCTCTTACTCTTACATTTAAATCCATTGGTCTGTCTTGTACTTTGAATGGATCTCTCGCCTATACATTAATTTGTAACAGCATGCCTCGGTCATGTGGAAACTCGGTCCACTGGATTATGACAGCCCTTCTAAATTTAATGTGTAATACAGTATACAGTATTAAAAGTCACTTTTGTTACTGTCAGCACTGATCTCAGAAAAATCTTTAAGCATTGAGAAACTGTCAAACTTATAGTCATGGATACAGGTTTTTCTAGGTTATTGCTTGAAAACTTGAAATTTTACCACAGGCAAAAATGTAGCCAGTTGTTTTCCTTCCCATGTCATCTGTAATTCATTTCTGAGAAGATGTCTGCAAGATACTCAAATCTGAATAATTATATTTGATTGATAGTTCTTCAGAGTAAAACTAAAACCAAAAACCAATACTCCATTTTATAAAGCACCAAATTTAGCTTGCAATTTAAAAGATTACACGTGTGCTTTTACCAAAGATAACTATCAACCATTGACAGCGAACCTTTTAGAGCTTTTGATGATAATTAACAGCTAGCTGCAGCACTTGTACCATAGATTTGCTACCACTGCTATAAACCATCCTACTGTTGTATGTAGCAGAAGTGCTTTATGGGCAGTTTCCATTTTGTCACATGCAATATTTGAAAAAGACATTGCATTCAAGGGCAAGATTTAGTGAATTTAGCAGTTTTTACTACATTAGTAAGGGCTTTCGTAGCATATGTGCTGCCGAAGTGAGCACAGTAAGGGCTTTCTTAAAGAGTGTGTGAGGAGTGTGGGAAATGTGTGTGTGTGTGTGGTGTTTACTAGTATAATAAGTACTAGTGCACCTTGATGTCATTGCCTTGATATGTGCTAAGGAACCAGCAATTTAACCCAGCATTGCTTTTGTGTGGCCACTGTGTATGTCAACAGCATGAAAAGGGCAAATAATTTCTTTTTGTTATGAGCTGGGGCTTAGCTCAGTGGCACTGTGTCTGCCTGGCAAATGCAAGGTCCTGAGTTCAATTCCCGGTACCGGAAAAAAAAATTCTTGAAAACTACTGGATCACTTGAAAGAATCTCTAGGAATTCCAGGTCTGTGGACCACAGTTGAGAACTTCTGTCTTTAGCTAGTCCCACCACTACCACACCATACTTTGTCAACTCTTTTAACACTTGAAATCCTAGTAGTTTCTTTTCCCCATATATATTCCTTTTCGTTTTTTGTAATTCACTTACTCTTCAGTCTATACAAAATGGTATTTCTTTGTCCACCTACCCTTCGAGCTTTTTTTTCCTTTCTGCCAAGCTTGTTAAATTGTTCACTTTTACTATTTCTCCTATTCTGAACCACACTTCAGTCTTTTAAAGTTTAGCTAATCTCTCTAGCACTCTAAATGTCTTTTTCTCTTTTCTCTCTTAAAAAAATATTTCTAGTCACATCCTTAATCCAGAATTGACATCTTTACTTAGTAGCATTTGTAACAAGTGATTATTCTTTGCTTCTGGTTTTTGCTTTATAGAACCCCAGTTAATGTGTTTCCTCCCTTCTTTTTTATTTTTCTAATCTCCATCAGTGTCCATTGCTTACTCAGCCTGTGCTCACTTTTTTAAAGTTCCCAACTTCATTATCTTTATTGTGCATGATTTCAGATGATTCAAACTGCTATCTCTAGTCCCAACTCTTCCCCTAAGTGCCGGACCCATATCTCCCACTTCTAAATTGTTGCCTCACGCTTCTTGAAACTGTATTTTGCATTCTGGAAACAAACACCCGCATTATCTTCCCTTTCAAAAACTTCAACATTAATTGAATGATGACTTTACAACATACTAGGTGAAAACAGTTTTCAGTAAAATAAGCAAGATAACTTGTAAGGCGAGGTGGATAACAAATGAGTAAACTGACAGTATTATTTAGATGGTGATGAATGCTGATTGTGCTGGGAGATGATAGGATAGACAACCTAGATAGGTTTGTCAGGAACTATCTGAAAAGCGAACACCTAAAATGAGTCCTAAAGAATGAGAAAGCCTCAGGTATATGAAGAAAATAGGGGAGAGAACCTTTGACCTATAGAACTGCTAGCATTGAAAACCCAAGAAAAGACCTTGGGAGGTCCAAGGATCCAAGGTCGTTGTAGATAACAAAAGTAAAAGTTAACTGAGGATCAGTTGGATTGATAAATCGCAAAGTGTTTTTAGAGGATGAAAAGGAGTTTGGGTTTTATTCTAATTGCACTGAAAAGCCATTGAAATGTTTTAAGCAGATTGTGAAAAAAATCTGATTTCCATTTAAAAAATATTCTGGCAACTGTAGTGAGTAGATGAGAGTTAAGAGGGATGTAGGGAGCAGCTGGGTGATCTGGTTGGAAATTTTTAGTCTTGTAGGCGAGAGAGGATGGTGGCTTGAACTAAGGGGTGGACTGTAGACATGATATAGAAATGGACATGGACAAGGTATATTTTGTAGCTTTGAACCAAGATGACCTTGTCTTAGAGTGAAGCCTAGAAGAAAAATTAGAACTACCCAGAGGAAAGGTTAGCAGATCTTTCCAACGGAAGGAACATCATTCATAAAGGGCAAGAAACCTGAGAGAAAACAATATTTGAAGACCTGAAAGAAACTCAGCATGCTTGAGGAAGAATGACAGAGTGAAGAATGACAGAGAGGCACAAGGCAGATCATACAGGACTGAGTTAGGAAATTTAGACTCTGTCCACACGTGAAGGTCTAGTCTGGGCTATATTTGGGGTTGCCTGATTATAACCAGCAACAGAAAGCCAGGAGTTGATGACATCATAGGGAGAATATATAGCATGCAAATGGCATACATCTTAGTGCACAGAAACATCAGCATTTAAAAGCTCATCGACAATACTAAAAAGAAACAGAAAAGGAAAACTTGGAACAAGAGGGACCAAAATCCAAGGGACATGTGACTTTTTTAGAAGTTGTTGTCAGCATTTTAGGTGATTTTTCTGGGCAGTTAAAGTAAAGTTTCAAAAGTAGCCTGTATTGGTCATCCATGGACCTGGGGAAGAATGAATTTGGTGTAGTCGTGGATCAAAAAACAGTTTACCGTGTGTTGAAATGAGATAAAAAAGTTGAGTTACTGCACATAGATATCTTGGGGGACTTTGAGAGGACAAAATGAGAGAGTGTGGGAGTGTTTGGTGGGATCTCCCAAAGTATTTTAAGAAATGTATGTTAGATACAGGATTAAATGGTGTTTGGAAGAGAGCGGTTGAAAGAAAAGAAAAGTAGGATGGGATGAGATCTTCTGTAGGTAGTGTTGCTAGTCTCAATCTGAACACTTCAGAGTGAGCTGTAATTCCTTCTTCATCAAGCCTGATTTGACATATTTGTCAAATCTTAATTTTACCTCAGAAATATCAGTTGACAACAGTTTTTCCTCTTCCCCACTAAGTAGATTTATTAGGTTGACAGTATCTTTGTAGGGCTCTTGAAGCAACATTCTTTCCTTTCTCCTCCTTTGAAAAAGTTCAGTATGATGATATGAGTACTGGTGCAGTCATAGTTGGCCCTGTGCGGATGAACCTCAGGTCACTCCCTCCGCTCGTTTACTGTCCCCGCTATCACTACCCTACTGTCACCTTGCCCTTTAGCGACATTGAGTTTCCCTCTGATTCATCAGTTCTCCTCGGCCCTACAAACCTTTTTTGTTTACTAAAGATACTTTCTTCACCTGCATTTCCTTTCCTCACCCTTGCTTCTCGGGCAAACTCCTATGCAATGCTAGCATTGCAGTCATGTGTCCTAACTTGGGCAGACTAAGTCATGGGTTTCTATATCCACCACACCGTCTGCACACTGTCCTTCTGTTAGAGCATTAACTTACTCCTTTGTGTTAGTACTGATCTGTCTGGGCCGGTTAGCTCCTCCAGACCAGGGACTGTGACATCCATGTGCACATATCCTGGATGATTGTCATATAGCTAATGTTTGTTAAATATTTGGTGGCTGAGAGATGAGATTATAATCGTTAATGAAATTTGATTTAAAGTGATGATTTAAGAGTAAGAGCACTGAGGTGTAGGAAGGAAGTATGATTTCCCCAAGGTTATGCAGATAATAACTCTGACTTCTTACTCGGCCTTCTGGGGATCCTCTACTAGCTGCCATCAGTCAGTACTGGTTGGATGATATTTAAAGTAAGACAGAGCCAATTTAAGTACATTTATCTTCTGTGATGTCATTTAAATTTTAACTTACAGAATCTGACTCAAAGATTGAAATGAAAAAAGTTACTGTGCAGAATAAGTCCTATAATTCTGTTAGAATTCAGTAGACTATCTAATTTTCTTTATAGAAAATTGAATTACCAAAAGTCATTTTTAGGGGCAGGGAGTATAGCTCAGTGGCATAACACGTGTTTAAATGAATGAATGAATGCATGAATGAATGAAATGTCAGATGTAGTGTCCTTTTACTCAATCTACACTATCGTTCTAGGTGGTCTGTAGGTGTGGAATTTTATTTGCGTTTTTGTGAGCATGTGTACATGCACATGTTTATTGCATTTTGGGAAGGCAAAGATTGGTTGCGTAGTGTTTTCAAAAGGGTTCCTCTATCCTCCTGACAGTTAACAATCACTGTTGCTGATGACTTGTAGATATTTTGCTGTAGTGCTAAGTGATCCTTCCCAAAGCAGAGTACATAAAAATTTCTTTCAGCTGCTACTTGAACTCTATTTTTAATCTTTGCTACTTGCTTTTATTTTCAGGGTTTGTGTTTAGTGAATCAGAGGGATCTGCATTAGAACAGTTTGAAGGTGGTCCTTGCGCTGTCATTGCACCTGTTCAGGTAACTACTTTACCAACCCCTTGGAGGGACAGTTCACATGCTTCATGCTTGGCTGTTGTTATCTAATGTCTGTATTCAGCATAATCATGAGATGCAGTCAGTTAAGTTTTTTGCTTATATAAATTGCTATAAATATCTAAAATTAAAATCCATTCAAAATGTGGGTGAGTTGCATAGTAGTAGCCTTTTGAACTAACTTTCAAGGAAAAATAGTAAGTATTCCCTGACTTTTAAGAAAATTAGGAATTACTAGTCTTGTCATCTTTTCTGAAACAAAGATCCTACTGAGTAATAACATTTTCTACACTGAATAGGTACAATTATAGTAATTATACTATTGTCACTTGTCCTTTCCATAAAAAAGATTTTCCTGAAAAGAAGAACATGAATTAATATTTTTGTGGCCTAAAAGTTGAAGATGAAGGGCTGAGGATTTAGCTCATTGGTTCCGCCGCCTGCCTCACAAGCGCAAGATCCCAAGTTCGATCCCTGGTACCCCCCCAAAAAAAATTGAAGATGAGTTAATATTTTTCAAATATTTATATAGTGTTTTGGATTGTAGCTTTGAGCTTTCTAAATAGAATTAGTAGCAACTGCTTTCAAGCAGAATTTCAAAAATAAATTTTTCTTTGCACAAAAGATGAGGTTTACTTGAATGTCTACTTGATTTTGAATCTTGATGTTTTTGAATCATAGACTAATGTACCATGATGTTACATTATTACAATCCAGAATTTTCAGTTTACCATTTTGCTAACAATGTCTAAACAGCAGTATAACATTAGAACTACTATAAATGAAGCTGTAATTCATAGTTTATGTTTTAATCATATTTTGAAAATACCTAATTTATTATTCATTAAGCATAAAAATACATTTCTGGATTTTAGCTAAAAGTAAATTTGTCTCGTAAATGTGCTTATGTTATTAAATTGAAAATGTATTTCTCTAAAAGAAAAAAAATCTCCTCTTGCAATTGATTCCAAAATACATACTTTTAGGTCATTATTTCTTTTTTTTTTTTCCATTAAGTTTATTGGTACATTTTAGGTATACAATACAGTTACAGTCATCATTGAGATCTTGTACCTTTACATGATGTATCTTGGTTCTTGTTTTTTCCCCATTCCCCTGCCCTCCCTTCACCCCCTCCACCCTTCCCTATTTACAAAGACTTTTTTTCCTGTTTTTCCTTTTCTCATATTTTTTCTTTTCCCTTCTTTCCTTTCCCCTACCCCTCCCACTTCCCCTACTCTGTCAAACATTTTCTTCCTCTTTCACGATATCAGTTATACATTTTGATTCTTATTTACACTTTTGGTTTTTCACACCAGAGAAACTATTCAGTATTTACACATGTGTCCTATTTATTTCACTTAAGAGTATAGCCTCAGTGTGCATCCAGTTAGCTACAGATATCTTCAGTTTTTCATTCTTTATGGCTGAGTAGTACTCCATTTTAGAAAAAAAAAGCCCACATCTTCTTTATCCAGTCTCCAGTTGATGGGCATTTGGGCTGTTTCCAAGTTTTAGCTATTACAAACTGTGCTGCTATAAACATGGGTGTGCGCGTATCACTGTGGTATGATTCTTTTAATTCTTTGGGGAAGATACCCAGCAGGGGAATAGCTGAGTCAAATGGGACTTCTAATCCTAGTTGGGTCACTGTTTCTTTACAGAGTAAAATTGAATTTATTTGCATTAATAAAATTATTTGAAAAATTTGAATGTCTGAATTTTAGCTCAGAATTACTGAACCTAAAGAATGGAATTTAGCTATGAATTAATAATTATACCTGTTGTGCTGAGTAACTGGGCATGTTTTGGTCACCAGTAGGAACCTTATGTGAACATGGAGACTCTGTCTTGTCCATATGGAAATTAGATTTTATAAAGACCACCCCTCTCGGCCAGTGATAGGACCCAAGGGTTTTAGTGAAACTCTGTGTAGTTAACTGCAATGTTTACTGACCACAGCAGTTTAAAATTCAGTCAGTTTCAGAGATGATAGTTTTGTAAGTGGGGGAGAAGGGCTAATTGTTAAATCCTGAAGCTGTCCTTATGGACCTCTGAGGCAGTGAGATAGCTTAAGAGGCAGGTAAATCCTTTCAGTTGATAAAAGAATTTTGTTTACATTAGTATTTTAATTTAAATGTCAAAACTAAATGATTAAGAGTCATGAGAAATATATGAGTATGGATATTAACTTTTTAAAACTATAAACTTTACAGCATGATGCTACGAGAGTGGCGTCAAATAGGTAATTCACTCGTGGCCCTTACTCTGTACAGCATTGCATGCAGAGTTTATAGCATTCCATTGTAAAGAGAGAAGTGAGGTCAGTGGTGGCATAACATGAAGTTCCAGAAATGCCATCAATATGACTAGTTGACAATTTGAGGAAAAAATGAGTTTAGGTCATCTCATACCAAGTACCAGACATGTGCTTGGACTATTCAACCATGCAAAACAAAACAAAACAAATTAATGGATTGTCAACACTGTAAGAAAAGATTCCTTTAAGCTGAAAAACAGTTGCAGTTAGCCAAGTGTGGTGGTACATTCCTATAATTCCAGCACTCTGGGAGGCGGAGGCAGGAGGATTGCAAGTTCAGCCTGGGAAATTTAGTGACTTAGTAAAACCCTTATCTCAAAAAAGGAGTGGAGATGTAGCTCAGTGCAAACTCCCTGGGTTAAATCCCCAATACCATCAAAAAAAATTTTTTTTTAGTGACTATTAGCAATAAGAGGATATTGTCTTATGCAAGGAATTTGTACAAATTGGTACAAGACCCCTGCTGGTGACATGGGCATGCAGTTAGGATTAGTAGAATGATGTTAGAAAATGAAAGAATCAAGACAGTAACTCCCACTAAGACTCCAAGAAAGGAAAAATAAAACTGTAAAACTAACTAGAGTCTCTTTCTTATTTTTAAAAATATTTAAACATAAAATTATAATTACCAGTGATGTGTGGATGGGATGATGCTGGCACACTCATATACTACTATCTAGTAAATTTGTACTTTGATTTTGGGAAAGAATTTCACATTATAATAGAACTGTAATATGCTACTGTGTATTGTACTAATATACAATAATATAATGTAAACATGAAAAAATAAGTAAATTTCAATAGCTTGGTAGACAAATTGTGGTTAAGAATTATATTTATGAATTTCTTAGGAAAACCAAATGGAA
>NW_004624796.1:11793590-11828344 GCF_000247695.1 Heterocephalus glaber
AAATACCATATATCACAATGCCAGTGGTGGTTGTATTAATGAAAGAATAATGAATATCTTTATCTCACTTCCAAAATTTTGTAATGTAGTTATATTACTCAATTTTATGGTGGCGGATATTTTGGAGAAAAATCAGGAGTACTTGACTATAGTACTTGTAGGCTTTATTTCTATGTGAATATGAAATTTTTAAAAAAATTCTGTGTATTGATAATTAGCTATTAGGTACTGTATTGAATCCATTGCATAAATTTTCTCATATAATCCTTTCTGTGACTTTTTAAAGTTTGCACTGTTATTATTTGTAGTTAGTATTGGAACCGGAATTCCAACAGGTCTGTCTAACTAAAAACAGTCCTCTTAATTTGCACTCTCATGGTTTCAACCACAGGTAAGAATCAACTTAGTAACCTGTTTTTCTTGGATCTGCCCTTGAAAGGTTCACATTCAATAGATGATCTGCATTTTAAATGAATGAGCTAGATGGACCACGCTTTGAGGAGTAAACACTGTCCTGTACTCGTTTCTGTTAGATTACGCAAGTAACAGCTAGTTGACTTGCTGGAAGGAAAGATGAGAAATCAGTTTGTTTTTTTCTTTTAAATCTTAATAGCATTATGAGCTAAGGAATTTAGGAGCTCTTTATGATAAAAGTGTTGACTCTAATTGTGGTAGCCTGTTATCACATGCAGAGCTCAACTTGAAGAATCACCTTTATATTTAGATTTCTTTTATTATAAGAAATGTAAGAGAACTGTCAACTTATTTGTGTTCCATCAGGCCTTCACTTTATGAATGGAGCAGTAAGATTCTGTAATTTCAAGTTATGTGTCTTAATTACTTGAGTCAATTCTTCCACTTAAGAATGATTAATTTTATGGTTCTAGAATAAAGTTTATAGTATTGTATTCTGAGTAAACAACTACTATGCACCATTGTGAAGAAAAAACATTTGAAATTTGTCTAAAACTTTAAAAGAGAAGGTGGTGCATATTCGCTTTCCCATTTTAAAATAAAAAAATGAGATATGTTTATAATGCATTCTAATTATTGCTTTAATTGTGTAAAGGCATTTCTTTTGAAGAAGCTCCTGTTTTCTTCGGAGAAGTCATCTTGGCGGGATTGCTCAGGTATAATTATAGCTATCTTTTAAAACTTTTATGCCATTCTGTTTTAAAGCTGATCATTGTCAAGTTTACTTTTCTAAGATAAAACTTTTCAATTAAACTATCAGTGGGATTTTTTTTCTGAGGTTCTTTTTTAAATGTTTCAGAAAGTTTTATGAATTGTAACTCCAAATTTTAAGACATTTGTTTCTGAATTCAGTTTTTCTATGATTAAGGGAAGTCCTTTTGGCCTCTTGCTAAAATGTATACTTCCTAGAACTTTTAGATACTAGCATACCATAAAGAATAGACATTTATGGGGTATTTCTTTTAATTATCTCTGATCAAGAATTCAGAATTATCTTTATTTCTGCTTATTTTAATATAATGCATTTTACAGTGCAAATACCGGAAATCTGAATTGAATTATAAATGAAGCTGTTAAACTGTCTGCAACCCTAAGTCAGAGATATATGGTGCTACCTGATAATAGCAGACATTTGCATTCCACTTGATAATTTACAGAAGTCTTTCCTTCATTTACACTATTTCATGTGAACCTCAAAATAATTTCTGAAAGAAGGTAGGATGTATCCCAGTTTTGTATGTAAGGACGTAACAGCTTCCCTTCCAAACTATGAACCTACTAATGATTTTTAATTTAAGAGTTAAGGTAGCATACTCATATATTTTTTATTAACATATAACTTACCAACATGCAGGTTATTTGTAAAGAAACTATCCAAGAGAATCTTATCAATATAATCTTATTAATAAAACGTATATTTCTTGCACAGAAGTATACTCACCTTGTTAATCTATAAAGCATTGTCATAAATATCATAAAGGCCGCGGTGGTTATAAATGGCACAGATCCTGCCTTTAAATAATTTTTAAGCAATTAGAAGAGACAGAAACCTGCTTGTGTCCCAAGACATTGTATAGAATGTGCACACATGTCCTATGTTAGAAAGATTCAGAAAATAGAACTACTTCTAGGGAATAACAATACCTGTAAAAAAGAGGGGCACCTAAGGTTCCGACAGAAATGATCAATCCAGCATAGGGCCGAAGGGTTGTAACCCTAGCCATTCAGGAGGCTGAGGCAAGAAGATTACAAGTTTGAGGCCAAGCTGGGCAATTTAGCGAGATCCTGCCAGTCAGTAGGGAGACAGATGGCAGACAGAGCTGGGAATGTAGCTCAGTGGTAGTGACCTTGAGGTGTAAAGCTCACTAAGCCCCAGTACTGCAGAAAGAGAAAAGAAAAGGTCAGAATGTGCTAATTTCAACAATCCTAATGCTCAGATTATCACAATATAGTGTCAGTAGCTTCTGTGCTATTGGGTGGCCTCTGAAAATGTAATGGTTTGTGGTCTCATATGTGCTGATGATGTCCCATCTCATTCTTGTGGAACAGGATGATCAATGACATTAGAATTCAGGAGTAGGGGACAATAGAGGTCTCAACAGGCTTTGATGTACTTGGTTCTGCAGTAAAGAGAACCTCATGGCTTAAATGCTACATTTGCAGCTTAAGATAGGGATGATCAGTGTCAGATTGCTCCAAATAGCATATTCATTCTTTCTCACAATGTTTAATTCTGCATGTTTTAGGATTCTTTTTCTAATCTATGGCAGTATATAAAGTGGGGGTATTTTAGTCCCTAAAGCACACTGTTTCACAAAGTGTATTTTACTCTCTGTTGTTTGTGGATTTTTTCCCTTCCTAAAATAGTTAATTTCCATCATTAAATCAAGACATTCTCAGTATTGTTGTTCGTGGGTGGCAGAATTGTTTTTCAAGGAAAAGGATTATAACTTCTACTTTGGTTGTTTTTAGAGGAAGAGCAGAAGGAACTCCTTTGTCACACCTTATGTGATATTTTAGAAAGCACCTGCTGTGACAATTCTGGATCATATTGTTTGGTTTCGTGGCTGAGAGGAAGGACAGCTGAGGAAACTGCTAGTATTTCTGGAAGTCCTGCAGAGTCTAGTTGCCAAGTGGAACACTCTTGTAAGATATGTTTTTAATTCATGAAGTGATTTCTTGTCTTTTTGTTTTATTAAACTACTGAAAATTTTGAAGAGAAAATATTTTTAAATTTTATCTCATTTTTCTAGCATACACTGAATTAATGACTTAATAATTTCTATTTATGCTTCAGTTATGTTAATTACTAGAAGATACTACATGTTTCAAAACAAGAAATGCATTTATCTCTTAGACTTTTGGAAAAGTTCTA
Organism: Heterocephalus glaber; assembly: GCF_000247695.1. The sequence continues at coordinate 11,796,940 of NW_004624796.1, forward strand.
GCTATCTTCTGCTTGATAACAATCTTTTGATTTTAGAACTCTTTAGAAAATTTAAATAACATAAATCTCTAAACATTAGTTTCAGATGTTTTAATGTTTTTCTTTAGTATTGGAAATAAAAGGGACTTTTGACATCAGTAAATTTCTTAAATATCTTTAGTTGCTTCTAGAGCAAAGATGGGGACATTTTTCTTAATTACACGCTGACTTTTTTGCTCCTGAAATTGTTGGACATTGTTATATATGTGGATTATTTTAAGGTAATTTTAATTATGATTTAATTTTGTCTTAAGTTTTATACGTTGATTGAAGACTTTTCTCTTTAAAATAAATAACAGCTATTCTCATGAATGAAAATTATACACTCTATTGTCTTTAATCTTTGAAAATTCTTACATGATTGACTAAAATCTGCCAGAGTATACTAGCAAAATGGAGGCTTCTGGTAGTATGGAATTTAAATAAGAGTTGTTTTTCTGACTTGCTTTTGAAGAACAATCATGGTAGTCAGTGATTTTTGACAGTTGGTAGTCTCAAGCCCTCATATTGAATAAATGACATATTCCACTTATAATATATTCCATTACCTATCATCTCTGTAAAAGTTGTTTTTAAAAAATTAGCTATCTGATTTTTAGAAAGTAAAGTTGGATTGCTTGTGATAGGCATCTTGCTTTCCATATAGGATTAGTAAGTTGCCATTGGCTCCCTGGGCTGAAATGTCCTCATGTTGTCCTTGTCTTCTCTCTCCTACCTCTGCATTTAAATGCCTTAAGCCTAGCAAACTCTAATACTGTATGTGCAAGAAGTAAAATTTAAAACTTAAACAATTGAATTGTATTTTTTCTCAGACTTTTCAAACATTGCCTTTCAAAAAGAATTTCATAGTTTAGAGTTGATAATGACATTTGAAGACAAGTAGAAAGCATTCACAAGGATGATAGTAAAACATGTCATTTAAGATGGATTTTAAAATATTTTCCAAGTTTTCTACATTGCATGTAAGCATGTTTAATAGTTCTATTTAGGATATTAAAATTTTGAGAGAGGAAAAATTAAATTATGTAAAAGATTTTAAGGACTATGTATTTAAAGCCAGTCCATATATTAATCTATGAAAAAATACTAAGATCTTTTTATGTAACATTTTCACTTGGAATCTTGATAGTATATTTTGTACTTACTATGGAATTATCTGTATTTTCTGTAGTGATAAACTGGGCTATATTAAATGATCCCATAATCCTTTACATTTGTTAACTTTAGTAACTAATTTAGATGGGCATATTATATTGAATTCCTCTCTGAAGATTATGTTGTAGTAATTTTCCAGTATACTTTGTGCCACATTTTAAAAGTTGACCTAACGCCATATTTGAAATCTGTTTTTAATTTTGTACATACTTAAAATATTCTAACTGAAAAAATGAGATTTTTACCTTAGATATTAACAAATGAATTGAACTTACATTAAAATTTTTATTCCATATAACAATCTATTTTACCTGTTCTTTTCTTTATTCCCAGCTATGTTCTTTTTTCTTGTGTTTTATTTCCTACCATCCTTGCCTGCTAAGCTTTTTATTTTGCTTGCCTCTTCTCTCTGAATTACTCTCCTTATGTCTATTTTCATGGTATTCTTAGTGAAATCGTTGAGATAATCATGCATTGCACAACAGTATAATTTAGAAAAGGCTAGACAGAATTTTTGTTTTATGCTGAAATTTTAAATGTCAAGTGTTTCCCTTCATTAATGTTACATTCTGTACAGACATTAATTTCATTGGCTGATGTGGTGTGTATATTTTTGGCTTGTTGGTAACGCACACTTGTTTGCAGTAGTGAATACTTGGGTTCAATTTCAGTTTGTTTCCCACATAAAAGATTATTTAAATTAACTGTTAGGACTTTTAAAGATTTTAAACAGTAATTTGAAACATTTGAAAATCAAACCTAACATTTGAAGGGCTGGCATAATGTGACATTTTAAATTGTAAGTAAAACCCGAGTTCGATCCCCAGTACCAAAAAAAAATAAAATAAAAAAAAAAAATAAATTGTAAGTAAAACAATCTTCACTATGAATTGTGAATGAATCAATCTCCTTAATCCTTCATGAGAATTTATCTTTGAAAGTGTGAAGATTTGCTTTATAAAATGCATGCGGCATTGTTGGTTGTGATAAAGTAGACATTTCAGCTGAGATATTAGAAAAGACTTTATCTTCCGGGAGCCAAGACTGAGTTTTAATCTCAGCACTGCTCTCCATCACTGTGCGGATTCTTCCCTGAGCCTCAAGCTCCCGGTCTATAAAATGGACTAAAGAGGGTTAAATGAAATCAGCCCTGCCAGCAGTGACAAAAGAAAGGTCTGGGACTCGTTGCAATCCCAGTAACCATCATCTTTGATTAAAATGCTTTCTTCTCTTTTCTTAAACTTTTAGTTACTGAAAACTTCTTAACAGTTACACAAATGAACGAGGAAACAAACTTGAAGCTGTCATTGAACCTCTGTAGTTTCAATGCTATGCCTTTTTGTACACATTTGTTTAATAATGAAGCATTAAACCTAAAAGGTTTATGTTCTAAAGGAGGAAAATTAGCTATGATGAGTTGACTGTATTTTAAAGTGCCAGACTCGTGTCAGTGATGTGTGACGCACTGACTGTCAGTAATTTCTCCTCCTATAAACTATACCAGCATACCTGAATTGAAAAGAAATGTTTGTTCTTCAGAACCCTTCTACATTCTCAGTATTAAACCCATTTTCGTTATAACTATGGTTAATTAAGTGGTCGAGATATAAATTCATGTTACAGTAAAGTTACAGATAAACTGAGAATTTTAAGGGAATAAGGAAACAGGGAAAATTTTGATTGCTTGAAAGTATTTACAGCCTGCTGTGTGTATCTTGTGTCATTTATTTGCCGTGTGTAGTGCTGAAAAGTGTCTTTTATGTATAGCTGCCTTGGCTGTCGAAGAGCTTGGCTTTGAGCGATTTCATGCATTAATTCAGTAAGTAACATTGGAACATTTAAAATACTTACCTTGTGGACACATTGCCATTTTGAGTCTGTTCATACTATGGAAAGGTTCTTAAATTTATATAGTACTGTACTACTTAAACCTGAATTTTAAATCCCTAGCTGGAGGATTAATTTTTCCAAATTAAAAAAAAATGGAAAGGCCGGGGATTTAGCTCAGCGGTTCCACCACCTGCCTCGCAAGCGCAAGGACCCGAATTTGATCCCCGGTACCAAAAAAAAAAAAAAAAGTCTTGCTTCCAAATTAAAAAAATAAAATTGTACACGTTTAATTATTCTAGCCCTAAATTAACTCCCAAGTACACTTTTTAAAGAAACATTAAAAGCCTGTTCATCATTACAATGAGAAAAAGCATTTTAGCTTAATGTTTTTCTGTCCTGGGTGAATATAAATATATCTGTTGGGATAAATATTAAAATTATTTCATATCTCAAAATATGCTTTCTATCATTTTTGTTAAAAGTACCCATGTTTTCATTGGAGGATTTATTTTTATTCCAAAATAAAAGGTAAGGATGTCTATGTTATTAGAATTACAGGTGGCATTTGTTTTGAAATTTAGCATTAGTTTCTTTTAAAAGAAGCCACAAATATATAAGATAGCATGAGCACACAGATATTTGAAAGGCTTTCCTGCTAAGTAGCCTTTCTCTTAATGGTGAACATTGTTTATAGTGGTAGTTGTCAGAGCTATAGTTTTTGCTTTTAATGGTTAAATTTGTACTTGAAAATTTGAGATACCTGGGAAAATCCCTTATGTTTATCTGTGTTAGTACATAAGATAATTTAAATTTTTCCCACTTATGAATGTAATAAATCTCATTATGATACTAATACTTAATTCTTTTTTCTCCCCCAGAAAAAGATCGTTCAGAAATTTATCAGAATTAAAAGATGCTGTTTTGGACCAGTATCCCATGTGGGGAAACAAATTTGGAGTCTTGCTGTTTCTGTATTCTGTCTTATTGACAAAGGTCTGTGTAAGCAGCTGTTTCTCCTACCCTTTGTTAGTTTAGTACTGTTTTTCCTGCTGTGATGTGGAGTAATTTTATTCCTATGCTGTTTCTAAATCTCAGAATAAAGATCTCTTATGTCAATAATAAGGAACTAACTCCACTTTCCTCTCTATTCACCTGTTATGTAACCACTTCCCAGCTGATTCTCACCTTTACTCTTCTGGTCTGTGGGTTTATCAATAATATCCTAAGTAAGAAAAGCTGTTGATTCTTCCAAATTTTATTTTCTTTGACCTTAGCAATGTCTGGAGCTCAAACTCTTAACTGCTTCTGGGAACACGTTCTAACCCCCAGTCCTTTCTTCACTTGTTTGATAAATCGTTGGCTAGTGCTTCTTTTTTTTTTGGTTAATATTGTCACTTTTTTCACTAGCCTCATTTCCTTTTTTATGTGTATCTTCGACTCTTTTCTATCCCCCTCTGAATTTTAGTGTTCTAGAACTTTCATTCCCTGGATATTATATATTATTTTGTTTTGAATATTTCATTCTCTCAGATCTTTCACTCTCCGTATGGCAGATTCCAACGTGTACACTTCCAGTCCGATATTTTCTTGCCAAATGCCAATCTCGTATCTCTCGTAGCCTGTTAGGCTCAATTGAATATCCTGCTGGATATACTGTATGAACTGAAACTTGTTCCTTTGACAAATATTTACTGAGCATTGACTTCATACTTTTTAATGTTTTATATTCAGAGTTGTACAAAAATGATATGTTAAAAATTGCAACCATTATGGAAGTTTTAGTGTTTTGGTGTGTGTGTTTTTTTAATATACACAGAATGATGGGAAAATAGAAGATAAGCCTAAGTTTAATGAGTGTAATCAAGGACAGACTTTATGTAGTAGCAACCATTTGGTAGGTCAGGGACTTGATGAATGAATCAGTTTTTCTTGTGGAAAAGTAGTAGGAAAATTTTCCTGGAAGTGAGAACAGCAAGTCTTAAGGGTCATAAGGCACTGGGGTATAACCAGGTTTGGGTAAAGAATTCAGTATTACTGCAGCATAATATTCTAGATGGGCAATTGTAAAGAATGAAACTGGACTCAAATCTCAGAATATGAAGGTCCTTGGACATTGTGCAAAAAGTACTTTCGGTTTCATCTGCTCAGAATTTAGAACTCAATAAAATTTTGAAGAAAGGAGTAACAGAATCTTTCTGTTGATAAAATATGCCTTAAACTAGGGTAAGAATTTAGAATGAAGAGATTTGGTATCTGGAATAAAAGTCTAGAGTCAGGGAAAGTAGAAAAGTCGGTATTGCCATAGGTAAACCTGAACTAGAAACGTGACTAGAATGAGGAAGAAGGGAAACACATTTGGAAATACAAATAACAAGAGAAATATACATATTTCTTTGTCTTATTAAATATAAACAGGAGAAAGAACCGAAGTACTTGGTAGCTGGCTATACTTTGAGAATAGCAATGATGGTGGCACCTTAGATGATTGTAGGATTTCTTCTTGACTGTATTGCTCCCAGTTTTTTTATGCTTGAAATTTTTGATACTTTGTCTGTTGTCCTGGACAGTCAGGAAACATGCTGGGTGTTTGTGCTCTTTGAAATGATACCCTTTCTTCCCCAGTGGTTGTGTCCCTTCTTCCTGTCAGCTTTCTTTGTGTTGTTATTTTCAAGGATGGCAAGTGCAAGATTGTTTACGCTGTTTACCCCAGCAACATTTAGGCAGTGATTAAGTATTTTCATTGTTGCATAATCAACTATTTAATCCCTAGGATAAAACCAGTGGTGGAAAGGGAGTGAATAGCACAATGAATGTCAGTTCCATCTAGGTCATTCTTGAGTTGGTGAAGTTAAAATTACCTACATTTTGTAATACTCATTCATTATCCAGAACTTTTGAAATTTGAGTGCCCTGTGGGGGGATTAAAATTGATCAGGAAACTGATCTTCAAGAAAAGAAACTTCTTGCCCTACTAATTTATATCTTACATTGTCAGTATACATTTGAATTATCAATACTTGAGAGAAAGCACAGTTGGAAGTAAACTTTCCATTTTCTTATGTACCATTTATATCTTTTGTGTATTTACATTTATGTCTTTGTCAGTACTCCCTTGTGTATGTATCTGCTACTGATGTGTTTTTTAAATGACTTGAAATAGTCAGTTGCCTTAGCAGGTAATATTATTTTTAAATTTAATTTAGCCTAAAGTTAAACAAATATCTACCTTTGTATTAAGTATTTTTCTCTTTCCTCTTGGAAGTTAAATATCTCTTTCTACTCCTTTAACCAATATTAGACTTAAGTACCCATGTGTCTATTAGTGTCCTTTATATAAAGCCCATGAAAAACAATAAAATATATACTTTGAAGAACTACATCTTACAGTTATCGTCTAAAATGCACCCACACTTCAAAAGTGGGTAATTCTTTAAAAGAAAAGTTACTTAAGTAATTATATTTCATACATTTCTAGTTTGTGTTCCATAATTCTACTTCAAGTAAATGAATTCTTGGTTTCTTCAGGGCATTGAAAACATAAAAAATGAAATTGAAGATGCAAGTGAACCTTTGATAGATCCTGTATATGGACATGGCAGGTAACTAAAATTTATTATCTCTTTTTGCTGGCTTTAGTTTTAGAAACTTGACTTGATAATCCTCAAAAAACTAGAAATAGAAATTCCATCTGATCCAACTATCCCCTTTCTAGGTATCTTCCCAAAAGAGCTAAGATAATCATATTACAGGGGTACACAGATACCTATGTTTATAGTAGTATAGTTTATAATAGCTAGATCTTGGAAACAGCATATATGTCCACCAGCAGATGAATAGATAAAGAAAACATGGTATTTATACAAAATGGAGTACTACTGTACCATAAAGAAAGATAAATTTAAGTCATTTGTAGGAAATTGGATGCAATTTGAGAACACAATGTTAAATGAAGAAATAGGTCAGACACACAAGCTTAAATATCACATTGTTTCCCTTATATGAGAAACTCAAAATATGTATACCAATAAAGCACAAAATAGAAGAAACATAAATAGGAAGTAGGGAGAAGTTTAAATAATTCTCCAAATTACCTATTCTGTTGTTTCAAAAAATATTTCAATGTATATGTTTGTTTCATTTCTACTTCTAGTTTCTCTTAGTTCATTGAAAAGAAATCTTTATGCTAGAATTCCTTTGTTTCTTGGTAAAAGGGAATCTTTTTTTTATCTATGTCTTGAACTCTGAGTAACTACTTGGAAGATAATGATAAACCATGTATTAACCATTGTTAGAAAAAGATAAAACACAGCTGAGTCAGGTGGTTTTTCTTGCCAATACTATTGAGAGCCTAATGTGTATAGGTTTGAATATCTTGTGCTTTATGCATTGCTTGCTTTATGCATTAAATGTTAATTTCCAGTTTAGGTTTAAGTATGCATTGCATTTATTCTGGTATTTTAAGGTAATAATGGAGGGGGTATTCTAAGAAAAATGCTTTGTTTCATTTATGAAATTGTTTAAAAGATGAAATTTACTTATGCCAACTGAGAAGTATGTTATTAACCCACTTTTCAATACTTTCCTCTGTAGAAGGAAAAACAAAATTCCATTTTCCTCTGGGACCACTGTCCCTCTCAAGCCTGTCACAGCTTATTTTTATTGAAATCAATAGACAATGATAGTTAATGTACTCTTATAGTGAGTCCTTCTTTGTAGACCTTTCTGCCTCACAGGTTAAAATTTACATGTCTTCCATCAAAAACAAAACATGTTATTAGTAACTATATATGTGTTTTAGAAGCCGATTATAAATATTAAGTAAATTATCAAAATATTGTTTATTTTTTCATCCTTTTAATTAATGGTATCTTAAAGTTGTATGATTATGTAAAATAGTAGATGCTTTTGTGATGATACATTTCATGTTTCATTTAACAAAGATGAGTATATAAAGTGGAAAAGGTAAGTTTTCCCCTTGTTTCATAATATAATTTAATGGAAAAAGTCATTATTTTAATGCCTTACCATAGGAATTACTTGAACATTGTTTTATTCATATTTTAATTACTTTTTAATTTTTATTAATAGCCAAAGTTTAATTAACCTCCTACTGACGGGGCATGCTGTTTCCAATGTATGGGATGGTGATAGAGAATGTTCAGGAATGCGTAAGTATATTCTTTGCTGTGGTTTTGTTCTTGGAGACAGGCTCTCGCTAAGTTGTCCAGGCTGGGCTTGAACTTGCGACACTCCTGGCTCAGTCCCCCAGAATGCTGGGACTACAAGCTCGTGCCCCATGCCCAGCTTTTATTGTGGTTATATCTTTGGTGGTTAATATATCATTACAACATAATTGATTATATTATCTTTTTAATGGCCCTACTTTAGAGCTTAAGGTAAGTGCTTCCTAATAGAAGATTCCACAACAGTTTTCGGTACTAAAATATTAAGAGCATGAATTTTTAGAGCCAGGCAATCTTGGGTTTCATTCCCAAGAGTGTACTGAACTTCTCGAGCCCTTTGTTTTCTCTAGTATGAGATTAGGGATTTTAGGACTAACATCTTTAGAGAGAATAATAAGTCTCTTAAAATAATAAACAGTACATATTTATCCAGAGACAATGTAGAGTTTGTTGTATAAAATTGAGGAAAATTACAAATCAAATAGTGACTTGAAACATTTGCTTAGAGAATACAGTGAGTTTGCCTGTGTTACTTTTAATATGCATAATTTTCTTTAAACTGCTGGGATAATTTAATGTCAGCTGAGACTTAAAATACTTAAACTCCATCACCACTTTCTGATCTCAGTTACTTCTTTTCTGAAACTTCTTATGTCGCTATGAATGTTGAAGAGAAATACATCAACCATTCTATTCCGTTAAGGGGAGCTGATATACAACAGTGAATAAAATTACTCTGGCTATTCCTGGCTCAGTCTAAATTTATTTGTTTCCTTGCTCAACCTATACTAACTACTGTGTACCTCTCACTGAAGTGTATAATATAGTACACAAAGCTCCGTAGTTACTATAGTTCACAAGGAAAAATTATCCTATAATTTTTTGCTAATTTATACTTAGATTAAACCATCATAAAAACAATAAATATGACTGAGAAAATAAGCTACTACTCTTTGCTCCCATTTAATTGATTATTGATCTTCAATTTGACTTTTTCTTGCATTTTAGAAATATGTATAGTTAATTAGCAGAAACATGAAGGAATAAAACGTTAAGAAAAAAAATCAGTAAAAATTATGGAACTTAAAAGGCATCGTAGTGCTGTCCAACTCTTCATTTTACTGTTTCAGAAATTTAAGAACTAATTTCCTCTCTATATTATTTAATATTTGCAAAATTATTCAGTGAGTGATAAAGTTAGAATGAGAACTTCAGTTTGCCAATTTCTGGTAAAGGTCAAAATGTAAGCGGTGAAATTCATGGACAAAACAAAGCAAAACAAAAGAATCTCAGGTTATTCTGCTTTGTTTTGTGTAATTAAGTGCATCCTATTCTTGAAATTTTTTTATGATTCATAGCTGAAAGAATGGGATCCTCCCAGTGAAAAGAATCTCGGTTTCTCTTGGGTAATACTCAGGTTTCTCTGGTCTCACCCCCTCTCGCCCCTCTTTCTCCTTCTCCCAATGGTTTCTAGGCTCTGAAGTGTATCATTTCAATCGATTAGGGAAGGAACATCTGTTTCTTACTGAACTTGGTTCTCTACCCATGTGGCCTCTGTCCCTGTTACCTCCTCCTGTGTGCTATGGCCATAACTCAGCCACGTTATTCTGGCACACACTACTAATTGTTGTGGTCCATTTTTATATTCATCTGAGTTTCTGCCAAGCCTGTCCTACTCCCACAATGCACTTCTCCTTCCTCGCCTTGGGCTTCTCACCACACATCCTCTGGGTTCCATAGGCTCTTCCTCTTGCCCCGAAGTTACTGCCTTATTGAAAATGTAAGTCATTTATTAAGTTTTGGCTCTTGATATATACAAATTTATCTTTTCTCTTTCTTGAACTATTGCCTTTCAAGGCTGTCATCTTCCTGTAGATACATGATAAGTAAAAGTGGTACTTCAGTTCCTGAACTTAATTCCACAATTCTGATTGCAAACTAAATAAATTTCCCTATAAGGTCAACATTAAACCTAATCATTGAATATGATTAGGTTCTCTTCCAATTCAGTTTGCAACCAGAATCATGGAAAGAATTAAGTTTGCAAACTGAAGTACCACTGTAGTTTAAAGATCAAAACTAAGCACTGACTTTGAAATAATTATTTTAGAATAGAAAAGAAAATAGAATATCTTTTTGGCATTTTTCCTCAGTCATGAGGAATGTTGACTTGAAGTTGAATCTATTTTCACTTAACTAAACTTAAAAATCTGTACATTCATTCAGCATTTATTGGATTTATTTCCTGCTCTGGCAACATGGTAGGGGGTGTGTAATATTAAAAAAAAGTATAAACAATGCTAATTTTAAAATGCATAGGCAAGTTGCTTTATTTCTTTCGGTGTCAGTTTCCATCTTTATAAAATATGGAAGTAATACTGTCCTCAAAGGGTTGTTGTGAAATTAAGATCAGATTTCTAAAATGCCTACAGTGGCCAATAGGAACAACACAGTTTTCCGTCAAGTGGTTGTGCACTTGGGTTAGAGAAAGCAGAAAATGTACCCAAATACCTATGGTTCACGGGCAAATGAAGCATGTTGAAATAAAACGCCAGACATATTCAGAGGACAAAACGTTCAGAGGAAGGAGGAAACTTTCCTACTGTGTTATGCCGGGTAAATAGACTTTAAAAAGGAGTTCACATGTCAATGGAACCATGTGCAATGAACAGCGGAGCACTTGAAGAAAAGTACAGGTTATGTTTAGGAGTAGCCAGGCAAAGCAGTCTGAGCAGAAGAATGGTTCTTAATTCTGACTGTGTAACACCATTTGGGAAGCTTCAAAATACAGGACTACTCAGACCCCAGCTGAGAGCAGTGAAGTTAGAATCTCTAGGTGGTGGGCTATGGGTATATATTGTAAAATTCCTCTCGGATGGTTCTGATGTTCAACCAGGTTTGAGAACCAGTGAATTAGAACCCTGGATTTCTGACAAACTATAAAAAAGAAAGATTATCAACATAGGATTGGGTAAGAATTCAGAGGCTCTTGAACACTAAGAAGTTTAAACTTTAATTGGCAAGTATTAGGAAGAGAGTCATTAAAGGTATTGAGCAGAGAAATGCAGACTTGTGAAGCAGAAGCAAGTTTCAGTGCAGTCACCAATTGAGAGCTGTAGAACGTAGCCTAAACAGGTGAGAGGGGGACATGATGATAATAGCTACCTGCCATTCATGCACTTTGAAAAAAGAGAAACTACTATTGATGTACTTTATGCCGAGCAGTGTGTTTTAGATAGGTATGTTTACACTCAATTTTGTTAAGAAAACTGAGGCTTAGAAACTTAGTAATTTGCCTAAAGTCAAATAACAGATATTCATCTCTTCCTGCTCACTTCGTTCACATAATTATCCTATGCTCATTATTCTCATTTTACAGATGAAGAAACTGAAGTACCAAATGGTAAAGTATCTTGCTTAACTTCACACAGTGTAGTAAATAGACCTAAGATTTGATCTATGGTAGTATGATTCTATAGAGCCAGCGTACTTAATCATTACAATTTACACTGCCTTTTGTACTGCATTTCCTTCCTTAGTGTAAAATATGTACAAGGGCTGATAAAAAAAATTCTGTATGCTTACTTTAAAAAGAAATGATTACAGTTAAAGACATGTTTCTCTATAGATTAGCCATTAATCTCCCTGAAAATTCACTCACTTCAAACACACCTATCCCATCGTTCTTGCCACTTTCTGAAGCAGTTCTGGAAGTCCTCTTTCATGAGTGTCCTTATGTGGTGTGAGCAAAAATTTGGTGAATTCAGCTACCCAGTGCCATCCAGTGAAAAGGTAGACTCCTAAAAACAGTGTGTCATCATCTACCTTCCTCACTGTATCACGCACCATGTGACCTCTGGCTCTTCTCCAAAGTCAAAATGACCATGAACGATAAATGTTTTGAATCCATTCAGGACAAGGAGGCAGCCACAGCAGAGCAACCAAAGACAAAAGAGAACTTCTAGAACTGCTTCAGAAAGTGGCGAGAATGATGAGCTAAGCGTGTTTGAAGCAAGAGAGAGTTTTTTGAGAGAGATTAATAGTACAGTGAACCCTCCAGTTACAACTTGGCTGACATTCTAACAACTTGGGTTATGACCAGTATTTCAATTTTAACTTACGAACGAAGTCTTGCGTTATGACCTGAATGCTGGCCTCTTGTGCTTTCAGATGGTCTCAGATACAGATTTAATCCTTAAAGAGTTCTGAAAGGAATATTACAGCATCCTTTCCTGTGTGGGGTTAAATTGAGAAATCCTGGCCCAATGTCTGTCTAAGGACACTGAGATCAGCCTGTACACAGGAGAGAGACTTTCAAGGCTGTGGAGAGAGACTGAATGAAGGCTGTGCCTGAGCCTTCAGTTGACCAACTTGAGTTACAACCAGGCCTTAGGAATGAATCGACTTCATAAGTCAGGGGTCCACTGTAATATGCCTTCTACTGTCTTGAGTATTTTTAGATTTAAATATTTATTTTTTTAATCACACTTTGTATGTGGGGTAACATGGAAGATGTTTATCTTATTTAAATTTCACGGGAACCCTGAGTGTTAGATTGTTGTGTTATAGAGAAAGAACTGAAGTTAATGATTTAATCCAAAGATTCGTGTCCATGGTAAAGAATAGGTGAATGAGCCATGAAATGTATGTCACTCAAGGGGAATGAGGCCTCAGAAAAAGCTATGAATTTAGTAGTTAGCAAGATTTTTTTTAAAAGAACAGGTGTGATGGCAGCCAGATCATAGGGAGTAATATTTTAGAAATATAGGTAATGAAATTGTCTTTGCCTGGTAACAAAGCCAAGAAGTGGAGTACATAGGTTTTTTTTTTAAGGGTTAGAAGTTGCCTAAATTGCTTAAAACCTAGGAGGAGAACCACTTTTATAAAACTAGTAAACGGGGTAAAGATTAGCAGTAGTCTTGGGAAGATGAAAATTTTTTAAAGAAATAACAGGCTGAAGAAAGATAAAGGCAATTTGATGTGTGAAAGTTTTAAACTCTGAAACCTCAAGATTTGGAAGTTTGCTGAATGTGAATGGGCAAAAGTCAAGTTAGAGAATGGCAGAGAAGAAAAGTTGCACAACTGCTGGGAAGGAGAAACAGATAAAGACATTGCAAGAGAAATTTTTTCAATTTTGGAGTTGGCAGCAAGAGTTTAGATGATGTTAAGTAGACCCAACCACTCTAAATTAGAGTTAGTTTTATTTTCTTAGGTATAATCATCAATCTGGCAATTGTAGAGAAAGTAGATACTATGTATTACTCAGGAAAGAATAAGACGGTTCCATGAAAGATAAACAGGGAGGCCCAAGGATACAGCTCAAGGGAGTATGCACAGGAGCCTGCGTTCCAACCCCAGGAATGAGGTGAAAAAAGATATGACTAGGTCATTTTTCTCATCTTTATTACAACTATCAATGCTTGCTCTGTCATAGATAGTAAGCATGTTTTTTGTAGTCTCTCTTTTGCCTTGAGTTTATTTATGGTGAACATTTAGATTGTTTCTAGTTTTGCCTATGTGAATTTTCAGGCAGAATTGTAGTCTACCAGGGCTATCATAAGCATTATGTTTAAATCTTGCCTCTACAAATATTCCTTCAGAATTAATTTCTAAAAGTAGACTATGTGTTAAAGATTTATTCATCTATTAACATGCTTAATAACTTTATTGAAACATAATTGACATATCATGCATGCCACCCATTTAAAATGGACAATTAAATAGCTTTTAGTATGTTCTCAAGAATTGTGCAACCATCACCACAATCAGTTTCTACTTATTTTCCTTACACAAAAAGAAACTATTAGTTCTCTTCCAGTTGCAGGGACAAAATACCTGACACCTGCAACTTAACGGAGGAAGATTTATTTGTCTCATGGTTTCAGTGGTTTTAGCCCATGGTTGGCGGGCTCTGAGGCAGAAATGCCATGGCATAGGGGCCTGGTGGAAGAAAACTACTTAGCTTACAGTGGTCAGTAAGCAGAGGGAGAAGGAAGGAGCCAAGGACAAGACTTCACCCTTTGAGGTTACATCCCCAGTCACACATCCCTTCTGACCAGGCCCTACCTCCTAACAACATATTTAGCTAGAAACTCATCAGTGGATTAATCCCCACGGCCCCACCTTCCAAAAGCTTTCTCTGAACACATGAGATTTCTGGGGGACACTAGAGGTCTAAACTAGAACATAAACTGTCCCCATTAACAGCAACTCTCTCTAATTCCTTCCACTTTCTTCCTCTACATATTTGCATGTTGTGGATCTTTCATATAAATAGAATCACTCAGTGTCTAGTTTTTGTAACTGGCTTCTTTCATTTAATGTAGTGTTTTTCATGTATCACCACATCACTTCTTTTTACTGATGAATAAATCATTGCATGGATATACCACCTTCATTCATCATTAAGGGATATTTGGAGTGTATCTAGCTGACCATTATGAGTAGTGCTATTAACAACAGTTATGTGTAATTTTTTTGTGAGGACATAGTTTTCATTTTTCCTTATTATATGCCTTGGAGTTGAAATCCTGTCTCATAGTTTAACTCATAAGGTTTAACCTTTTGAAGAGCATCTTTTAAATTATGATAAATAATGCTAAATTTCCTTCTGAAATCTGTGTCACCAACCACTAAAGTAAAAACTTATCCTTTCAACTGTGAAGGAGAGTCCCCATTTTTCTGCATCCTGGTAACACTCAGAATTGACCGTCTTTAACATTTTGTTTGCCCAGTTTACTGTCCAGGGACGGCCTGTTTTAAGGTGCATTTCTCTGGTTCCTAGTGAACCTGAGCTTCATCATGATTTGCATGAGTTTGTCCCCTTTAATGTTCTTTCTGGGAATTGCCTCTTACTAGCCTTTGGTATTTTGAGGAGAGGTTATTTTTTCTTTTGTAACGTCCAGGACTTTATAGATTCTTTTAGTTCTTTGTGTCTTAACTCTATGTTGCAAATATTTTCTTCCAGTGCTTTCTGTTTCTTGTTAGTTTCGCTAATGATGTCTTTTATTGTACCCAGGGTTTTCTTTTTTATGCAGTTAAATTGTTTGATCTTTACTGTTTTGGCTTGTTTTTTTGTGCTGTTTTTCCTTTTGTATCAATTCTATATTTCTCTCACCTCAAGATTAAATTAATATTAATATTTTCTTCAGATTCTTTTGTGGGATTTATTTTTTTTTAATATTTAGGTCCTTAGCTTATCTAGATTATTGATTTGAGTGGTATTGAGGTAGGGATCTAACATTTTTCTTTTTCTTTTTTTTTTTTTTCCTAATCCTGAGGATGGAACCCAGAATTTTGTACATAATAGACAGGCACTCTGCCACTGAGCTACAAGCCCTACCTTTTTACTTTTTCTCAAGTATTACCTAAGCTCTGATTTCCATATAATCAAGTACAAAACACTTCTTTTATCAAAAAACATTATTTCCCATGTTTATTAAGTCACTTTTTGAACTCTTTTATTCTACTGATCTGTGAGTTCTTCTGCCAAACTACTGTTATGTAGCTTTATAATATATTTTGAGATTTGTTAGCACATATTTCCTGATATTGTACTTTTTCACAATTATCAGGGCTGGAGATTTAGCTGAGTGACAAATACCCATAACCCTGGTTTCAGTCTCCAGCATGCCCATGCATGTGCACGTGCATGCGCGCGCGCACACACACACACACACACACACACACACACACACACAATTATCATAGTCATTTCTGTATTTGCTTTTCCAATTGAACTTTCCCCCCAGCTTTTCAGTTCTAGTTTTAAGAAGTTTGTGAGGACTTGGGCTGAGGTTATATTCAACTTGTAAATTATTTTAATCAAAGGACATCTTTACAGTAGTAAGTCTTCCCATCCAGATTGTCTTGTGTGTGCTTTAGTAAAAAAGTTTATCATAAAGATCATATGGGTCGTAAATCCATGTTCCTCATTTTGTTTGAATTGCTAAACTAGCCTTTGCTTCTGCAATGGACAGAAATAAACTGCAGTAGCACTGATCTTCTGATTGCATTCCTGCCTACTCCCTCACTCCTTCATAGTGGCTGAGGTGACGTGTTATGGACTAGATCGTGTTTCTTTCTCACTTAAACCATTCAATGGCTGGCTTCTCCATGTACTGAAAAAAAAAAATCCAAATTCCTTACTAAGGGACTGAGATCATTTTGGGGTCAGTCCCCTATCTACCCTTGTCTGTCTTCATTGTGTAGTAATATATGTATTTCAAGCTAAGGTTTTCTTTGATTTGGTTTTCGTGTAGGCCAGTTTTTTCCATATTCTCTTTTTTATTTTAAGGGAATCCTTCATATATGTACACTCTTTGTGTTACACATTTATTGTTTTGGGATGTTTATTTGATGGTTATTTTTATTAATACGTTCTTTATTTCATAGGATTGGAATAGCAAGTGTCAATTGTTTTGAACAAGAAACCTGAAGGTTCCTTCATTTTTTGTCTTTTTTTCTTGGTTTTCCTAAAAACAGAAATCAGTATTAGAGCCTATTGACCACAGTTATTTGAAGTTCATGAACTTAGGATATACAGAAAATAAGTGAATCTAAACACCAAAGAATAAGATCATTTTGAAGCTCTGATATTTATTAATTGATATAAGTTGCAAATGCATGGCTAGTACTATAAAAATTAGAATTGTATTTTGTTTATCAGAATTAATATGAGAAAAGATCAGAAATGCTCTTTTCCGTGAGTTTTATTACTTGCAAAAATATATTAACTGGAATTAGATTGCCAGATAAAATACTGATTGTCCAGTTAAATTTGAATTTCAGGTTGTAAAAGAAACAATGTTTTTGGAATAATTTTGTCCCGTACAATATTTCAAAGATATTAAAAGTTGATTTTTGTATATGAAACTTAAATTTAACTGGTTGGACATCATGGTTTTTTTATTTGTTAAATTTAGCAATCCTAGATGGTTGTCTAGTCTAGCAATCTAACAAGAATATGATAAACAACTGGTAAGTGGATTTAAAAAGCTTACTATCAAACATAAATTCATGCCTCAAATTGCAGGCAGCTTTACCTATTGGTGAGATACTCAGGCTTTTTTCAGTATCTTACTGCTTTCTGTTTTTGTTGTAATAGTCTTGTAAAGTCTTTTTTTTCTAATTTTTTTTTTTATGTACCGGGGATCGAACTCAGGACCTTGCACTTGCAAGCCAGGCGGTGGAACCACTGAGCTAAATCCCAAGCCCTTTTTGCTAATTTTTAATTACAGATTTTTTTTCATTACTCAGTTTCATCCTAGCTTATTTTTCAGCCATCACAAGCTACTTGAGAAAAATATTGCTACTTGCCTTTTAAAAAAATGTTTGTTCATGCTTGTCCCTGTGTCTAAAGTCCCACATTATATCCCTCTTCTCTATACCTATCCTGTCCCTCAGTGTCCATTTGATGTGCTATTTCTAAACAGCACAGCTTCTGATTTTCACAGCTGAATATGATCTTAACTCTGAGAAGTTTTCTTACCTGCCACTTACCACATCCTCCCTTGTCCCTTACTGCCTATTACTCAAGTGTCTTTGAAAGGATTTGATCATCATCTTCCCAGTTGTAGTTTGCATTCCTGAACTGTGGTTAGCAGTGTTCTTTACAATCCTCGACACTCAGGCTATGTTTGTTAAATCAATTTAGAACAGTTCCCTGGTTTCCAAGTCAGGTCCACTTGGAAAGGTCCAAGAGAGACTCCTGTAGACACCCTGACAGATTGATAGGAAAGGAGAAAAGACTATACCACAGCAAATCCAAGTATGAAGAGTATAAAACTAGGGTTAGAGACACATGGTCAGTCTGAGGGTGATGGGGACTGATAATGATTAACCTTAATTGCTAGGCTACGAAAACCAGATTAGATAGAAATTCTAAAATATTCCCATAATCTTTGGAAAGTGAAATCAGAAAAGCAGAGCAAAATGATGGTTACCAGGGATACGAGGGAGTTGGAAGATATTTGTTGGTCAAATGATACAAAATGTCAGTTAGAAAAGAGAAATAAGATTGGGAGATCTGTTATTCAACATATTGGAGGGACAACTATTGAATATCACTGACATAGATTTTAAGGGTTCTCACCATAAAAATAAGTACATGAGTTAATACATATATTAATCAACCTGATTTAACCATTCCACAATATATGTATTTTCAGGCATCATCAATATATACACATTTGTCAATTAAAAGTCAAAGATAACCATGGATATTATAGTTAGGCCAAAGAATAGTCTTAATGTCTGGTGCTGTCTAGTAGTACTCTAATATGCAATACTCCTAAAAATTCAATCAGAAATAGGATGAGTCTTTATGCTTTTTTAAGTCTTTTATAAGATAAATATTGGCAATAAAAATATATCATTACAAACTTAGTAGAATTTTCTGCAAGAGTAAATAGACTTCTTATTGAGAAAGCCTCACACAGCTAAATTCTACATGTTGTAATAGGTGAGAATACTATATCCTCACTGTATTATAGCTTGGTATAAAAATAAATATTTTTAATGATGTGCTTAAATTATCTAAAGAGATTAATTTTAAGTATATGTTCTGCTTAAAGAAATAGGTATAATACATTTTTAAACATTGCCATCCAAACTGGATGTTTAGGCATCTGATTACTGACATAATCCAAATAATTCATCACACAAGATTTATGAAAAGCTAGTTTGCTGTATTTAGTAACATGATATAAACACACTATTCTATATGTTTGTTTAAATGAAGGTGTAGTATCTGGTTGTAACACTAGGTGGTGGTAATTGATTTTAGAAATTGTGACTCTCTTGGTCATGTATTCTTTATATTCTTAATAATTATTGAGGATCCCAAAGAAGTTTTACTTATAGATTATAAGCCAACAATGATCAATATTTTTTTAATGATCAATATTTTTCATGTGAGAAATTGAGAAAAATTTAAAATGTATGCTAATTCATTTAAAAATAAAATAATATGCCCCCTGCTTCTCAATATAAATAACATTCTCTATGCTTTGTCTGTCTTTTTGATCTCCATAACATTAACTCTCATCTTTATGCTGATTCCAAAATCACTTTAAATAATTTAAAGAAACTATTTTTAAAAACAAAATTAGTAGTGGCATTGTTTTAAAGTTTTGCAAATCCCCTTAAAGCCTCGTTCGTTAGTTGACAGTAGATTTCTATATCTGTTTATGATTTCAGACTGTTGTGATAGAGCACAATATTTAGCCTCTCAATTTTCTCTGCAGTCATGACAGAGTGAGAATAAAAAAGGGCAATTAATGTCACATTACAAAAATGTTTTGACTTGATGTAGTGTCTTCAAAGGCCCTGTGAAGCACAAAGTCACATCTCAATATAAAATGATAGTATATGTACCACCTTTTAGATTTGAACTTACAAATCCAAAATATTAAACTACTGCTTCTTACCTTTTACTATAGAGATACTGTGTACTCAAGAATGCTTAGTAAAATATTTGCAACAAAAATGCCGGAATTAATATTCTTACTGCATTAACTGATAAAAAAGTATCCTAATAGAAAGTTGGAAATGACCAGATGGTGAAAAAAATGCAAAATTATATATACACACAAAAATTATATATAAACACAAGTTTGAACCAGAAAATAAATGTTTTCTAGATATATGTGTAGATGAAAATGTGCTATTATAGTTCTAGTTAATGTAGATTAGCTAAAAGCTGTAGTCAGTGGACAGATTTTATCATCATCAGTCACATCTCTAAGTGATCTCTTACCTCATTCTCTATGCTTTGTCTCTCTGTCTTGTCTTCTTCCATGATGTTAAGTTTCACTTCTATCATAATGATTCCCAAATCTCTACATCCGACCTTAGCTCTTGTCTGAAAAAGTTGATTGATATATGAGGTATTAGAATGAATACAACACACTGTAATATATGTCTAAATAACTGATCACTGATAGACTATGGCAGAAGGAGCTTCTCCAGAGTTCTTTTATGTTTTTATGCTCATAGTTTTGGGTAAAAGTAAAAGTCTTGGTATAGTATAAATGTATATGCATATTTATACACATACATGTATGTCTCTTTTAGAGTATATATACTAACACAGTGTTGTTTGATTTCTTTGTTTTTTGCAGAACTTCTTGGTATACATGAGCAAGCAGCTGTAGGATTCTTAACATTAATGGAAGCTTTAAGATACTGTAAGGTAAATTGATTTTTAAGATATTTTAGATAGTTTGTTGCCAGGACTGATCAGAACCCCAGATACATGTAGGGGGATGACAAGGAATAAAGAGAAACAGACAATATTCAAGGTTCAAGGCGTCACTTTGGGGAGCCTGACTCTAGTGGGCAGACTCAATGATTTCTACTCTTGACCTACTTTTATTAGCCAGCAAGAAGTACAGGGGGAGGGTAATGTACTTTTTCCTGGAATAGCGACTGCAGTAAGAATGGGGCAACAACAGTGAGGAACAAATTAATGGGGATTAAGTCCTTCCCCATACCTGGATTTGTGCAGTTTTTTGCATTGTCCGTAGCAGATGTTATCTTTCCTTAGGAGTGCTGTTATCATGCATTTTCCTGATAACAGCCAGGAAACATGCAGCCTTCCACGTGTTTCCCTTTTCCTAAAGCAAGTCACACCAGCCTCAGGACTGCAGGTTCTGCAGCCTGGACCCCACCAATATATACATATCATGGCTGGTCCTCAACAGTTTTTATGCTCAGGCCCACTGCTTTTTGGATACTAGTTTTGTCCCCATAATGGCACATTTTAACTGAGGCCTGTTGTTATATGCCACTCTCTTCGCCTCCTTCCTGATCTCCCACCCTAAACTGACAGATTACTAAGGATAGTTAAACTGACTGACCATGCTGCATTTCCTGTGAGCAGAATAGGTGACAGAACCCACAAAAAATACATAAAAATTGAGACAAGTATTATTTAAAAAATGTATTTCATAAGCTGAAGAAAAAGCACTTTTTTTTTTTACTAAAAAGAGAATGCTTAAAAAAAATAAAAAAGAGGATGCTTTACGAAAACAACTGGTAATAACAGGCAAAGATAAAGAATTTTCCAAGTGTCTAAATTCTTTTATTTTTCCCATCTGAAAAATGATTTCACACACACACACACACACACACAAATTCCATGCATTTCACAACATTGAACTCTTTAGCACATGTGCTAAGGTCAGGAATTGCCATAAAATGCTCATTTATTGCTATACATTTAATTGCCTTCCTACAGAATCTGAAATAATCTGAAATAACCATCGAGTGTGCCAAATAGTTTTAAGTGGGGTTTAAATCTTTAATGGTTTGCACTTACTAAGATGCCATAATTTTGGAAAAAGGAAGAAGAATTATAGTTTTATTTTCCCATTTTAAAGGAGTTCCATAGTAGTAGTTCTGGTAGTCGTGTTTATTTTTAGTAATATCAACAGTGTCTTGTCATCTGTCTGTGTTTATATGCATGCATGCATGCATGCATGTACAAATGAATGTATTTTAATAGTGCTGGTAGTGTTATTGCTGCTTACCAGACAACATTCCTCTTCTATGACACTTAAACAGGTGATACAGGTATGGTAATCAAATAGGATTTATCCTGCCCTTAACTCCTTAGCAGTTATCATATGGTTAAACAATAGCAGCTTCTTTATTTTCCATTACTTTCATTATACAAGCTAAAGCTACTCTGAGACATCCTGGCAACCAGAGAATCAAACTGTGTTCCCTTCCCCCCCAGCATGCACGTTCCTGTATCCTAAAAGGAAGTACGTGTGTAAGTTGCCTGTCTAGGTGTGTGTGTGTGAGCATGCAGACCCATGTGTTTTGCAGGAGGCTGAGTTATAGGGATTTTATACTTTGAAAGCTTTAGCGTGTAACTTAAGAGCTGATGATGTAGATCGCGTCTTTTGGGCTGCATTGTTCTTCCTTCCTGTGCCCCAGCCACACTATTTGCTGTCACTTGCCTGCACTTGCCCACCTCTTTGCCCTCTGTACCTGGAGCATTCTCGCTCCTTAAGTGGATGCTTCACTCTCCCCTTGAGCTTGTACTTCAGATCATGTCTGAATGACTCTTTCCATGACATTTCCTCAGTTACTCTTTTTCACATTCTTTCATAGGGAGAACTACTCTGTGGTTACCTTTTTAGTCGCTTTTAAAAAATATTTGTTTTTCTGTTATCTTTGCTAAAGGAATATAGATTCTTTGAAGGAAAAGCATTGTCTTGCAGGGTCCATATTATGTGCTCAATAAATACTTGTTGAATGAATGGACAATTTTACCAGAAATATAAAGTTTTCTAAATGTTTCCTGTTGCTTTTTTTCACTGTTAGGTAGAACAGAAGAGTGTGATTTTTCATCAGAATCTTAGTAGGAAGTTAATACCTGCTGTGTATTTATTTGTTTATGTATTGCTGTAGTGTACTAGCAGTTACATGGGTTTTTTTCCTAGTTAGATAAAACATTCTTTTAGTGGCACAATACAGTACACTGATACATGGGTAGTAGAAGGTAGAGAAGACTTCTGGGCAAGGCCACGCAGCAGTTACATCTGGGGGAAGAGGAACAGCCAGCTGGAGGTGTAGGAGCCCTGACACGTGGAAAGTGGCGTGGGATTAGCTAGGTTTCTTGCGCTTCTGTGGAGCAGCTGATTTGGTTTATTTCAGTAGCCTCTGAGCAGAAGGACTGCCCCTAGTTGTCTGGTACCTGGCATCAGGCTAATTTAAGATTGGGAGAGATCTGTAAGCCAAGTGAATTTCATCTGTTATCCTTTTTAAGGAGACTGACTAATTTCTAGCCAGAACCTCAAAACTGAGTCAACATTTAAAAAAACAAAACAAAACTATATTAGACCGTGATGTTCATTTGTATATATAAATTCTCATCATCTATGTACATTTTCTTTTTTTACCAGATGTTCAGAGCAATGGCATAAGGGAAATAATTATGCTTGTTATTTTTGTAAACGTAAACACATTTCCTTATTGCATGGCAGTGTAGCAGATTGCTTTTTAAAAGTGAAATTAAATTTTGCATATCATTTTGACCATACATTCATTAATATAAGTGAAGCACTACCCCTCCCGCATACACACATAGCCCAACAAAGAAGGTGATTCTTGGTTTTTTGACTGTGCGCTTTTAAGAAACTAAGTTTCTTACACTTGTATCATAAAGTTCACCATTCTGAAGTACACAATGTAGTGGGTATTACTATATTCTAAGGCTGTGCGGCTGTCACCCTTATCTAATTCTAGAATGTTTTCCTTACCTCAAGGAGACGCTCTAACCACTAGATGCCCCTTCATCTTCCTTCCAGTCCCTGGCAGCCACTGTTCTACTTCCAGTCTCTATGGTTTTCCATCTCCTGGATAGTTCATATAAATGGAAACTTAGGATATATAACCTTTGACTTCTTAGGATATATGGGATACATGATCTTTGTGTCTGACCTGTGTGTCTGACTTCCTTTTTATAATTAAATAAAATAACACTCTGCTGTATAATGTACGGATTTTGTTTGCTCATCCATTCATCAGTTGATGGATGTGTAGGTTGTTTCTACTTTTTAACTATTCTGAATAATGCTGCCATGAACATTCATGTACATTTTTTTTGTAAGCATGTTGTTATTTCTCTAGTTTATTCCCAGGAGTAAAAAAATTAGACCATATGACAATTCTTTATTTACCTTTTTAAGAAACTGTCAAACTGTTTTGCAAAGTAATTATATTTGTGCACTCAATTTATTTTTATTATAAAGCACTTAAGATCAACCTTCATTTACCTTCGATCCTCTATATAAAATCTTATCGTTTAGCTTATTATTTTAAATACATATACATGCTTTTTCTGAAAGAGAAATGAAACAATATCTAAATGATTTTTCCACAGAACTCAACATGATGTTTTAGAAATCCACCAGAGTAGTAGTCAGGTGACCCAAGTTTAAATCCTAGCCCTGCAATACCTAGGCTCTTATCTTGTGCATTTCTCAAGTTCCTTTTATATAAATTGGAAAATTTGCACTGCTCACAGCTTATACTCTAAAGCTGATGAGAGCTTTTCCTTTTCCTTTACTCTTTTCTTCTTATTCTTCTCTGCTGTCTCCAACTTATGCTTCCTATTTTATTGGCTCATTATTCTCATGTTAGCTCAGCTAACTCATCCCTCCTGTCAAAGGACAAACATACCAATTTTTCTACCCACGAATACAAAAAAGTGCTTATTTTCCACTTCTCTCTTAGCGATAAGAATACATTCCACAGGGACATGGTGGTAGGTGAAATGGGAACGGCTGGCTGATTAGGAAAGAATGACTGCAAGTAGTCACTGGAATTTCCCAATTATAGTCAGTCTGTGTGGGGAAAGAAATTCAGCAACTTTGACTGGTAAGATAGTTGTTTCCAAGTAATGCTTTCTGTCCTCATGTGAGCATGCAGTTGACTGTGGACAAGATGGGCTGTGCAAATCCATTTTATTTGTTGAGTATCAAACCTTCTTTTTCTTAGTCACACACACAAAATAATACTTTCAAGTGTTTGGTTACTGTAGTGTTTATATAGATATATAACCATGAAGGCAGACTCTAATGTGACTTTATGTAGACTTTAAAAAGACTATTGAGATTGTAAAATCTTGAACTCTTCTATCATGAAAAGCCAAATGACAGAATTCTTTCATATTCTGAAATGTTTTGGAGGGCATCTTTTTCATAAGGGATTATCATATTACCCGAGATTCTTTGACAAAAAGAATGGTCTTATTTTTTGTCTTTACTTGTTCATACATCTTGTTAACTTATAATTATTTTCTTTATAAAATAATTATGAAATTTATGGCTTTGGGTTTGAGGTACCAAGTCAAAAAGAAAAGTAATCATTCTATCACTTTAGTAAAACCTGGTATTATTTTAATATACAAGTACAATATAAGAAGAGAAATATTTGTTTTATATGTTCAAAATTTGATCTCTAGAGATAAAGTACTCTCACAATAAGTTATTATATTCAAATAGGATTTGGACATTTTAGTTATGTTTCAAATATTTGTGGACAGATATTTAAAAGGCAGTATAAATTTTTCATTTATTTGTTTTATTTTGCTACATTTTTTTCTAGGTTGGATCTTACTTGAAATCTCCAAAATACCCTATTTGGATTGTTGGCAGTGAAACTCACCTCACTGTGTTTTTTGCCAAGGTATGCTTATGGAAGGATTAGTTTGCAGTATGACATCAGGAAAACAAGGACTAGCAGTCCATATTTAGTTTGGATCTTGCTGCAGATGCCGTCTATTCCCACTAATAAATGACTTGTTCCAAAAATCTAAAAAAATCAACACTAACGAACATAGTGCCCTATTGCTCTAATTCTAGAATCATTTCAATAAAATCTGTCATTATTTTTTCCATAAATCATTTGTGTTATGAAGCAAACAATTGAATTTAAGGGCTTTTTTTGTAAGGGTAAAAGTCTAACTTATGTGATATAAAATATTTGAATTGCAACATCTGCTTAAAATATAATTTTAAACATCTTAATATTTCAGTGGTTTTAAAGCCATGTGCTCTTTTGAGATAGACTATTTTCCACAATTTTAAGATGTACTTGATTATTAGATTAACTAGACGAAATCCATTTAAATGTTTACATCAAATTCATATAGAAATTTCGAAAAACTATTTCTGAATTTTGTTAACTATAATATTTTTCCACAATTGAATGACTAAAAAGAGCTTTGGTATGAGACATCCTTTATTTAATTCTCAGCTTGTCAGTTACTAACATCTCTTTTTTTTTCTTATGTCTCTAACTTGGGGGTTAATAAAAGCTCTTAGAGTTGTTCTCGGGCTTAAATGTAAAATATTTACCAGTGCCTGGTGCAGATTAAATGCTCAGTAAATTTTAGATGTTATCTTTTTTGTATTATTCATTTAACATTTATCAAACATCTGTATCATAGGAAAAAATTGTTAGATGTGGAACTGAAGGGGAGAAATAGAAAATTGTAGTTTTTAAAGTTTCTTAATTCTAACACACTTTTTTGATTACTCCCTGAGCTTTCAAATGTATTTATCAATGTGTTTTTTTGCAAGTGTGAATTGTATAAATTGTACCAAAGACTGAATAAAGCTAAATTTTATAGGTATAATTCATTATATATTCTCTTTATTTTTACTGTGCTAGCAAATATACAGCTAGTAGATTTAGAGCAAGATACATACTTACTGCCTCTTCCATAAAAACCAAGAAGGCTCCAAGTACAGCTCTAACTGGCTTTACTGATGTGTTACTTTTAGTCTGAAAGCTTTTGCTGTTTATTTCCTTTCCAAAGTAAGGCAGAAGAAGTTAAAAGCCAAATGTGATCTACAGAAACAAAAGAAAAATCAGTTTCAGTTTACTTACTAAATATATTTTAAGCCAGTTGTTTCAATCACCAACACTATTCTTTTTCAATAGGAAACTAGTAAGTTGTATAAGTTTTTTCTTATTTTTGAAAACAAGTTTTATTTAAATAAAGACTTAAATACATTAAATAACATCAAAACTTTTAGCTGCTCTTGCTGCCCAGCATAGAACTTTTGAATTCATACTAATTTTTTTTTGAGGCTTACTTCATAGTCTCAGGATCTAATGTATGGTGTGGCTCATTTGGTACAGGATTTGTTTAGTTAAATGAATGGTTTTTGCACAAATTTCCCACCCTTGGTTTCCAGTGATACCAGAATGCCCTGAAAATATTTCTTCATGACTCATTCTGAAGTTCTTAAAAAGCATAGGCATTTTCTTTTCAGTATATTTTAGAAACTTTGGATTGTTTAAACATGTAATCTTTAAAAAGAATTTCTGGTTAAGAATTTTTTTCCCCTCTGAAATAAAGATCAAGCCAGAACATCACGTAAATGGTAAGTGAGACTGATAATAACACTCACTGACTCCAATTTTAGATGTCTTTAAATATAAAGGAAGATTATTGTGTTCTTCGCCATATAGAAAGAACTGGAAATTTTACTGTTCCTGGAATTGTATCGAGAATCATTCATTATTTGGTCCTTCTACATTTGAGCAATCATTTGGCCATGGGTTTGTTTTTGTTATTTTTGAATTTTGAGTTATTTGTTTTTGGTGAATTTATTTACTCTCTGTTATGTGTTCCATGGCCTGAATGAGCAATATTGTTTTTTCTTCAGCAGCTTACTGTAAATATTGATGTCTTCTTCTATGAAACTGTTTTGTGTATCTGTATTTGTGTTTAAATGTTGACTTCCTTATACTGGTTATAATAAAGTAAAGAAAAGCACATTCTGTTTTCAAGGCAACCTATAATTTAGTGTTGTGCAGTGCCATTGGAAAGCAGTGGAATTTTTTATCCACTGAAGATGATAACTTTTAACTGCCTTTGTTTAGTGTTATGCTCACTTATCAAGGCATTTATACTCATGGGCTTATAATCTGTGCTTGGCGTTATGGCAGATGCTGTGATTATAGAGGTGTTCATAAACAGGAATAGTTCTTGTTCTTAAAGAGGTGTACATTCTAGTGAAGGATAGCCTTGCTCAAATGATCATACTTAGAATGTTACAGCTGTGATGACTAATGTCTTAGTTGCTTTTCTCTCATTGCTGTAGGTGCTCTGGGATCACTTTTTTCTTGTATTTCCCTCAAGAGGAGTGATAGGAGAATATCTGTCTTTGTAGAAGATAGAAACAATATTCATTTTTTAATTGAAATTTAGTGCCAGTAAGAATTACTAGAATTCATTTGACCCAAATTCCATTCTCTATGTCAAAAGAAAACAGTCTGTAGAGGAATGAAAACTTCTAACATTACGTATATGGCAAGGAAAGTAGAAAGCTGACAGCCAAGATAGAGTACGATACGATGAAATCAACTAGAAGCTGTATTGAATTTAACCTGCATAGGGTGAAAAGATGTGTGTAAACAAACTAACAATGTAAAAACCATTACTCGAAGATTTAACACACAAATAATGGAGAAAGAATAATTATACTATTTCCAAGAAATTATGGGGTATGGAAATTAATAGAACTTGATTTTGCTTTACTAAAATGACAGATTGTCATTACACTGTAGATGTAGAGTGAAAACTGAATTAAGTATCTACAGGGACTTAGTTTTAATTTTTAGATTATAATTGTTTTATGTGCTCCATATGCATGTTATTAAATTTTTATGGAAATGAATACTTTATTAGACCCTGATAATAAAAAGAAAAGGCAGAAATGTGATTTTTCACCCTGAAAATTAATTACTTTGAACAAAAATTATGAGTAATATTAACTACATTGTAGAGTAAGCTAAAGCATACGTTGACTTTTTATCAAATAATAGTAGCAGTTTTGATTTCTGTTCATTTTTCTCAAAAGTATGTCTTTTAAGTCAATGATATTCTAAAATACATTGAATTTTTTTAAGTTTATTTAAATTTTTTATTAGTACATGCTTGAGTTACAGAATAATTACATTTGGGGAAGGCGACAAAAAAGATTAAGATGTGTTATGTGTGTATATAAACTCCCCACATATATTGAATTAGGAATTATATGTATTTATGTTGTGCCAAAGAATATTACGTTTAAGTTTTCATCAATTCTTCACCTAGCCTCTTGACTGAAAATATTCCATTGTCAAGTGGTTAATGACTTTGGCTCACTTTTCCCAATTTTGCAAATGTGCCAATTTTCCAAATATTTATATGTTTATGTACAAGATAAATAAAGGCCTCATCTTTTGCATATGATAGAAGTAATGGTATACTGACCAACTTTTAAGATTCTATCATATTCTTTCCTAAAAAATCTTTCATATTTCAACTTCAGTTTTATTGTACATTATATTTATTCAAATTTATTTAATTTCTTACTTTGGTTTTTCTTAGTTTCTTCTTTACCCTTTGTATTTCCAACCATCTTTCCTTAAGAAATTGAAGCTACTTTCCCATGCTGACTTATATTATCAAAATAATGAACTTAGTTTGGAAAATGAACGGTTTAATTAGTATTGTTTTACAACAGCATGGCTTATTTTCCAGTTGCAAGATTAATCTATTTATGCTGCTTTATTTTATTTATTTTTGCTTTTTGAGACAGGGTCTCACTATGTAGTTCAGGCTGCCCTTGAAGTCCCTCTTTAGCCTATGCTGAACTTAGCCTCACAGCAATCTGCCCGCCTAAGCTCCCCAAATGGTATTACAGGCATGTGCCACAACACCTGGCTTGGTTAATTTTAAAATACAGAAAAGGAAGATACCAACGTAAGAATTGAGTGGTTTTACCACCTGAATAATAATAATTTACCTTCTGAATAATCCCACAGATGCTCTTTTCAGCATTTTTTCTCTAAAAATAGATCCAAGTAAATTTTCTGTACTGTAGCTGTTTATATCTTTTTTAATTCAGAATTTGACCTCAGTTTCTGATGTTGATTTTTATGGCATTTATTGTATTTTATGTTTATAGATAATCCACTGATCAAATTATTTCCGATTCACCTTGAAAGGAAAATTATCAATGAGTTACAATTTTCCTTCTAATAGAATAATATTGGTTTGATACAGTGTTTTATTGTGCATAGTGGAAAAATTAAGACTTTAAGGTGAGGGAGTAGAGGAAATAATAGAATCTCATGAACTGTAAACAGTTTTAAGAGTTATCTTACTGACATTATTCTTACTTCAGCCAGATAATCGTGTACTTATCTTGCTTAACTACCTGACCCACAGAAGGAATTAGAGGTGTAGTAAATCTCTTTAACTTAAACTTTCTGGCAATAATGCAAACTGCAAAATTCAGTCTTAAGCCTTAAGTAATTTTCCAGACTGAATGCTATTTGTTAAGGGTTCGAGAATGCCTTAAATTTAGTGTGGTACCTTTTATATACATATGCTAGTACTTATCACCATTTAATCTATCACTATTTTGAATTCATTAAAATTTAAAATTTCTCCTTACATGTAATATGAAAACGGCTGGCTTAGAATACCCTGCTTCTTTTGGTGACTTGATAAAATAGCACCTTTCAAAGTCTGTGAGTTTCCCTGTGGAAGTAACTTTGCTATGCTTTCTTCCTGGGTGCATTTCTCCTAAATTACTCATCTGGTGTCAAAAAGTTGTTTTTATTATAGATAATTTTATAAAAAGTAAACATGTGCAGACCCATTTAACAATCTTTTTTTTTTTTTTTGTACTGGAGATCAAATTCAGGACCTTGCGAGCCAGGCTGTGGCACCACTGAGCTAAATCCCAGGCCCCCTATTTAACAATCTTCAAAAATGTCAAAGTGACTTTAATCTTGCATCATCAAGCTTTAGAGCTTTTGAGTCAGTAGGCTCCATCGTAATGATACATAAATGTTGGATTTTGTATCCTTTCATATAAAACAAGGCACATTGATTTGGTCAAGATTACACAGCTGGACATTGACAAATGTGAGATAAAATTAAGATTCAGTGACCGCACAATCTGAGCCATTGTATTGATCTTACAAAGCGAGGCTGACCACTGGGACTTGGCTATTAGAAATGATCTAACTGCCAGGGAGGTAGCTCAGTGGCACCACACCTTCCTGGCAAGCGCAAGGTCCTGAGTTCTATCCCCAGTACTGAAGGGGGAAAACAAACCAAAACAGATATGCGCTAACTCTTTGGTAACAGAGATCATTTGGAGGAGTCTGGAAGCAGCTGTGAGATATCATGTTTGGGCAGTGGAACAAGATACATGTAGAGTTGGTTGGTGAAATCTCAATTATGAAGACTGAGAGCAGAAAACTACACGAGTTTCCTTTAGGCATATTGACCAGACCAAAAAAAAAAGATAAAGAGACCACAGCTTGGGGTATCACTTTTCAAACAGCCCACATAACCCCCCAGTGAGGTTTACAAATCCTACCCATGTGAATGGTGTTTCTCTTTCCAAGTTTCGCATTTTGCTTTCTCCTGTGTATCAGTAGGGCATCAGGATCATCAGATCGATTTTTCCAGAGACTGAAGATTGATTTCACCCCTAATTGTGTTATGACAAGCCACGGGGAGGGGTATGGAGAGGTAGGTGCAGTCTTAGGAGTGCTGAACTGTCTTTGATCATAAGAATTCTATAGGTCCCCATAGCCCCACCAGCATTTGTTATTGGCTGATTTCTTGATGACAGCCATTCTCTCTGGGGTGAGGTGGAACCTCG
>NW_004624796.1:11841181-11854903 GCF_000247695.1 Heterocephalus glaber
GAGCAAAATCTTTGCTGTTATCTGAGTAATTATTTCTGATTTCATTTTTCCCAGATCCTCTTTTCTTGCCAGTTCAGAGAGTCCAGGTGGCTGAGTATCAGATTATTCCATCTCGTTTCCCTTTGGGGTTACTGTAGGTGATCCAGAAGTCTGTTTTTGAGGCTTGCTTACATGTCTTCTCATTTCTGCAGGGGTGGGGGGGTGCTTCTGGTACCCGTGCGGCTTGGGATGGCGGCAGGAGAGCTTCCTTCCGGGTGCGGGACCGGCTCACCTTCTCTGCCCTAGGAGCTTGGGATGGCGGCGGGGAGCTTCTTTTTGGGTGCTGGGACCAGCACAGCTTCTCTGCCCTAGGAGCCTGGGATGGTGGCGGGAGAGCTTCCTTCCAGGTGCTTGGACCAGCTCAGCTTCTCTCTGGAAATTGCTTGATATTTTCTGACTAAAGCATCTGATTAATATAGAAAATAAATGATGGTAAGTCAGAACCTAAATAGCTAACTAATACAGTGTTTAGATATTTGACTCTTATAATTCAGATGTTTTCCTACCTAAGAGTTTCAGATGCTGCACCTACTCCTTAAAAGTTTTTCCTAAATGGTACCACTAGGGATGAAGAAAATACTTACAAGTAACTCTATTGACTTAAATCACTTAGAATAACAGTATTAGAATCTCTTTACTGAATTACAGTTCATTGTTTTGGGGGAGGTGTGGAAGATTAGTGTATGTTTTATTTTTTCGTTGAAGGAGATACTTTTCTCTTTGTAAATAATATATGTTTACAATACATTATGTTTACATTCCTTGTATGGAGTTGGTACATGTACAAAATACAGCATTCCTTAATTTTAATAATTACAGAAATAGTTACACATTTTCTTCTTTCATTTATTGAGCTTTGACCTCCAGTACACAAAGTCTCTACCATCTAAAAGGATTGACCGTCGCGGGGGGTCGAGGGTTCTTAGACTGGGAAAATATACTCAATATGAAATTTAAACTGTATTGCTATATTAAATCTTGAAAATGGAAAATCTGAGGAATAGAATCCTCTTCATATTGTTCTTCATAGCACTTACTACATGAAAGCTCTATTTTACCTCTCCTTTTAATCAAATAATTTTCTTTATATATATAAGAAAGATAATGGAAGTTATAATACTACTTTCACTAAAATATCTTGCCTTAGGATTGTAAAAGCCTGTCAGTTAAATGGAATTCTATATTTTTGTTCAATTTTGCTATGCAACATACAAAATTTTAAAATTCGTATGTTACCAAATTGGCTACATGGATCACTCTATCATAGATCCTTATTTGTAGTGTTCATCAAATCTGAACATCTATTCTAAAGAAGAGAATTGAAAAAGAAAATAGTAGGGTTCTAAAGAGTTAGGAAGCTAAAGCTTATACTAGAATAAATGTGGAAATGTTTTGCAGTTAAGGTTTGACAGTGATAAGCTAAGGAGAAATAATAACTCCCATGTTAGCAATTGGTCCCTGAGTCTGAGAGCTGGCACAACAATCCTAGGTTTGGCACAAAGTTAGTTATAGAGCAAAGGCTGTAACGGTGATGCATTAGGAAAAAAAAAAAGACTTTGAAGCAATAATATTGATATAGGTTAAATAGGCAAACATTACTCGTGAACCTTGCAGTATCTACCAAAATTACAAGCACAGTTTTTCTTTGACCCAGCAATCCCTCTCTGTTGATCTGACCTACAATTACAAATATGTGAAATTACATGTTTGTTTATTTGAAGCAGTTTTGTTCATAATAGCAGAAAGATTAGATACAGTCTAGTGTATAGCAATAAAAGATTGGATCACAAAATTAGAAAGTCATTGAAAGGTAAGTCAAAGATGTACATGTCACTTGACATGTGCATTATTAGAAAATAATGTCAGAGTGTAGGAAAGCAAGAGAATGAGAAATTGTTGTCAAGGGATGGTACATGAGAAATAACCGAACATTATTGAGCTTTTCTATAAACTATCAGATGGTCTTTGTATCACCTCTTTGATTAGAATATATAAAAATGTATAAGGAGTTTTATAATTTGCCTTATTTTGATTCCTGATCCTATTTTATCATAAAAACTGAATGTGTTATTAAAGTCCTGAGGAACTTATTCCTCATGGTCAGCAAAAATTACTCTAATTGATTCTTCTTCTTTTTTTTTTTTTTTCCTTCGGCACCAGGGATCAAACTCAGGACCTTGCACTTGTGAGGGAGGCACAGTGCCACTGAGCTAAATCCTGGCCAAAATTATTTTAATTGATTCTTATAGTTTATTCATTTGTCTGTGAACAAGCTAAGGGTGGAGTGATTAGGGCAAAAGTTAGCACATTTCTTACAAAAATATTTTTCCACAGGAGAAAAACATTTTAAATGTTATTTAACATTTATACTCCACAACTTCTTACAACTATTTCAAGATGGTAGGAAGGGAAGGGATACTTGGAAACTGTTCTCTGTCGACATTGCCTAAGTGAACACAAGCTTGATGAACAAAAGCTCAGACCAAAGCTCCAACTGGAGATAAACAACAAGAACCTCGACTTATATTCATGAGGGTCAAATAAAATTTTATAATGGCTAAGGTTTAGGGAATAAAGCTTTGTGAATAATGACTGAATTTTTGTGTTATGAATTTTGATAAATTAGTAATTCTCACTGTGATAAAGAAATTAGCCGTGATCATTTTTTTCTGCCTGAGGATGTTTCCTTTAAGAAAAATTAAAATGCTAGGCATACAGACTTGATTTATTAATCTTTGCTTAGATATTGTTATATCATGCTTACTGACATGATGAATTCTATATGCATTAATATGTGTAATTGTATTATCCTTCGCTACAAAAATCACTACCATACTTTTGAGTATTTGAAAGCTAGAATACATTTTAAGTTATATTTCTCACCTAAACAATAATGTAAAGTAAATTTATAAATCATTGGGTTTTTTTCAGACTGCATTATGATAATTACTTGTATAATTATAGGTTTGCCAAGTGTCAAACTTTCACATGTAATTCTCAAAACAGTTCGTTGTGGTGGAAGTAGTAGTATTCCCATTTTCCAGATGAAAATAAAGTTCTAGAGAGTTGGTGACCTAAGATAGAAATGCAGCTCTAAGTCCTTCTCAGCCCAGTTGTCATCAACTCTTCATCCTACCCTAGCATTTCATATTTAATGTCTTAATATTACAGTTGGTTGACGTTAGGCATTTTATCTTCTCAGGATATGGCTTTAGTTGCTCCTGAAGCCCCTTCAGAACAAGCCAGGAGGGTTTTTCAAACCTATGATCCAGAAGGTAAAAAGATGTGTTAATTCTGTGTTTTATACCTTTATGTATTTGAAATATATTGACACTTAGCAGAGTTTTATTCAAAAGACTTATTGAATTACTAAATGAAGTGCAAATTGCATTTCTCAAACATTTTGAAAGAGAAATAATGAAAATGGGAACCAAAAAAATAGCACATTAAGTGCCTGTCACTGTGGTGTTTGTGTTTCTTGGGCTCCTGAAGGGATAATTGCTTTTCAAAGAACTTCAGAAAGTGGTATTGTTCCCTGTTTGGTACTGAATACCGGGGTTGAGAGTCAAATAAATGATTTTCTTCAGTTATTTATCTAAATGAATATTAAATAAACAGACCTTCTAGGTTATTTCTGTATGAGTGACTGTGCCAGGGTATGGGTGTGGAAGAAAATCATCTTTATCATTCCCTTTTGAACTTGTGCTTATTTGCTTTACCAAAGTATAGTTTTTAAAAATTCATTTTATAAGCAATACATGTGTATATGTGTGTGTATAGTCATATATATATATATATATCTCCACATATATATATATACATGTATATTTTAAATGTCTCATCACTATAATCTGAGTTGCTTTAGTCACCTTTCTGTTCATGTACTTAGGTAATAGTTATGCCTTAACTATCACAGCTAACTCACTGACTTCAAATATAACTTAAAAACTAACGCTGTGGGTTTCATTGTAGATCACCATCCAGAAGCCAGAGTTGTTGGATAGAGGAAATCCTGTGTGAACTTTTGAATTGATTTAGAATTTTTGTAGATACATTTTTTTCTCTCTTGAAATTTTTTGCTCTTTGAAATCTGTCTTTTCCTCTCTGGAAATTTGAATCCCGCAGATTCTAGGAATATATCATTCCTCACATCACGTATAAGCAGTATAATAGTTTAGTTACTTTTCGGTCCATAAATCTGTTTTCTTAGCTACCAAATGAAAATGGTTGCACCTATTTCTTAGATTCATTATAAAGATCAGATGAATAATGTTGTGGAAAACAGTTTTCCAGTGCCACTTTATAATGTGAGTAGGTCCTTTTCAATATGCAGTCTCATCTTTCTGAGTGAATTGTTGCTTGTACTGATGTGTTGACTCTTGAGTTACATTCTTTTCTTCTTTCATTATGCCTTTTCCTTCACTGAAGAAACATAAGTTTCTTTTTCCTCAGAAGTAATAACCTTTGAAACTTTTGGTAGTGTTTCTTTCTGATTGTTTAGATAAGGAAGTTATAGGGATTATTTACACACTCACATTTTCCCACCACTGAATGTTAGCCTTATAGCAAACCAACTTTTAACTAGAATCTTTGCTATGTGTAGCACATTCACTTACACCATTGAAAGCAACAACTTGTAATCATTCCTAAGCACCAAATCTAACAAAAGATGAGTTTAGGAACAGTAACAATTTAATATGAAAATAAAATTGATATAAAAAGTATACTACAAGGGCCGGGGATTTAGCTCAGTGGTGCAGTGGTGCCACCACCTGCCTCACAAGCGCAGGGTCCCGAGTTCAATGCCCAGTACCAAAAAAAAAATAGTATACTACAAGATTGAAAGAAATGCTGTAAATAAATTGAACATAAATTGGAGCAATATCTTGAAGACTTGAGGAGGGAAGGTCACATTGGTAAGTGGAAGCTAGAAGAAGAGAAAGTGTTACATCTGTGAATGTAGGTAGGAGATAGCAAGTTATATCCCAGAAAAGCCAATAAAGGTTTTAGCCTGAGTAGGAAGACAGTACAAGAAAAAGAATTCGATAGAATTTATTAAAGTGAAGTGTTCTTGAGGCAAGAGGTTATTGGAATAAGGAATGTAATGATAATAAAGGTTTTGATTTCTCTTTTAACAAACTACATTTCAGGAAATAAGTTGAGCAATTTTGTGTAGCATACTCTTAAAGATGTATTTAAGGCAAAAATTTTGTTTTCTGTCATTTCTAACGTTTTAAAACTTATTAGTGCATGTTTGCAGTACATAATTGCATCCATTGTGAGAAGTTGATAAATATACATAATGTGTATTAATTCTTTTTTTCCTCTGCTTCCCCTTCCCTCTCTCCCCCTTGCTCGGTTAGTTCCCTTCCCCTTTGCGGAACTTCTATCTCCTGGCTTCCTATTTACCCATCTTTTATTTTGCTGTTTAATTTATTCATGTTTTGGGTTTTCCATATAGAAGAAACCACAATCTTTAAACTTCTGTGCCTGATTTATTTCACTTCACATTATGATCTCAAGGTGCATCCATTTTCCTACAGATGACTGAAATTTATCCTTCTTTATGACAGAGTACTACTCCATTGTATATATAAATATCACATTTTCTTTATCCATTCATCTGTTGATGGACCTACAGGCCACTTCAAGATTTAGCTATTATGAATTGTGCTGCTGTAAACATGGGTATGCATGTATCACTGCAATATAATGTCCTTAACTGTTTCAAAAAGAAACCTAGAAGTGGAATAGCTGGGTCAAATGGAATTTCTAGTTTTAGTTTTTTGAGGAATGTCCATATTGATTTCTGTAGTGGTTGTACTAGTTTACATTCCCACCAACAATGTAGAAGTGTTCCTTTTTCCCCATTTCCTCACCTGTATTTGTTGTTTTTTAAATTCTGGATGATGGCCATTCTGGGATAAGATGAGATCTCAGTGTTGCTTAATGGCCAGAGATGTTGAACATGTTTTCATGTATTTATTGGCCATTTGTACTTAGTCGTCTGAGAAATACCTATTCATTTTAGTTGCCCAGTCTTTGAGTGTTCCTGATATGTCAAACTTCCTTTTAGAAGCTTTTACACACCTCACATTCCAATGTAGCGAACCACCTCACAGTCCTGCACATACACATAAATGCCTGCTCGGTTGCAGTACTTCTGTGGGGACATATTTCTACCCATACTGATAGCGAAGTGCCTTCAGAGCAGGAGTATTTGCAAAAAGAGGAGATCTGAACTTTAAAACATTTGCTGAAAGTCTGGATGAAAAAAATTCATCAATAATACAAAGATACCAAAACTTAAGAGTTTTTAAATTAGGAGATATTTACCATAGGTAGGTTTATATATTTGGTTTTTGCAAATTACTTGAATCATTCATGAGGTAGCAGGCTTGTACTATTCATTTATTTTTACCAATTAACCAAAGAAAATTAGAATTCTTATATTGCCAGTACTAAATCACAAATTTTAAACTGAGTTTTTCCAAATTGAGGCATGACAGATGCAATATGGAAATTTGCTGTGTTTCTACTACAGAAAGAAATTATTCATTGAGTAAAATGATTTTCATCTACAAAGTTGTATATGTCTCAGTTTAGCAGGACTATAAACTGAATTGTTAAGCAGAATTTGTTCAGCTACCTCACAATAGATATCTTTTCTGTATATGATTTACCATGAAGATATATTTTACTTTCTCATTTGACTGTCACTGCTAATAGTTTAGCTATTTATAGTCGACTGTAGGAAGCAGATGGATTAGAAGCCAAAATAATTTTTCATTTTTACTCTTTTCAGTCATTTACAGACTAATCTGCTCATCACTAATGTGATTTTTTCCCAAACATAGCATGCTTTTGTTTCAAGGTAAGAGCAAATCAAGTCTTCTCAGAACAGGTAATACACTAACAATCCTGAGAAGCTTCTGAGTGTTTCTAGTGTCCCTTCAGCAGAGGCTGGTATGGGGACTGTTGTCCTTTTTCACACTTCCTCTAGAGGTCAAGTTCTGGTACCCACAAGCCTTTGTGTCTTTATCTCATTCCTCCTGCCACCTCAGCTCCCACCACTGGCTGCTCCTCGTGGTTCTGACTTTGGGTGTTCACACATGCCTTAGGCATGTTATAAAAGAAATTATTGGACTTGTTCCAGCAGGCTAACCACCATATACAGCATTGATTCTTCTAGGAGACTACATCGTTCACATTCTAAACAAGTGCCTCAGTATTGATCTGTTGGGACATACGCCTAGTTTACAAGGAGGACCTGCATAAAAATAATAGCAGTGACTGATATTTGCATGGAACATTACTGTTTATAAAGTGTTTTTCCTCCATCAACTCATTAAACCTCACCGTAAATCTGGGAGATAGGAATTATCGTCGTTGTTTTGCCCTTAGGAAATGAGATAATTGGACCATATGTGGTTGTGAGAACCCAGAGTAGGATTCTGGTGTTCTGTAGGAGATCAAGTGCCCCTCTTTCCCCTCCACTACCAATGTCTTTCGTAAAGGCTCAAGGCATAAAGCAGCACCTTTTAATCTTTCTAAATTTGACGTTACTTTGAACTGTCATTCCTAATTTAATGGAATAAAGATTTGATAT
The DNA here is from genome assembly GCF_000247695.1 of Heterocephalus glaber. Next base: position 11,848,830 of record NW_004624796.1, read on the forward strand.
TGACTCATTTACTTGAGTAATTACAGTAATCTCCATTTCAGATTTTTTAGGATCTTAGGAGCTAGTTTAAGTATGTCAAGTATACTTATAAAGTCAAAAATACACTTTTGAAGTGTTAATTTCTCATTTGGAATACCACCAAAATTTTAATTTCAGCAGGACCTTGATATATCACTCTAATTACTTGGTTTGGTTTAATGAGTAATCTCAACCCAAGAAATGAAAATAAACACTAATATGTGTGCTCAGAGCCTAAAAAAAGAATCAGATATCCAGTTAATGCAAAGTGTTTCAGTTTTGAGAAAGTTCTTTCTTTCTCATTCTCCCTTGCATTCTTCTTTTCCTTGTTTCTTTCTTTTATCTTTCTGTCAGGGAAAGTTTTCTAATACTTGCTTTGTACTAAAGTATATATAAGAATTTTTGTAAAATAACAGGAAGAATAAGGATGTAAATAAATTAGTCAATATTAAAGACATTGTACTGCAGAATTTTGTAGTGCCTCCTCAAGAACATTGAATATCAAGTAGATACACATGGTAGCCCATAAAAAAGCACCTTATCGAAGTAATTGTTCTTGAGTGCTGGTGGACAAAAAAAGATTGCATTTCTTTTAAAGATTATGGACGCTTAGCTGTGGCTTTGACTAAGCAAAATAAGTTATGTTTTTCCACCTTTCAGACTCATCAAAGCTAAGCTCACAAAGCTTGAGTGTTTTCAAAAGTACCTTCAAACAAATTCTTTATTCTCTATATCTCAAATTACTCGTAACTTCACGAATTGGAATTACTACTCTAACTCTTCCCTTAAAAGTTGTACATTTTAAATTGTCCTAAGTGATTCATAGCATTTTAGTCAAGGCAAATCTGGCTCCAAATGGATAAACGTGTCTACAATGTTTAAAACTAGGAAAGATCTGAGTATACTACAACTTCTCCATTTCCTTTGTGATGGAGAGAGGGTACAATTGCATGTCCTGAACTAGCAACTGCACACTTTATTCTGTAGTTTAGTTACAGGACCAGGGCTTCTACACATCTTGTTTGCCATGGCAAGATTTTTTTTAAAAACATATAATCCCTGAAAAGACCTTGTGAGTTAAATGCTGAGTTGAAGCAGAAACAGTCTTTAGGAATGGGTAAATGGGTATGGGAACTCGGGCACTGTACATTTAAGGTAATGAACAACTTGTTTAAAACTACTATCATTTCTAACTACCTTACAAGGTATTTTGTGTGTCATGTGCCATTGTGTCATCAGAGTTTGGGCCACTTGCCAAAGCTGTTTCCTCATCAAGCCACAAAAGAAAAAAGGGAATACTTTCCATAAAATAATTTCCATAAAAAGTCACTGTCAACATTTGATTCTACTCTGTATTTCAATTTTGAATTTTTCTCTTTAACTCTATAGCTTTTATTTAAATCACCAAGGCTGTTGTATCTTTTCTTGTTCTTATGTTGTCAGTTATCTAAATAACAATGGATCACTACCTGCCTTGGACAGCTAAATAACACTGTAACAAAACAAAATTTGTCAAAAACAATTGTTTTCACTGGATTTCATAATGGGAATTTAAATATTTACTTTGTTGAAAGATATGCCCAATTACTAAGTTATTATAATTTTAAGTAAAAAGCACAGATTTGTTTTCTTGGAATACCGGGATTTGAACTCAGTACCTTGTACATTCCAGGCATGTGCTCTACCACTGAGCTACATCCCCTGCACATATTTGTAAGGTGTTTAAAGAAGTGATTTGACTTTAAAGTTTCATTGGAGTTCTCAGGTAGAAGTTATATAATTGATTTTTTAAGATGAAATTTCCCTTGAAAATAATGACAGTACCTAATAATAATGTGCATTGAACCAATAATATACATTCCTTAACTCTTTGTATTCTCTTTATGTGATTTTTTTTCCTAAAATCTGATCAGCAACAATAGCATTTCTTGAAATAAATTTTTGTTTCAGTTTTTCTGCTTTTCTTTTTTTTTTTCCTCAGACAATGGATTCATACCTGATTCACTTCTGGAAGATGTAATGAAAGCTTTGGACCTTGTTTCAGATCCTGAATAGTAAGCTAAAGAGACGGATTCCATTAAATCTAGGACATTAGCTACATTTATGTACCTTTTAAAAAATATTCACAAAATAATAGCAATTTATGTAAAGCGAAGATTTAGAAGTGCTAAAAATGTCTTTTTCTATAAATTTTAAATATAATTTTTCTCTCTGGAAAGACTTTTCCATTTTTTAATATTTTATGTATTTCTTTTGCAGCTTCAGTAAAAATAACGATAGTTCTGGGTAATGTAAATACAGCATTGCTGGTCGTGCTGCTTGAGTAACCAGCGGGCCTCTGACTTTCCATCTTAAAGATGACTAAAGACACCGAGCATTTCCAGATGATTGGATTAACTGCTCTGAGCTCGGGGTCACTGCAGTATATCAAGAATGTAGCTAATTAGTATTATCTTACTGTCTTGGCCTTGTCTTCATTCTCCACTGTAATGTTTTATACCCTGTCAAGTTTATAACTTCTTCCATCAATTTAGGATTTCTTTTTTTTTTTTTTTCTGTTTTGGTAGTACTAGAGATTGAAGCCTGGGTCTTCACACTGAGCTACATCCCAGTCCTTTTTGTTTGAGACAGGGTCTTGCTAAGTTGCCCAGATGGACTTGACTTTAGTCTTCCTGCCTCAGGCTGCCAGTGTGATGGGATTACAGGTGTACACCACTGCAGCTAGACAATTTAGTATATTCATTACCCATCAGATATTACCTTGTTAGAGAGGGTACAGGAATTGATTGAAAATAAAAATAAAGAGTCTATACTAACTTAGGATCTGTACTAACATCCATTTTTTTCTGCACAATTTGTATGTTTTGCAAGTTTTTTCTGACAGCAAACAAACTTTAGCTTATAAACAGTGAGTTCAGCAAAAGCACCATGAAACACGAGTTTTTAGAATTTGGTCCTGTTTGGTTTTTAAACAAGTTCAGGTATGTGTTTTTGGATTCTCGGTAGTTGGACATAAATGTCATTTTCAGCTGAAAAAGAAAAAAGAAACAACTGGATGAGCCCAATAAATGGTGAAATAGTAATTACTAATTTCTTCTAATCAGATTTGCAAGTAGAGCCCATCTCGTTTGCTGTTATCCACAAGAGAATCAAATTCATAATTTCGGTGATTCTTTGATTCTTTTGGTGATTCTTAAGATGTGGATAATGACAAAGAAAAAGGGGGTTTTTTTCTTTTCTTTTTTAATTTTTTGCTAGGGGGTTTGATGTTTTTCAAATTTTTATCTAGATAGCTCATTGTCCTTGTTTTGTCAGAATACATAAGATTCTTGAAGCATAGTACAATTGACTCATTCATATCATATTTTGAGAAGTAGCTGAAAGAGTGCACTGAGTTATTTACTCATACTTTGGCCTACTACCTTTTCTAATGTGATAGCCTATAAACCAGCTCATTTGAAAGATTAAATAAGCTAAATAGAGTAAATATAATGTGACTTTGCCTTCATTTGCTCTGTATAATCCCTGGGCCGGGCCTAGAGCACACCCAAAGTTCTGTGTCTCCTCCTTTGCATACCATGCTAACCAAGAGCAGCAGGTCCTGGTTGTAGGACTGATGTGCTCCCACTGCAGCATCTCACAGTGCTGACACTGTGTCACGTGGCAGGACGAAGCTGCCTTGCGGGGCAGTAGCAGGAGGCAAATGCAACCTTCTGAAAGCTTCAAACAAAGCTTACATTACAAGGAAGCCTTAGCCTCCTTTAATGAAAGGAATACCTGGTGGCGACCCGACTGAATACAGGCCAAGAAAAGGACAAGGAACCCCCCCCCCCAAACTCTAAGAACGTTCTCCAGACAGAGACCTTCCTGGCAGGTGGTACTGTGACCCAACTGTGCCTGGCTCTGCCACCTGCCTGCTCCTCCCACCCCCTCTTGAGACCCTGAGCCATGGAAGGAGTCTAGACTGGCCTTTGACTGGAATTGAAGTGAAGGGAGGAAGTTGGTTAACCAAGACCTCCTGACCCCTCCGAGTCAGTGCTTTGTTTGCTGCATAATAAGCTAAATTTCACTGGGCATTTCTAGTTGGAAATAACATGGAGAACCGCCCCCCCTGCCATTTGTAAAACCCTTTCAACCACAGTCTGTTTTACTCAGCCCCCTTTCTAGATGGCCTTAACAACACTGCTCACAGCTTGACGCCCTTCCGCGGACAGGCTGTCCAGAGCTCTGGCTGCGTCAGGCTGAGCAGGCAGGTGGAGCTCCTGCCACTGGTGCAGACCACCAGACTACAGCTCTAGGAGAACTGTCTTGCTCGTTAGCCTTCCTGTTAGGCTGCCCATGAATTGTAAGCCTCCGTCCCATTTAGTTCTTGAAGTAAGCTTTTTAAGATATTGTCCGATTCACCACTCACTGCCTGCTGACATGTTTCTTTTTCTCCTTGGACTTTAAAATAAACTTTTCAAGTTAAATGTTTCATTTGGTTGGTCAGTTCTGGCATACCTATGATGACGCTAAGGGGATTTGCCTTTGGAAGGTTACAAGCCTGGGTTTATAAGCTGTGGTTTTTAAATTACTTTACCTAATAAGGAGCAATATTCCAAAGTCATCATCATAATTTTAATTTTAAATAGTAACAGATTACACTAGTTTAAAAATAACCAAGTTTTGGCAAATTTAATGTCATTCCTATGTATTTGTCATTAAGTTTCTAAAAAGAACAACTCTTAGGGATTTTGGCAGCAAATGTGTTATACTACCAGTAATTTAATCATGAAAGAGAAAGAAAAGCTTCTTTTTTTCTCTTTGGTATCTACTGTTTTTCTTTTTTTCTTCCCGTAGTATAAACCTCATGAAGAATAAATTAGATCCAGAAGGATTAGGAATCATATTATTGGGTCCATTTCTTCAAGAATTTTTTCCTGATCAGGTAACAGAATTAATATGTATTGCTTGTTCGTTGAGATGTTCAACTGCCTTTACGATGTCCTAACATGCAAATATGAGTTTGAAAAGCCACTGTTACCTAACTCCCTTCCATGCAGAGAGGCCAGAAGGGTGAGTGTGCCAGCACGGGGACACAGGGGTGCAGAGGGACAGCAGGGAATGGTCATAGGCCAACACTTGCAAATGGTACTATTTTTCTAAAACAAGAATAAAATTCAGAGGTATGTGGAATAAAAAGATTCTCCACTACCTCTCACCCCACACTCATTCTCCCAGGCAGCTCTTGTTATATTTTTTTAGAACTTTTTAAATACAGAAAAAAAAGGTAAAGATAGTCGGGTAAAGTAGTAGGTAGTGGAACTCCTACTAGTGAACCTAATTTCCAGCAGAATTTCACCTGAGTAGAAGAAAACCTTTTTGTTTGAGTAGAACTCTGCTACTGGGACATGTTTTCTATATGCCTTTGATAGCTCAGTTATTAAGAAGCTATACTTGTCTCAGATCCCTTGAGCTATATCTGTTACTGCCAAGCCATGTCTATCCTACCCTTCCCTTTTCTTCATTTCTTACCTAAATGAAGTACATTACCATTGAGCTGAATTGTTTAGGTACTTATATTGTAGTCATTTCATCAGATAAAAGTATAGTGTAAGTTCATTGTTCCAATAAAAATGCCTACTTCCAATAGAAATGTTCCAATAGAAATGTTCTACTTCTTTTTTAAAAGAAATATACTGATAAGTAGAAAAATGGTAAAAAACGACAGCAAGGAAAACATCAAGATATAGTTATTGAATTTCATGATGTAATTATTAATGTAGTGTCTCAGATTTAAATTACCTTTGGCAGAATACACAGTATTATTGGTGTTCAATCTTTATAATTAAAAAGGAACCCATAGTTTCTAAGCTTGTATCTAATTGTTATGGTCTTTGTGAATAAAGATAAAATTCAGAAAGTACCTGGTTATCACAGTATAGGCAGTTGGACTTTTTCAAACTTTGGTAGATGCTTCATAAAAATAGATTCATTTCGGGGCTGGGGATTTCGCTCAGTGGTTCTGGTGCCTGCCCCCCAAGCACAAGGTCCTGAGTTCGATCCCTGGTACCAAA
>NW_004624796.1:11855588-11879500 GCF_000247695.1 Heterocephalus glaber
ATGGCTGAGTAGTACTCCATTTTATTAAAAAACCACATTTTCTTTATCCAGTCTCCAGTTGATGGGCATTTGGGCTGTTTCCAAGTCTTAGCTATTACAAACTGTGCTGCTATGAACATGGGTGCACATATATCACTGTGGTATGATTCTTTTAATTCTTACAATGTTATTTTTTGACATTGGACTATGATTGCTCCTTGTTCACATTTCAGCCACTAGAGTTTTAAAAACAATTTTTTAAGTTCTTGGAATCTAATGTCTTTAGATATCCTGATAAATATTTTTAAAATTATAGCTTTTAAAGCAATAATATTAATTTTACCTTATATTTCTAGGCTGCTATCAGAACATTTGATAGAAATAGTTATTTGTTTTAAGTATAATGAAATAAAGTAATTTTCCTGTTTTTAATTTAATTTTGGCAAGATTTTGAAAAGTACTTAGGAAATGTAGTATGAGATCATTACCAGTTCTTTTGGAAGTGTATCTCTTATTTTTAGTTATGTGATGCTGCTTATATCTATTTTAACAGCTTGTTAGTCCAAGGAAGTACTATTTTAAACCTAGTATTCTCAAGTAACAAAGAGGGTCCCGGCCCCTCCATTTTGCAGGGAGCAGATTTCCTGTTTGTAGTTGTCCTGCTTAGCCTCTGGCTTCATCTCTTCCTGTCTGCTTCTTCGAGCTCATTCTGAACTTGGCTTGTTCTTTGCCCCTGTATAGTTCATGCTCGCTCCTCACCCAGAGCATTCCCATTCCTCTTCGTTTCCTTTACAGCGATGTGTGGTTTCCAAGAGCTTATTAGAAATACAAATTCTCAAGCTTCTCCGCAGACCTACTGAATCAGGCAGGTTTGGAAGTAGTAGCAGCAGCCTGTCTTCAGAGCACTGCAGCAGATCCCGGCAGGAATCCCAGTTTGAGGACAGCTGCTCTGGGGAGGATCTGTCCCATCTCAATCTGTGCACATCCTGTGAGCCGTCAGATGCCCTCCGCAATGCCCATCTTTTCTAACATAGCCCACACCACTGATGGCCTCTGTTTCTGTAATCATAAACACATAGTAGCTCTGTCACTCATTTCAGCCATCATTCATAGACTGCTTTGTACCTAACACATCAGTATAGTGGTAACTCAGTAAACACTTAACCAACCCGGAATAAATTTGCAAAACTAGTCAGAAGCACAGCTAGTAACATACTTCACTTCAGTAGACTTTACAGATGCAACAGTTAGATGCAGTAAAAAAGCACTTCTGTGTTATGAGGTAGGCTCAGGTGCTGGGCTTGGGGGTAGTGAGAATATTCACAAGCTTTTTGAGGCATTTTGTGTATAATGAGACCTGCAGAAGTAGCTACCATTTATTAAGCACATACTATACACCAGCACTGTGTGCTTTATAAACTAAGTGCTATTATTTGCCTCATTTTGACAGTGAGAAAAGGAAGACTAGAGAACTTCAGAAAGTTGCTTAAGATCAGAGTTAACTCTTAAGTGGCTGATCCAGGTGTCCAGCATAGGCCTGTCTAACCCAAGTCTCACCTCTTTCCCTCTGTGTTACAGTGCCTTTTGTTGGTGTTTCTGTATTTCATGCCAATTGTTAGTTACTGAAGCTAGAGAAAATTGTATTCAATTATAGTAAAAATTTACTAAGTTAAAATAATTCCAAAAAACAAGAGTCAAATTACTCATCCAAGTAGCAAATTGAATTGACTCATGTTTATGTCTAAGGAAATGATCATCAAATAAATTATGAATTTTTCTGTTTTGTGTATTTTGAGTAGGATACAAAAATATAAGAGCACTTAGATTTTAGTTGGGAATACAAAGCATGAGAAGTAAAAACATTAAAAATGTAAACAATCTGCCAAAATAGCGATAGAAGAGTTGATACAAAGTAGTATATTATTTATTCCCAAATTAATTACTCAGACAGCTTTTCTTTATAAAGCTTCCAAATTAGTCAAGAACCTAACTGGTCTGTTCAGGAAAACTGTACATAAAAAGTAAGATTTGAACCAGGTCTTGAGAAAGGAGGAAGGACAGGAGGAATTTTAGAAAGGAGTAAAAAGATGAATATGCAAAAGGCCTTTTTTGCAGGAAAATGAGTCATATGCTTGTCCAAAACAGGATTCAGAAAGTTGAGAAGTTGAAGCTAAGACTGAAAAGGTAGTTTAAGTCCTGCAGTATTTTAGGATTCTTGATTGCAAATTGCAGGAACCCAGCCTGAATTGGCTTGAATGGGGGAGGATGCACAGATGGGCAGGGGTAGCTCAAAGGAATGGAAGAAGCCAGCCCTGCCCAGTGGCTCCTGGCGCCTAGGAGACTGGAGCAGAGCCTCGGACCCTGCCCGAGCCTCTCTCCCCATCTCCCTCTCTGAAGCAGCTGCGCTTCCTTCACCATCTTTCTTTAGGAGCTAAAGCCACAGGGGCTCTCTTCCCTCAGTTGCAGTTTGCAGAAGACACGGGATGTGGGCCCTAATGGAGATCACTGGGAGACAGGCACCTTCAGGGGGCCAGACCCTCCATGGCCCTGCACTCTGGGGGCGTTGAACTTGGTCTTTATCTAGGTGAAAATCAGGGTTAAGACAGTAAATAAGCATAATGTAATTGGTTTTTCTGCCAATTTAGTGGGATAGTGATTTTTAGGATATCCTTTCTTTATTGAAAATCATTAAAGTCTCTTTATTATAATTGTTTTCATTTCTCATAGTGCTCTTTACACTAATTAAAAGTTAACAATATTCAAATGATATTTTTGGAGCACAAACCCCGAATTCAGTATTGTGTGATAAATTGGAAGTTATTGTGCATATATGTTTGTAATCTAAGTAAAAGTGATATTACTGTTCTTCATATTTATTGAGAGGAACAATTTATTGACAGAGAAAAAGCACAGATATATTGTAGGAAATACTGTGTTTTAGAAGCTTGTCCTTTAAAAAAATTAAAGTAATACATGCACACAGTTAAAAACAAGTGCAGAAGAGCTCATAATGACAGTCAGCAGGTCCCTGCTTTCCAGCCTCATCTGCAGAAGCAGCTATTTCTGCTTTTGGGTTTTCTGGTGGTTAATTCCATCTAAGTCTCTTGCTTTACCAAATGCTTCCCTAATGAAAGGATGAGGATTTAAGAAACTTGCATTTTACATTCATTGCTCATTAGAAATTGCCTGATATAAAGATAAAATTTTAATTTTAATAGTACTTTATTTATAATAGGGCTCCAGTGGTCCAGAATCTTTTACTGTCTACCACTACAATGGACTGAAGCAATCAAATTATAATGAAAAGGTATGATAATTCACATAGTAACTTGTCTTCAACTGGATTGATGAAATAAATACATGAGTATCTAACAGTGACCCATTCTCATACAGTTGCTACCCAAGACTATTCCAAGCCTCTCTTTGCTATCACAACTTTTTCTTTTTTGGTTCCAGGGATCAAACTCAGGACCTTGCACTTGCAAGGCAAGCACGGTGCCACTGAGCTAAATCCCCGACCCCACAACATATTTTTGAATTGGTTATGTTTCATTTTGAGCACTAGAGGATACTCTACATTGAAGGTTTTCATTGGACTTTGGGCCAGTAAATTCACTGTGACAAAATAATTGCATCTACATTCACGTTGTTACTCTTGGCCATGCATGTGTCTATAAATCAACATTTATGGTTAGTCCAATGGAAGCTGATACTGATATACTTAGGTACAGAAAAGGTAATGGAGATGTCTGATTGAGAATAATATTTTAAAGAATTAGAGTAAGAGTAGTGAGGATTTATTGAGGATTTACTTGGAATTGTGTTTGTTTTGTCCTAATAGCACACGATACTATGAAGTAAATATCCCTGTATATCCCCATTTTACAGAGGAAGGAAGCAGCCCGGAAGCAGCAAAGCTGGGATTGAAACAAGAAGCCTGGCTCAGAGCCTGTATTTTTACCCAGCTGTTATTTTCCCTTGTACATCAAAGACACCTAAGTGACTCATTTCCAAATGTACCTGCCTCATTTAAAGCAGAAGCTTTGTCTCACCTTGTCACTGTTTCTGGGTGAAATACCAGCCTTGTGTATATATGCGATGTGCTTGTTTGCATCTATTCAAGTAACAATGTTCATATAGCTAATATTAGAAGGAATGATACCTAATATTTTTTAAAATTTGATTTATACTGCTGGTTTCATAAGTATCTAAATTGAAGGATGCTTGCAGAAAATAGATTATAATTTAAATTAAACATATACTTTTCATTAAACCAAATTGAAAAGACTAAAATTTCCTTTGATTTTTTTCATAGCAAAATATAAATGAGAAGTACTATTATATCCAAAATCTTTTCACAAAAATGTAATTTATTGATAAATATAGCAGAGAATAAAAATTGTCAACAAGAAAATTTGGATGCTATTAATGTGTATTAATGAGAGCTTTATGTAGACTATGAAGTTTCACATAGCTTTGTAATAGGTACTTTATAGTCACTAACTCGTTATTCACTGACACAATCTCTGCAAGGTAGCCAGTCAAATATTACCCATATTTTACAGATGAGGCATCTGAGACAGGGAGATTAAGTGACTTGCCCAGGGTCGCACAGCAAGTCCTTGGCAGAGCAGGGATTGGAACTGAGTTCCTGACTGCCAATCCTGTCCTTGGTCTGCTTGGCCACACTGCCTGTCTCTAGTAAGTTTTCAAATCATGCCTGTGACAAGCATCTGCCATACTAACCAAAAGATCAGAAATCAAGAGACAGGAGTACAGAGTAACAATAAAGCAAAGCATGTATGTCATTAAGTTGCAGAAACAATGTTATGAAGTTACTCGGGAGCCAGAAATGTGATAAGTGCACAGTAGGGTACTATTTAAGACACCTACGGACACAGATGGATGAGGACCACTGAGCCTGCCCCGAGAGGAGGTCACCATGCTGTGCCCAGCCACTTCTGTCTCACACTGGGCACAGTGGAAGGTTTTTTCAAAAAAAGTAGGCCCTATCTTATTTGTCCAGTGTGAAAACTTGAGTTCTATGCCTTGCAGAAAACATTTCAGGAAAAGGCACTTTGGGTTTGGGGAATTGAAAAGTGAGAGTTGTAGTTTGAATAGTAAATTTATTTCATCAACACTAGCCAAAATAAAGATGCAAAAAAAATGAATTTTACATTCAACAATGTCTTTAGACCTTCTTAAAGATGAGATTTATGAAACCAAATCATCTGACATAGTAATACACTCTACTTCTACCATCTTTGTTTTAAGGAAACCCTTATTTAAGGCTGGTAGAGTTATTTCTTTCGCCTACTTGGTCAAGTAGTTTATGGCTTCTGCATTGGAAGAACATAATCAAAATCACGTGTCAGCCATTGAATGTGAAAAAGTAATTATGCATTGTAAGGAGATAAACTCTGTCTGTTCCTTTTAAATTATAGTTAGTTTCTCTTGGTACTAAAAGAAACGAATGACAGAGTACTTCCATGTATATAGTGAACCCTTGTTAAGGAGTTAGGGTTTGGTTTGGTTTGGTATATTATGTCTTAAGTACTTTATTTTCTCTTAAAGAAATCAGAATAAATTTTTTCTGGTGTCTGCCAGTTTACATGTTATGTCATCATTGCCCCAACTTAGCTAATGTTGATTAATTTGATCCTTCACCCTCTTGTTTTTTGCTTCTGTCTTGACATCCCTTTTTTTTCTTTCATAATTTTTCATGCAGTACAAAGTACACTCATGAACTGCATTTCAGAAATACTGAATACAATAATAGCAAATGTCATTGACAAACATGCCAATTGTCTTCAGCTCCAGAAATTCAATCTTTAAATTGAAAGAAGAAAAATAAAACCCTCGTTAGAATGTGTAAAATAATTATTGTATTTCTGTTTTAACTGTGGATTTCCATTTCATGAGATAGCATTCATGTCCAAGTGCCTCAGTGTTAGAGTGCTAGAAACTACATAAATGTGATATGTAAATTTCAGTTTAAAATTTCCTCTAAATAGCATATATCATTTGAAAAGTAATTTTTCTCTTATCTGAAACTATATGTGTTTTGTGACTCACATAGACTTTTTAAAAAATCCTGTTGAACTGTAAAAATCACGTGGTCATCTAGCAATTAAAATTTGTCACCATCTCATTCATGAAATTTCTTTCATGTTAGTAGCAGATATTCTTGCTCATAATTTCTGTCAAAACAAAATTAGAAATGAAGTTCCACTGGCATGCAATAACTCATTTGACAGCCTTTAAAAAGTGTGTCTCACATAAGAATTTGCTGGAAATATTGCTTGACCTTGGTGCCTTTGTTCCCCAACAGGTAATGTATGTAGAAGGAACTGCAGTTATTATGGGTTTTGAAGAACCGAGGCTGCAGACAGATGACACTCCTATCAAAGGCTGTCTCCAAACCAAGTGGCCATACATTGAACTGCTCTGGTCCACAGATCGCTCACCTTCCCTGAACTGATTTGCCTAAGTATTTATAAGCTCGTAATAACAGATGTGCAAAGAGAGATTTGTGACTGGCACATGGCTACATTAAGCTAAACGGTGGTCTCCTCATTGATTAACTGTAAATATAACTAAAAACACATTTTTTAGTGTTTAAGATATGTTTAAATTATTTGTTTTAAAGCTTTATGTTAAAGGTTATACTATTTTAGCACGTGATGTGACTTTTACTAGCAAAATTAACCTTTCATCGAAGTCCATCACTTGTAGTCAGATAATTTGGTCATTGACTTATCAAATACTTACTTATAAACACCAAAATACTGTAGCATTTTTATAATAAATATCAGAATCACCATTTTTCAACCTTTACTTTTGGGTTTTATTTCATTTGGGCGTATTTGTTGTTTGAATAATTCTGGCTTATATCAGCTCCATACTGAAGCGCAGAAGAATTAATTTTATTTTTTTTTCTAAATTCTGTTTTTCATTAGAAATATTGATAAATAACAAATTATCAGCCCAGATCCTTTGAAAATTGGCTTGACTCTGGCATGTTTACAAAATGTAGAAACTATATGGAAACTTCCCATTTATTCACAGGTGTGTGGGGGTGTATCTATTTCTTAAATGATAGAAACAAGAATCTGTTTGATAGTCTTGACACTGTTAACTTTCACTGTGTATTGCCAAATACACTTTTCCAAATTTGTTTCAAAGCCCCATAAGCCAGCTTTCTTGTATATTTATAAATGTGATGAATGCATGAGAACATCTGTTATTACATTAGTATACTGCATTATTTATTATGGTCCTAATTGATAGCATAAATAAAAACTTTTTTCTTTAACTCTGTCCTTGCATTTTTACATTAGTTGTTCAAAATAAACACTTTTAAATATTCTGCCTGGGACCCCGAGAATACAGTGTACAAAAAGTTCCTAATGGACTCCAAGGACCTTGACAAAAAAAAACAATGCTTGCCTAAAAGCTTTGCCAACTCCCATAGCCAGAAGCACCAGAGCCTGGTGGCAGCTGGTGGCAGAGAGAAAGATCCAGAAGCCCCGTCGGACTTCCTCTAGAGTGATACTTGCTTTATCCCAATAGGTTTGCTGCCCAGCAATTTAAAATCTGAGTAACCAGAAATACTTTCTTCCCTTCACTTGAGAAGAGACAGTTATTTAATATTCTCATTTACGCTTCATAACTGAACTTTATCTTCACCAATATATTTCCTCTGTGACTCTCTGTTTGAGGTTTTATTTAAGTGGATTTTAGCACAGGAGAAAAGTGCCATGAGATTTATGTCTAACTTTTGATGACATTTTGTTCCAGGAATATACTACTGGCTGTAAATGATACTTTTTGGCCTACCTTGGCTGCTTTCAAATGTCTATAATGTACATTATGCTAGAATTAATTTCTCTAGTACCAGTTGGTACTGGAAACACAACATAGCAGAATTGATGCAAGAAAAAAATTTCCTGTATTTGTTAAAGAAATGTAGTCAATAATTAAGAATCTTCCCTCCAAGAAAACCATCCTACCTAACCTCACTGGCAATGTTTCCAAACACATCAGGGGAAAAAAAATACCAATTCTAAACAAATACTACCAGGAAATAGAGAAAACTTAACTTCACAATTCATTTTATGAATTCAGAATGACCCTAATACAATACTGAAACCTGACAGACAAGAAAGATTATTTCTGGTCCAGGGATGTAGCTCAGTGGTGTCGTGTCTGCCTGGTAACCACAAGGTCCTGAGTTCGATCCCAGGTTCCACAAAAAAAGATAGAAAGATTATTTCCCATGATCATGGACACGAGTTCCTACACAAATATGAAATACATGAATTAATTATACATATTTATGTGTGTTTTCACATTAAAAATATAAAGAAAAATATCTCAACAATGAAGAAAAATAATTTGAAAACTTTTCATGATTTTAAGAAATTTAATAAAAATGGAAACTTTTTAAATGTAATAAAGGCTGTTTACAAACAAAATTCTTAATGGTACAATATTAAGTGCTTTCTCAAATTCAGGAGTAGGACAGATATGAGCTTTCATTTCTGAACAGCATTCTCTCCCAGAGATCCTAGCCAGTGCAGTAAGAAGAACAGTCTGAAGTAATTGGAAAGAAAAAAGTTAAAATGTCACTCATAGGTAACAATTCATAAATAATATACTTGTACAAAAGACTGCATAAACATTTAGAATTCTTAAGTGAATTCAGTCAATTTCTGCATACAGGTCAACGTTTAAAAACAATTTAGCAGACAAAAAAACAGACAAGAATAACTTTTTAAAACTCACTGTCAGTAACATCAAAAACACTAAATACCCAAAAATAAATCCAATGAAAGATTTGCACATTTCTATACTGAAAAATAGAAAGCATTGCTAAAGGATGAGGCAATAGGTAACTGGAGGAATATGCCACCTTTATAGAATTATAGTCAGTTCTTCCCACATTAAAATTTAATTCAGTGTGGGCTGGGGATGTAGCTCAGTGGCGCCACACCTGCCTGGCAAGTGCAAGATCTTGAGTTGGATCCTGGTTCTGCAAAAAAAAAAATTAGTGAAATCCTAATTAAAGTCTCTCATCGAGTTTCTTTTTTAATTTGTGGATTTAATAAACTGATTCTTCAACTTATACATGAAAGGGGTCAAAAGTAGCTAAGATAACCTTGAAGTGGAAAAACAAATTTGGAGAATCCAATGTGTCTTCAATGTATTTTATAAAGCTATAATAATTAAATGCAGCATCGGTACAAGGAAGAACACATAAACCAACAGAACAAAACACAAGTTGAATATCCCTTATCTAAAATGATTGACACCAGAAGTGTTTCAGTTTTGTTTTATTTTTGAATATTTGCATACAATAATGAGATATGTTGGGGATGAAACCCAACTCAACACAAAATCCATTTATGTTTCATATATACTTCATAGACACAGCCAAAGGAAATTTTATACAATTTTTTTCAGTACTAATTTAACCCAGGGCCTTTGCACTGAGCTATAGCCCCAACTCATATGTTTTTTTGTTTGTTTTTCTGTTTATTGGTTTTTTTGCAAGAGGTTCTCACTAAAATGCAGAGTTGCCCAGGCTAGGTTGGAACTTGTGATCCTCCAGCCTCAGCTTCCCAGAGTGCTTGGATTACAGGTGTGCACCACCATGCCTGTGTGTATCAAATATTTTTTTATAATTTTGTGCATGAAAGTTTCATGGTGTGCAGCTTTTCACATGTGGCATCATGGTGGTGTTCAAAACAATTTGGATTTTGGAGCATTTTGGATTTCAGATTTTCGGATTAGAGATGTTCAACCTGTACATTAGAAACAGACTCACAAACACATCTGACTCTCAATAGAGGCTGTACAGCAGTTATCTGACATGCTCAGACCACAGCCCAGGGACTACATGTGAACCCAGACAGCTTGTAATGCAGGTCGCAAGATGGTAAACTGTTAACATTACTGTGATTTTTTTGCTTATGAGAATTTTGCAGTGCTTAGGGGCCCACTATGCAGGTGACGAGGAGCACTGGGTAGGGCAGGGCACCTGTCAGCCACCTCCACCTCCCACGCCTGCCACACACAGTCTGATCAAAACCTTTGTGTGTATCATTAAAAGCTCAAAAAGATTCACCATCACTAAGCTAGTCAATAAGTGGTGTTTATGAGTATTTTTTAAAATAGACCTTAAGCCCTACTTCATTTTATACACAAAAATTGAAATGGTCAGTATACCTAATGTGAAATATAAAACTAAAGCTTTCTAGAAGTGAATGCAGGGCAATATTTTTGTGACTTTGTAGTCAAGAATTTCTTTAAAAAGAAAGAAAATTTAATCAAGAAAGATTGATAAATTGGACCTTATTAAGGACTTCTGTTCATGACAATACTGAGAGTACAAATGCAACACCAGAAAAAGATATCTGCATTAAATATGTGTGTGTATTAAAAGTACTTTCCCCAGAACATATAAAGAACTCTTAGGGGCCAGGGATTTAGCTCAGTGTTTCCGGCGCCTGCCTCGCAAGCGCAAGGACCCGAGTTCAATCCCCGGTAACCCCCGCAAAAGAAACATATAAAGAACTCCTACCAATCAAAGAAAAAGATAACTAAATTTTTTAATGGGCCAGAGGATTGAATCTGCCCTCACACCTGCCCCCGACTTCTCCTTAAATCATGGAGGTCACATGGAATCAAGTGAGCGTCACCCATACCTGCAAAAATCCAACAGCTTTGTATAACATACCGTGACCACAGGACAAGGACTGATGGCACCTCTCACCGCCTGTTCCCAAATATCCAATCTCTGTTACATATCAAAACCACATAACTCAACAACAGCAAAAAAAGGAAAACTACAGACCAATCTCCTTAACGAACATAGATGCAAAAATCCTCAAGATTCTTGCAAACAAAATTTAACAACCTATCAAGTAAAAACCATAAACCATGACCAAGTTGGTTTCTGTCTAGGGATGGTTTTACATGCCGAAATCAAAAAATGTAATAAACCACATAGAATCAAGGATAAAAATTTCATGATCATCCTAATAAATGCAGAAAAAGCCTTTGATAAAATTCAACATCTTTTCATGATAAGAACCCTGATGAAAGTAAGTATAAAAGGACTACCTCAAACTGATGAAACTTTATATGAAATCAAAAAAGACCCAGAATAGCCAAAGCCATCCTGAGCAAAAAGAGCAATGCTAAAAGCAATACTGGATTTCAAGTTATACTACAAAGGCATAGTAACATAAACAACATGGCACTGACACAAAACAGGTCATTGAAATAAAACAGAACAAACCCATGCATCTACATCCATCTGGTGTTTTGTTTGTTTTGTTTTGTTTACAAAGGGGCCAAAATAATATGCAGCAGAAAAGACACCCTCTTTAACAAAGGGCGCAGGGAAAACTGGATATCTACAGGCAGAAGAGTCAACTAGATCTCTATCTCTCACTCTGTATTAAAAGCAAATTAAAATGGATCAAAGACCTCCACATAAAACCAAAAACTACAAAACTGCTAGAAGATAATGTAGGGGAAACACTTGAAGCCATAGGCACAGACAGACTGCCTGGATAGGAGTCCAAAAGCAAGGGAATTCAATTGAGAATCAACAGAGAGTATTACATCAAATTAAAACGCTTTCCTTTGCACAGCAAAGAAAAACTTAGAGTGAAAGTCCAACCTACTGAGTGAGAGAGAATCTTTAGTATGCTTCCAATAGATTAATATCTAGAATAAATATATAAAGAACTCAAAAAACGTTAACCTCCCCAAAACAAACCCGTCAGAATATGGGCAAATGAACTGAATAGGCACTTTTCCGAAGAAAGGCAAATGTCCAATAAGAATATGAAAAAGTGTTCAACATTCTTATCCAATAGGAAAATTCAAATCAAAATACTTAATGATTCCATCTCATCCCAATCAGAATGGCTGTCATCAAGAATACAAGAAACAATGAATCCCGGGCAAAGATGTGAGGAGGCTGGGTGGAAGGTTGCTGGTGGGAATGTGAACTAGTGCAAACAATAGGGAAATCAGTATGGAGACCTCTCAAGAAACTGCAACTAGAAATGCCATTTGATCCAGCTGTACTTCTGAGTATATTCCCAAAGGAATGAAAGGCAACATAACTATTCTGACACATACACACACATATTTATAGTGACACAGTTCACCATAGCTAAGCTATTGAAACAGCTTAGATGGCTGTAAAAAGATGAATGAATAAATAAAATGTTGTATACATACACAGTGGAATATTATTCAGCCATAATAAAGAATAAAACCATGTTATTCACAGGAGAATAAATGGAACTAGATACATAGATTGTATTAAGCAAAATAAATCAAACTCAGAAAATTAAATATATGGTTTCTCTTACATGAGAAAACTAAATAATTAAAGGGAAGATGATAAAACTAGAAAGGAGACTTTCAGAGATGGGGAAGCGGGTTGGCAAAGGAGGAAAATGGAGGAGTAATGGGATTGAAAATGAAGATATGAAAACTGCATGTGTCAAACTGCCAAAAAGAACACCACAGTTCTATATTATTAACACGCACCAAAAAAGATAATTTACAATTAAACATATAATTTATAGAGCTATCAAATTAATTGGAGAAAAATACATTCATATCCCACTGCTATATAATGTCGTATTTCTATCAGGTTATGTAACTTGCAACATTTTTCTGAGCATAAAAAGAGTTTCTGCCGTGAAGGTATTTTGATCTCAATACAGTACCAATATTTTTTTCACTGTGTTCCAAATCAAAGTTAATACTAAACTTCTCTACTGAAGAACACTAATTCATTCTATCAACACAATGGTTACATTATGCAATAATATTTTCCTCCCTTGTCAATTACCCTTCTTTTCTTGTTTACACTAACTGATGTTACACATTAAATCAATTGACTAATTCTAAACAAATATTTTGAGTGAAAAACCAAATGTGTGTAATTCCCAGCTGTCTTACGGAATTAAATTAAAATGTTTTGTCTATAAATGCATACATAATCTTGTTAAATTTTTATTGGGGAAACACAGCGCATCAAAATCACACTGCTCTAGGAAAAGGAAGAAAAGTACTATTTCTTTTTATTCATTCTGCTTCCTATATCATCTTTTTTACATACCGTCACCTTTTTATCTCCTTATTTTTTTTTTCTTACAAGAAAGTTGCTGTTACATTCTCCCAGATCCTAACAGCGTAGCATTTCTTTGCAAGGGTTTGGAGCCAGAAGTTAGCATGGTGCATACATCACCAACTGTATATCCTTAGAAGGTTACTTGGTTTCTCTTCTGAGGGGCTGGGGATGTGGCTTAGTTGTAGAGTTCTTGCCTATTCCATGCAAGGCCCTGGGTTCAATCCTTGGCACAGCCAGAAAAGAAAAAAAAAATTATTCTGTTCCCTTCATCTGCAAAATAGGCTATTGCAAGCTTTCTAATCATTGAGCATGGATTTTCTGGTTCACAGTAAGTATTCAGCAAACAGTGGGTATTACAAGCATTGTTATCAGCTTTTACCACTCAGTATTTCCAACCGGTGACTCAACCAATAAAATGTATACTACCTTTCATACCAACTATCAGGAATGTGTGTGCATGGAGTGGGGTGTTACTCCCTAAAAAGAGATGGTGTACAAACAATATATTGTGTAGTAGACAAAAAATATAACTATATTTAAAATAATCAGGCTCCCAAATAGTCCAGCTTCTTGGAGAATGAAACTAATGGGGAACAGTATTCAGCAGATTCCTAGAAACAGTTCTGTAACCTCACTGACAGTGTTAATAATCACTGCAATACGTTGTTCCAATATCAGTTTATGGAACAAAACTGGGTCTCAACAGTGGTGCACTGAATTGTATTCAACACAATACCCATCTGCTACCCATTATAATCCTCATCCACAGAATAAAAGCAATTACATGAGTTGATTTTTCTCTTAAACTCAGGGTTTTAAAGAGGTTTCCCCAGTTGTCCTCAGGAGTGTAACATCCAGTGTAACCTTTGGATAAGAGCTGAATATGGAAGGAGGTAACATACTGAAGTTTCAGCTGACTGCAGTTCTCCCATGCCACAAATGAGGCCACAGATGGGTTTTCATTAATGAAACTGGAAGCAGGGTTGGTTGGAAGATTAGGTAAAAGCTTCTGGCCAAATGAGATAGGAATTACAGCTTTAGGTGGTAAGGATAACATATCTCTCCTAATACTAAGCCAAATCTCAAGGGAATCAAAGCTTTGGTTTGGCTGCAGAAGGGTTTCGTAATTTTAGAGCAGGAGTATATGGGGCCTAGGATGGACCATTGAATAGAGAAGCTGATTAGTATGAAACTAGGGCCTGTGTGTCTCGGGAAGAGGTGGAAATTGAGTGAGGGTTGGCTAAAAGGGAGGTGGGAAGAGACCAAATGCAAACACCTTCATTTACAACTTTAAAGAAAAGGTATCATAATCAGCATGAGTAAGAGAAGGAGTAGTTAGGAGCCAAAATGATCCCCAAAGCGAAGGAATACAAGATGGCAGAACTTCCAAACACCGGGCAGAAAGGCACCATCCAGAAAGAAAGGCAGAGCATACTTGGCAAAGTTCATGTTGCCTCTTCACTTCACAGAAGATAAAGTAAAACCCAGAAGTTAAGGCCCAAGGTCACACACTAGTAGGGACTCCAACACATGCCTTTCGGTAGGACCTACTTGTGCCCAGGCTACACTGAGAGACAGAGTCCATGGTCTTCGGGGGCAAGAGCCTCCTCTGCAATCAGTACCTTGTCACCTGGACCACAAATACTCCAGCTGTTTCTTCTAAGTTCCCAAGCCATAGTCCTACCTCTTCTGCCTCTCTTGCTTTGTGGAAGAAAATTAGAGGAGAGGAAGGGGTATTAGAGATGTCTCTAAGATTGTTGTTTTGGGGCAGTGTAATAGTCGTGACGTTCTTGTCCTGGGTTTGGAAGCAGGCAGGGGCATCCTTGTGCTGACAATGGGCCAGAATGAGCCCAAGAGCTGTATTTTTTAAGAACCTTAACGTCAACTGTAACCTGACACTCTCTGCATCCCACAAGAGCGTGTCAGTTCTACCTTCAAAAATAGGCACAGTGCAACTACTTCTCACCACCATGCTACTTCCATTCTGATACAAGCCACCATCATGTCTTGCCTGGAGTACTGAAGGAAGCCTCTCTATTTGTTTTTTCAATTTTTTATTAGTACATGTTTGCAGTACATAATGGTTATAATTATCATGGGGCTTTGGTACATGTGCATAATACATCTTAATCCTTTTTTCTCTATTTTTTCATCCCCTACCCTTCCCCTCCCTCCAACCATTGGTCCCCTCCCCATTTGCAAAAGTTCTATTTTCATCATTTCCCCCCTTAAACTCTTTTTCATCTCCTTTCCCCTCCCTTCTCTTCCTTCCCTCTCCCTTCATCTCTTGTTCCCCTATCATTTGAAAATTGTCCCTCTACTTGCTCTATCTTCTTTTTTGTGCTCTCCCAGCCAGGTGGTGGTGGTGGGGTGGTGAGGGAGACTGACTTATTTCAGATAGTGTTATGGTCTGGAATTGCATGCATTTGCCTGTGAATGTCTCAAGTGTATCCTTCTTTATGACAGAGTAGTACTCCACTGTGTGTAAATCCCACATTTTCTTTATCAATTTGTCTGTTGATGGACATACATGCTGCTTCCAAAATTTAGCTATTATGAGTTGTGTTGCTGTAAACATGGGTGTGCATGGATGACTGTAGTATGATGTCTTTAACTCTTTCAGGAAGATACCTAGAGGGGAAATGCTGGTTCAAATGGAATATCTGTTTGTAACCTGGCTTCCAGCATTGTCCCATCATGACCTATGTGTAACACAGAAGGCAGAATGATTGTGCTAAAATGTAAGTCAGATGGAGGCACTCTGCTGTTCAAAACCTTCCCAGGGTTGTTGTATACATAGTCTGCATCTACCATGGAGGCAACTGGCCTCTTTCCTCTTCTTCCAGTCACTATGCATGTGCTTGCCTTAGGAGCTTTGCGCTTGTATTTCTTCTTATGGAGACTCTTCATCCAGACCTTTTCAGGCTTACTCCTTGCTATGGTTTCATAGCTCAGTCCTCAGTGTGGCGATGTTGGAAGGTGAGAGGTCTCTAGGAGGTGGGGCCTAGTGTACGGTGATTAAGTCATCAAGGGGCACTGCCCTTGGGAGAAATTTATGTATTTCTCACATGACCTTGATTAGTTCTTACTGTTGTTATACACGAGCAAGACTGGCCTCTCTACCCTGGCATCCTGTCCTGCCACTGTCATACCATCTACCACAAGGCCCTCCCCAAAGCCAAGCTGATGCCAGAACTGTGAGCTAAATGAACTTTTCTTTATACACCAATATTGTAGTCAGGGTTTGCAAGGGAACAGACTTAATACAGGACACATAATTTATAGGATTATTTTATAATATTCACTCAAAAAGTCAAATGCAGAGGAGTACAAGAGATCTGTCCACACACTAGAGACCTGAAGAATCCAGCCAAGGCTCTGGATCCCAAGGCAATGTCCAGTTGAAGGCCTAGACCCTAAGGCAATGTCCTCCATGAGTTGTCATAGGCCTAGAGCCCACGCAATGTCTCATGCTTGTCCATATTGAGGATCTGCACCAGGAAGGCCCAAAGGCCAGTGGTGGAAGCCAGAAGGCCTGTGCAAGTGGGGTAAAGGATTTATGCCACCATCTTGAGGGATCTGCACTGGAGCCAGGAAGTGACACTCAAGATGAAGACCAGAGTCCGCTGATGAGAACAGGAGCCATTCCCAGTGACAGTGAGGACCCAAGCTCCTCAATGATGAGAGAACAGCCAAGTTTGCATCAGGAAAACCAGCCATGGCAAGCTTCTCCAAGAAAATCAACAGCCAATGATCTTCCCTTCCATTGGCAACAATCCTCAGGTGGGTCTTCCATGCCCAGAACCATGCTGACTCAGTTCACCTGGGTGTTCCAAGTGGACCATTAGTTAATCTACCACAACTATCCAGCCTCAGGCATTTTGTTATAGCAATGGAAGATAAAGCAATGCACTCTCTTTGCTATTTTGGATCTTTCTTAGATCTCTAAATAAGTCCACTCCTGACCATGACATTTAAATTTTAAATGAGGTCCTATAGCGCTGCCTTTCTTCATTTTCTTAACTTTTCCACTTAGCCCTTACCTACATCTAACATATTTTACTAAATGTGATACAGTATATTAATATTCCCAATTATCTGTCTCCTTGCCCAATAAAGATTATTCACATGACTTGCTTTGACCAACACGGTGTGAGAAAAAGGGATATATGTTGCTCTCCAGCAGAAGCAGTAAGAACCATAGCAGTGCTCCTCCACTGTCCTCTTCCCTCCACCTGGAACCCAGCTTGTCCCAGAGTGGGGTTTTTCTTACTCTCTGAATGTAATACAGAGAAAACAGCAGTCAACCTACAAAGGCCATGTAACATAATCATTCTCGTTGCTTTCATGGGTGGTTACCATGCTATAATGCATTCTAAGCTAGCTGATCCACTTACCGTTTTCCATGTTTCCACTATGATATAAGTAGGCTTAATTAGAATAAGGCTTGTTCACTTCTGTGTTCATTATTAAATCACCAGTATACAGTACCCTGGGGGAGCTCAATAAGTATTGATTGAATGAATTACTTATCAAAGTATGATTTTAAGAAGTGATCAAGAAGAAATAAATAAAACTTTGTTACACATATATTCCTGCAGAGTTACGCTCACCCGGCCAACCATGAGATAGGTACTTGCTGCATAGAAAATGCTGTGTAAACTTTTGCTATTTTGCCTGTTATCATTACTGGTATGGCAGAGACTATATGTAATAGGAATCATGATATAAACACTGAAGGGGTTTTGAGAATAGAGAACTCAACTGGGGAGGACTCACTAGGAAAGTGAAAACATTTGAACGTCCCTGGTGTGCATATGTACTGGTTGCTGGGAATTCAACTTAGGTTGCATCCTGAGTCACCAGTTTTGCTTTGCGTGGACTTCTCCATGGGTGCTGGAACATCTCCACAGCACAGAAGCTGGATTCCAAAGAGGAGTGTTCCAAAGGGACAAGTCCCAAAGTATCCAGGGAAGCCAACACCCATTTGGGCTTCATCTGCTCATGTTCCTTTGCCCAAAGTCATACACATGGCCAAGCTCGCTCAGGGTCAGAAAGGAGGCTGGCTACATCAGGGCATGAGCACCAGGAAGTGCAAGTCACTGGGGCAGCCAAGGTCATGGTCTACCGCAGCATCTCAGGAAGTACCTGTACCAATACCCATTCAGCACTCACAACCTCAAACTTTCCACTTTATCCAAGTGTGGACTAATCCAGGAGACCATTATACACCAGCCCACTTCTCAAAAGCCAGATTTACAAGTGAGAACATCAGTCTCTTAGTTTTCCATGAGAAATCTGCCTATATCAAACTCAGTACCAAATATATGCATATGCACGCAGTAGGCCATGGAGGTGGGGAGGCTTAACAGGAGAACTAATTCCAAGTTGCTGGTCAGCAAAGCATCAGGAAAAAAACGGAAAGTATGTCATCAGGAAAATATTTACAGCTAGTTTTGGAGTCAAAGACTATTTCTGTCTCAGTCACTGGAACTGGCTATTACAATCAATGTAACGAGCCCCTATACCACGCTGGACAACAAAGCCAGACTTTTCTCTGCCTTTCTTCTTTGAGGACTTAATGTGGACCTGTGTAATTATTGTTTCAGAATTTAAATACCTTCATGTTACCAAGGACACATCTCCTACTAATTTAAATTTAAATTGGTAGTTTCTGGGTGAAATTCAAGGATAACGGCTTTAATAGCAAAGTATGTACCTAACACCTCATAGTTCATTAGTTACCCTTACCAAGTAATCACATCGGATTCGTGATGTTTCTGGTTAGTACTGTATCAGTGACACAGGGCAATATTGTCGAACGTGCCTCTAATTCTTAAAAGGAATGTACCCTATAAGGGCAGAAATTTGCAAACACATATTTAGAAACGTCAGTCCAGCATCACTCATCACAATGCTAGGAAAATATAGAAAGACCAAAGATGGAAAAACCAACAATGATGAGGGCCATAACTAGGAAAGAGAAGAAGGAATCTAAAAAGGACAGAGATATAAGGATGAACAGGACTTGGTTTGAGGGCAGGATTGGATATGGTATACAAAAAGAAGGAAGAAATAAGCATGATCCAAAATATTTTTCATGAACTTAATTCTTTCCATGATTCTGGTTGCAACAAAACTGAACAACAATTAAGTTTGTGAGCTGAGGTATTGCTGTATTTGTATTTGAGTGAGAAAAGGGATTTGGCAAAGCAAATCATCTGGAATCAAATGGAAGGAAAGAGATGATGAGTTATTTGGGGCTGTACTGAGTTTCAAAGCATTTACTTCTTCAGGAGGTATATCTTTAAGGTCTGAGAATGAGCCAGGCACTATTCTAAACTCTAAGCTTACTCTAAGCTTCATTGGCAAATAATGCCTGGCTTCTGCCCTCAGAGAGCTAACATTCTACAGAGAAGCATGACTGCAATCAGGTGAGTGAGCAAGATAATTTCCAGGGGTAACATATCAGTGCTATGCAAAAAGTAAAACTAGGAAACAGGCTGCAGCATAAATGGGACTGATGGGGAGCTGCATTGCCTCGAGAGGTCAGGGAAAGCCTGAGACCTGAACGAGAAGAATGAGCCAGCTCAGAAGGAGGTTTATTTGGGTGCAGTGTTCCCGAGGTTTCAGTCCATGGTCACCTGGCTCCAAGGCAGAAATATCATAGTGGGAGAAAGCTGTGCAAGTCAGGCCATCCAGGAAGCAGAGAAGGTGAGGAAAGGAGGCAGAGAAGCGATACACAGCTTCACAGGCATGCTCCCACAGTGAACTACTCCCTCTGTCCCTCCTAACAACCTCATCAGATTAATCAGTGATCAATCACCTTCCATTCCATGATCTAGTCACTTTCCAAAAGCCCTACTTGTGAATACATGGGTGAAACATTTGAGGGACATTTTTAATACAACCATATCTGTAGATGAATGAATAAACAAACTCTGGTATATCCAGACAGTGGAATATTATTCGGTACTGAAAAAAGATATCAAGCCAAAAAAGACATGAAGAACACTGAAACGTAGATTATTAAGTGAAAGAAGCCTATCCATATGACTCCAACTGTATGACATTCTGGAAAAGACAAAACCAGGGAGACAGGAAAATGATCAGTGGTTGACAGGGGAAGTTGGTAGGTAAGGGATGAATAGATGCATAGAGGACATTTTAGGGTGAATGAAACTATTCTGTATGATACTACAATGGTAGGTACATTTGTTCAAACCCATAAAATGTACAACAACAAGAGCAAACCCAAGTGTAAACTATGTGCTCTGGCTGTTGATGCAGTGTCATGTAGGTTCACCAATTATAACAAACACTACACTTGTGGGGAGTTGTCTGGTGGAGCAAGGGGACAAATGGGAGTTCTCTGTGCTTTCCACTCAATTTTGTGATAAACTTAAAACTGCTTTAAAAATATATTTTATTAATTTTTTAAAATGGGATGTGTAAAAAAACCACATCTTCTTTATCCAGTTTCCAGTTGATGGGCATAAAATGGAGTACTACTCAGCCATAAAGAAGGAGAAACTAAAGTCATTTATAGCTAAATGGATGCATATCGAGGCCATACTCTTAAGTGAAATAAATAGGACACACATGTGTAAATACTGAATAGTTTCTCTAGTGTGAGGAACTGAAAGTGTAAATAAGGATGAAAATGATTAAAATGAATAATTGATAATTTGAAATAGGAAAAGGTCCAAAGGTGGAGGAGTGGAGGGAGGGGAAGGGGAAAGGGAAGAAAGGAAAGGAAAAATTATGAGAAAGAAAAAAATGGAAATGAAATCTATGTAAATAGGGAAGGGTGGAGGGGGTGAAGGGAGCACAGGTAATGGGGAAGAAATAAGAACCAAGATACATCATGTACAGGTACAAACACCCAATGATAAATGTAAATGTACTGTATACCTACCTAAAACGTACCAATTAATATATAAATAAAAAAAAGAAAACCATGATCCATAAAAGAAAAAGATTAATAAATTAGACTTCATTGATATAAAAAAAAAATGGGATGTGTAGAGTGGTCAGGCTGAGGAAAAGAGAAGGAAATCAGGGAGAGGACAATTGCCACCATTTGTTACGTGATCTCCACTCTTCCAGTTGCCCAACCCAAAGCCACAGTGCTCCTTCAGCCCTCTTCTTCTCCTATAGCCAACATTTACTCCATCTGCAAATGGCACTGTCCATTTCTTCAAAATGCACTGTGAACCAGTCACTGCTCCCATCTTCACAATCCAGCCCCCCTTATCTTCTCAGATTATTACCCAGCTTCTTGAGACTCCTGAATCCCATTTTGAGACCCTAGGGTTTATCCTCAATATAGGAGCTGAGTGACCCTAGTAAAACCCAAGCTATGTCCTACTAAAAAGTTGTCTCTCCACTCAAAATCCCCTGAAGGCTTCCCATCTCACTTAGACTAAAAGCAACATCCTTACCTGGCCAAAATATCCCAAATTGTTTGCCCTCTTCCTGGATACCCCTGGCCCTCCCTGCCTGAATGCCATCTAATGCCACCTTCTTGCTCTACTTGCAATTTGCTGGGCCAGGCCCTTCTGGCTCATTCTTCCTGTAATGCTATTGGCCAGGATCCTCACATGACCTATTTCCTCATATGAGGAGTCATCGAAATATACAGTGAATGTTTAAATAAAGACATACTGCCATGAATCCTCCTCAGAATACTCCCCCTTGCTCAAATACCATTGCTCTTGCCACTTTCTGAAGCAGTTCTGGAAGTCATCTTTTGTGTTTTAGTTGCACTGTCCTGGCTAACTCCATATTCCAAATCAATTCAAAACATTCACTTTTCATGGTCATTTTGACTTTGGCCAAGAGGAGTCAGAAGCTGCAGTGTCAGGTCAAGTGAATCATCTGTATGAGGACACACTGTCATGTTTTCATGGGCCTACCCTTTCACTGAATGGCAAGTGACAACAGCACTCAACCAAAGTTTTTATCACACCTCCTATTGACACTCATGAAATGATTTCCAGAACTGGCAAGAAGGATGGGATAAGTGTGTAAGAAATGAAGGGGAATATTTTGAGAGGGATTCATGGCATTGTGTCTTTTACTGTAACATTAAAAAAAAATATTTGAACACATAGCATATGTTTTGATCAGTCCTTGTATTCTCCAGAGATTACACAATGTCGCCTTCCTGTGGAGTCCTTCTCAGTCTCTTCCAAATCAGATAGCAGCAGCCACTCAACCACTAATGGTCAGGCGAGCATTTGCTGTCTCCCTTAACATGTGCCATCCTTCTCCGCAGCACTTTTTGCTATTTGACATTTTTATGTCTGTACTGATTTATTACTTTATTGCCTATCTTTTCTTTCTGGAATATAAGCCTCATGAAAGCAAGGACTGTTACCCGCTCATTGTTATATCCTAAGCACCTGGTATCTGGCATGCCCCAGGCATTTGAAAATTATTGAATAGATTAATGAATGTGCGAATTAAAGACATTTCTAATTTTTTAAGGTGAACATGAAAAAGAAATGAAAAGTGAGAGACTGAGGCTGCTAGCTTGTCTTCTAGGACAGTTTGGCCACAAATACCACCACTGCATTGATAAAGAAAGTCCCTGCCTCTTTTGGTTATTGTGTACTGAGCAACCAGTCTGGTATAGGTTTTGCATGTTTGATTTATATTTGACTTTTAAAGCTCATTTGCTTAATGCATTCTTTATGAACTAAATTAAATTTTTAGCATGCATGGAGTTGATTATAAATTCCCACAAAGCCTTAATTGTAGAAGCATTTTGTCTTTCAGTTGGCTATTTTTGGATATCTTTGCCTGCTCAGTACAACACCACATCTGAAAGGAAAGACATAAAGTTATACACACACTCAAGGACTTGACTACAAAACAATTGGCATGTTTATCAAAACTTGATGAACTTTTAAAGCTACTTTTATCACTAGTTTATAGCCAAAGCAAATTGTAAACAGGCTGAGCATGTTTTCGTAAGATACCTATTTGTTACCACTAAGATGTTATAAGCAAAATGAGAAATCATTTGTCTTTTATTCTCAGTGCTTTAAAAAATGTGAAAAAGCTTAAATTACATTTATTGAGCAAACAGATCAAACCAGTTTAAGGCTTTTAGCAGTATCACTAAATAAGGAAAAATGTATTTATTACTGCAATTAAACAGTGCCCCTGATATTTCCGTTTTTATCTTATTCTTGTTACCATTATTTCTAAGGACGTAGAGGAAGCCAAGACTGGAATTTGAGAATGTGATCAGAAGTCTAGGCTTTGTGAGACCCTTCCAATTGCAGCCATTTCCCTTCTGCAGTTTCATTATCATTGTGTTCATCACCCTCTAAGTTTCCATGTTTGTCTAAACAGTAGAAAAACCCTCCCCCCTCAAGAGTGATGAACTTGGAACCTTCAAGGTGAAAGAACACTGAAAGCTCAGCCCCTGTGTAGCAACAAAATGAACAAGAGGCTAAGGTTAAAAGTGGTCTGTTAGAGCTATTAAAAACTTTACAAGGATAAATCTCATTATAGGTCTCCTTGGCCTGTCTCTATGGGAACTGCAAAACAACAACACATGACTTTGAAGCATAGACTGTTCCCATTGCTGGTCCCATAGTTGACTTGGAAGAAGGCTTTCATGGCTACATTATTATCTGTAAAACCACCTTTGCTAGGAAGGTCCCCGCCTCCATCCCAGGCTCCTAGGGCAGAGAAGGTGAGCCAGTCCCAGCACCCGGAAGGAAGCTCCCTAGGGAAGGTGAGCCATATGGGC
>NW_004624796.1:11882315-11918273 GCF_000247695.1 Heterocephalus glaber
GGGCAAGGGAAGGGGAAAATAAAATAAGAACCAAGAGACTCATGTAATGGTACAAGATCCCAATGATGAATATAACTGTATTGTATACCGAAAATGTACCAATAAACTTAATGGGGGAAAACAAAAAAAGAAAACTGATGCTTGAACGTCTCCCCTGGACCAGAAAAAAAAAACACCTTTGCTTTCCTCTTTCCTAAATTAATGCCAGAATTAACACTTCTGTCCATCTTGGCCTCCTGTTGGATCTTGCGAGCAATTCTACATAATTTTGGGAAAAATCATTTCACAATTAAATTATGATTAAACCTAGTTTTCCTGCCTACAGGCCAGCTATGGCATGTTGAGATATAACTCCATTTTCACCTCTGGTCACAGCTAAAACCTCAATGGCCCCATGATTCTGTGATGCTCCAGGGCAGGATTACATAGTCTGAAGACATGGTGGGGAGGGACACATTCCTAATCAACATTAAGTTCCTTATTGAACTAGGATCTTCATCTGCATAAATTCCTCATTGTTCTAGATTATCACTACCACCCTCTGAGTCATCTGTTACTTGAGATGTAGCAAATACAGGTGTGGCAAACTTGGGGGGCTTTCATCTTTGCCACTCAGAGCAGCATTGATGGGGCCCAAAGCTCAGCTTCTCTAAGTTTTGTTTCCTGTCTTTATTCATTAATTTGTCTTGTTCTGTTGAGACTCACAGGAGACCAGGACTCACTGCAGGAGTTCGGGTAATGTCCCCTTTCCTTTTTCCCTACAGGTGGAGCTACAATAATTAACACGGTGTGACATGATCTCAGAAATAGACAGAGACAATTGGAGCAGAATAGGTGAAAAATGAGCCCATGCATGTGAATCTACGTATGTGTTTAATTTGTGGATTTCAATCCAAGGAGAAAGAATAGGGTATTTAATTCTGTACCATTCTGTCTCCATACAAGGAAAAAAATTAGATCCCTACCTCACACCTGGTACTAAAATATAATCCAAATGGACTTGACACCGTAAGAGTACTGGTAAAATTTCCAAGGTAGTCCTAGAAGTATATGGCTTTCAGAGGGAAAATGACTTTCTAAACTTTATACAAAATAGGAAAATTACAGCACTGACATACAATTTTGTAATTTCTGTGTATAGAAAATCATAAGTAAATTTAAAAAGGAAATGGCAAACTAGAAAAAAATACATAAATGAAGCTGAGGATCAACACTCTACCTCAGTAGCATAATAGACTTCAGGTAATACGGACATTTATTAATAAAAAACACTTCTCCTCATCTTGTTTATCCTTTTGGAAATTGAGAATAAAGATAATCCATAAAAAAAGGTTGGAGTTGGCCCTGCACTTGAAGTGCTCAATAAGAATGATTTTATATATGTGTGCAAATAATGTGTGCATGTGTGCAAATCATAGAGTCTCTATACAAACCAAATCTCCCAGTTTACCCAGGACTGTCCAATTTTGAAAGTAAAAGCCCAGTACCCCAGGAAACACCTCTATTCTAGGCAACCTGGGGCATGTAGACCCTCCACTTAAGTATCCACATAGCAAAGGACTTGGAAGAATGTGCCCTAAGGCTTTAGTAGTACTTAATTCTGGAAGGGAAAGTTAAACTCTTTTTATTTTCTATTTTATGCTCAGTTGTATATCCTATTTTTTCCACAAATGTATTGGTTTTGTAAGGAAAATAATAGATTTATTTCAATTTGACTTTTTAAGTAATTACACACAGCTCTAGCATATTAATATGTGTGGAAATTTGTCTAAAATACAGGCTGAATATTAGCAATATTCAGGATAATATCAGCAACTCATGAGAAAATCTTCTTGCCCCAAGTCCTGGTAGGTATAAACTTGCCCAGCACTATAGAAAGGCTACATGTACCTATTTCTATGTTTTAGCAATCAGCACAGGAAATACAAAGTAATTGCTTTAATAAAAGGCAAGTTATATCATTATATTAGCATGTAATATTTTAGTGCTTCCAGGAAAAAAAATGCAGATTATGTATCTGATTCATTTAATATAATGTGATATCCTTGTTTCAAAGACTTTGATTTACGTATTCAAATCTGTCCATTTGCTGCCAGGATTATGAGATTATATAATGAAGTTGGCAATGTAAATGAAAGATTTTGTGAATTTATATTTAAATTGAGGTTTTTAATTTTTTGATTTAATTTCCTTAAAATTTGAAGTGTGCCAAATTTAAAGAGTTACTTGGAAGTGTGTGTGTGTGTATCCAAGAACTTTGGTGAGAACAAAAAAGATGTCTCAGTGTTCTCTATGTCCAGGTCCACGAGAGCTGAGCATTGCATGGAAGACAGATGTAGTGGAGGAGGACAAACAGCAGGCTAGGCAGCCATGTCTTGTGACCAAGAAAAGCTTTGCAATCCACACAAAGGTTCAGCAGTACCAGTGAGATCGTTTTGCATTTCCTTATTCTGCAGTGGCAAGCCGTTAATCGCTTCACTAAAGTCTTTCCAGTTATGGTGCTTCTGAATACTTCCACATGAGATTTAGAATGTCTGAGTCTTAAAAGAAAAAATTTTTTTGGACAATGACAGAATACAAGAGAGCCTCTCACATCCTAACTGTAGAGAGCTAAGCTTCATACACACACACACACACACACACACACACACACACACACACACAGCTGTGGGGTAGAACCTCATGAGGACTGAGATGTAACTTGGTACTATTCAGAAGTCCAGAGCCTCTGATTTAAACAACTTACCTACATTACAAGAGCAAATTTGCAATTGCAGAAGCATTTGAAATCCTGCCTTTCGAATGTAGCACCATGCACAGCCTTTTACACATTATCGCCTTAGTGCTCCTCCTGAGAATTGTCTGCATTTATCACTGTTGGGCTTCATAATGGAGCCCAAATCAAATATCTGGAATTGGATTACTGCTATATAAACTCCTCCCTGGCTTTGCCAGAGACAAAGGGTCTCTTTTCAGCAATTTCAGCTAATCAAAAACAAATTGAACTTTGGGCTTTATTGTTTTCAAAAACAATACAAAGCCAAGGAGCACACAAGGGATTACTCCCAATTTAGTGCCATAAACACATCTCCCAGGTTGTCCTTCCTTTCCACTACCTCACTCACCCCAACCCCAGTCTCTCTATGTGCAAACTGAAGAAGAATGCCACTAGGTAGATATTTTTGAAGAATTCAGATAAGGTTTATGAAAATCACTCTTAAACAATTTTTCTAGAAGCTATATGAAGTGTACTTGGAATATCATCCCAAAGAACCTGCAACCTTGTGGTATAGCGCCTCAGCAGAGAGAAGGCCACATAAGCTCTTGAAGCAACACACAGGCTATGGTAATTCGGGAGACACATGAGCCAAAAAACATGAGTAGTTAACTTGTCCAAAAGACTGTCATCGAGCTGGGTGTGATGGCACTCACCAGTAATCCCAGCACTCTGGGAGGCTGAGTCAGAGGGATCCTGAGTGTGAGCCCAGGCTGAGAAACTTAACAATTCAGCCAGACCCTGTCTGAAAATAAAAAAGCAAAAGGTCTGGGGATGTAGCTCAGTGAGAAGACCAGGGTTCAATCCCTAGTACCGTAGACAGACAGAGAGACAGACAGACAAAAGATTATCCACACAGCTCATTCACTCAGGGCCAACTTCCGTTTTAGATTCCCTGAGTTTTGGCAGCAACACCAATACTCTTTGGGGCTTCTGGACTCTTGGTTTTCCCTCCTCTTTCTTCAGCTTATTGTGCAATCCTAGATATTTCCTTTGTCCTAAATTATGCAGCCATCAGACCTAACTGCTTCCTGTAATGAGCTCCTACCAATTTCACCTCCTTCTATGTCATTTTACACCTGCCACCCTGTCCCTAGAAACTATCTCTGGCTACAAGGTGATTACACTAGATTGTTTTCATCAAATACAACTATTGGAGGGATCCTTACATTTCACTCTTCTTCCACCATCAAACAACCTTGGTCTCCAATCACCAAGAGTTGTAACTCTCCTTCTGTCCATCCTGCCATTAACATGCCATCCTACCATCCAGCTTGGAGGGAGTGGATGGGGATAATGGCCCCAGGCTGCTTCCTTCTGGGCCACAGGCATGTCATGGCAGCACAGGGAAAATCCTTGTCCAATTCGGACTGTGAGCAGGAAGTGACCGCACCCAACAGAGATATTGAAAACAACTGCACAGAATTAGTTGGACAGAGATCCTCACTGCCCACAGGAAATAACACATGCAAAAAGAACCCACGCACACTTAATCCAGGTATGAAAAGAAAGAAAAAAGCACCAAGAGAGATACAATATTGATATGAAAAGCAAATAGCTGGCATTTTGCAGAACACATTGAAAAGAATAAAACTTTCCCTAAAATTCCATTGATAAAGATTCATGACTTAAAGACTGAACTGGGAGCAATTATGAGCAAAGGCTAGTTACTTTCTGTGCTTAGTTATTTGGGCTTTGAAGAAGGAGGAAGGAAAAACAAAGGATGTCACAATTCAGCTGGGGCAGAACAAAGCACAGAGCCTGGAAAAAGAAGATTCCAGACAAGAGTCTTGCGCCCACTCTGGTGGAAACCATCATAGTTCATGAATGAGAAAGACAGAAGATGGTTATCACAACCCACCATATGCTCCTCTAGCTCTGAGGACAGAACTGGAAAGTCTATAGTAAATTGCCTACAGTTCTTATTTTGGAGTAAGAGGTCAGCCATCATCAATAAACCCTTTTGTCACATTTGTCATGCCTCCCTTCCTGTGTGGGCTGGGTAAACCCTTCCATCTAAGAGTCCCTCATTATTCAACTAGTACATTCTAGCTAAAATTACAGACATCCCTCTGAGCACATCACATGCCTCTCTGTATGAAGAGAGCACTAGTGATGTATATTTGCATACTTTTTAGTGTTACTTAGTGTTTCAAGTGAAACATTATACCAAATACTGTGGGAAAACAAATTACACAGCACAAGATAGCCCTCAAAGAGCTAATAAGATGAAAGAAGCAAGACACAATGTCAGAATTAAGTAACCATGCAGTAATTAAGAAAGGACTTAGGACTGGTAGTGCTTGGGGGGATCAAAGAAAGAAGGCCCCCTGGGACTAGGTATTCTTCTGCAGTTTCAGCCCTATGTGCAGAAAGGGGTATTCATTTTTCTTAAAAAGTCTTGCTGGATGTTTTGAGTCTAGGTCCTCCACCTACTGAAAACATGGGAGTTTGTGCTCTAGGCCTGAGTTATGATGTTCCATCCAAGAACCACAGGAAGGATGTTGGGGAAATTGTCACTTGACCACTGAAGATTCAAGAAGCAGCATCCTTGAGAAAAAATTTGAATCAGAATCTTATGCAATGGCTAATCAGAGACTGAATCCATTCAATCCTCTTAGCTAGTACTGGAAAAAACACCTTTTATTAAGAGCACTGAGCCCTTGGCCTTAGTGGGATGTGTCACAAAAGTGATGCACTGAACGCAGATGCCACTTCCTACCTCAGACTCTTTCCATCCCTGGTTCACCCTGGGGAGGCTCTATCACTCCCTAAAACACTTCTTAGGTGGAAGAAGTGTTCCCTCACCTACCTCTGTGACTGACACACTTCCCTACAACTCTTCCAACACACACTTAGGGCTCAAGGTGGAGCAACAAGTCTTGAGTATTGGATGAGGATTAATAGAATGCTGGGGTATAAAGAACCCTGAATATAGCATCTGTTGTTACCGTAGAGAGTTAGAAGCTGTGGCCTTCCAGCAGCTGGTGCAGGCAATATGCACACTGTATCTGGAGGCAAGCCCAGCCTCTCAAATTCCTCAGGCTCCCGCAGCACCAGTCCCCAGCACTAGTCATTGAACTCCTTCAATGTATATGGTGACAGCTCCTTTAATCCTGACCAGCTGTTCGAGTAACGCTGGTGCCAGGGGTGGCAGGGAACCAGCAGAGTGGAACAGTGATTGATACCAAAAGGAGTGTTCTGGCCAGAGGAACAATGGTGAGTCACTACAATTGAATTTTGGTGTGAGTACATGGAGCACTTGACTCTGTTCAGGAAGAGGTGTTGCTCTGGATACAACCTGTATTAAGCTTGGAAAGTCTAGAACAGTCTGCTCTTTGGTCTGCTGACAGATTTAGCTGTGGACCAACACATCATTGGTGGATCAACAGATTCATGGTCTGTGGACTGCAGACCACTGGCCTCCTCCTGGGTCTTCTGTATCAGAATATTCAGGGGAGGAACTCTGGCACACAAACATTAAAAAAATAAAAATAAAAATAAAAAACCCTAATAGAGTTTAGAGGCACAGACACGGACATGAAACCTCTGCTTTAGAACAATGTTTTCCAACACTGGGATAACAATGAAGGTCAATTTATGGCCTTATGTGGTTGTGGAGTCAGGAGCTGTAATATGGAAATGTCATGTCATGGAGTCGGGTAACTTGTGGGGATGTTGTAGAGCCAGGTCATCTGAGGAGGAAACCCATGGAAGCAGGAGGTCACCTTCACAGAGGTGGCATCTGTTGATGCTGGGATTAGTAGGTGATAAATATGCCTTCACCACTAGGTTAACAGGCATTGGCTTCAGATTCTGTTTGAAGTTGTTTCACTTGGGGAGGCACAGGGGAAAGAAAAATTTTCGTCTTCACACTCACATACTTTCCAAAGAACTGATTATCAGAGAAAGTAAGAGAATGTACATGTTTCAGGTTAGATAATGTTCTAAAATATATAATTATTCAGAGATAACTTTGTTTGGGTCACTTAACATAGCCAGATACAGCTCGTATCCCTAAGAACAGACAGTCTCAAATTTACAATGATCTGACCTACAATTTTCAACTTTCCAATGATGTGAAGTGGTATGCATGTTCAGTAGAAACAGTACTTGGAATTTTGAGTATTGATCTTTTCTTGAGCTACTGGGATCTGGAACAATCCTCTCTTGTGATCCTGGGCAGTGGCAGTGAGCTGCAAGCCCCAGAAGGCCCCAAGATCATGAGGGGAAACAATCTACATGTGTCCTGTGTTTCCCGAATCTCTTGGATACCACAATTTGTGTTTTCACAACCCCTCAAGGCTACAAAATACCTATCTGTGCACATGAGATATTCGACACTTTACAATAAAACAGACTTTATGTTAGATGATTTTGCCCAACCGCAGACAAAAATGTCCTGAGCTCATTTAAAGTAGGTTAGGCACGCTGTAATGTTCAGTAAAACTATTAAATGTATTTTTGACTTAGGAGATTTTCAACTTTCAATGGGTTTGTTAGGACCTAACCCCAGCATAAATCAAGCAGCAGCTGTATTTAATTCAGTAAGTTAAATAAAGATGAATTAATAGGATTTGCATCACTATTCTCTTGGTTACATTTTAGCAAATGAGCCAATGGCTCATAAACATTCCTGCAACCAATGGAAACAAGGGTCTACTCTGATGGCAATGGGAGGGAGGGTGAATGCTGAGAGAAAGCAGAGCTGTTTGAGGAGTGGGATTCCTGCAGGGAACATGTTCACAAAGAGGCTCAACTTCTTCATCTTTTTCCCAAAAGAAAAATCAAATAAAAAATGATATCACAGCAACAATTAAGCCCAGGTAGAAAGGGATTATTAACATCATCCCATGATAGCCACATGCATCTCACCCATGAAAATATCCTGAGAACCTGAGTGGCAGAATAGATAGTAGACAGTCCATCGCTGCCACACTTCCTTCCTGAGCCTCACCCTCCACTAAGGTCTTATTTCATTGTAAAGCTCCTCATGCTGGAAGCTCAGTTTGATAAGGAGGAGGGTGGATTCCAATGTTTCAGGTTCCTCTAAATAAACTAGCCAATCAATCAACATACATCACTAATGGGCAGTATAATGGAATGTCATGGCACTTACAAGGCCACCAAAAGTCCCTTTGGATTACATGTAATGTTTTAAATGGGCTCCATGGTCATCTGGTGGTGCTGAGCCACAGACAAAGTACACGGGCCAAGAACCTACATCCCATGGAAGGTACATGTCATTCCACTGTCTCCCCATATCCTCTCCTCTTCATTCTCTACCTTCCACAACTGCTGCTTCATTGCGAGGAAGGATCGTTACACATATGCTATCCCTCTGTTAGCTATACAATACCAGGACAGTAAGGAGCCAAAAGACTCCTTGTGAGAAGACCTTGGTGTTTCAGACATCTGCGGACCAGATGCTGTGGTTGGAGAGAGGTGTCAAGTTGATTGGCTTTGGAATCCACCTGGGAAACTGGTGAAACATACTAGCAAGTGTGTCTGGGTGGGCCGTGGAGTTGTGGCTGTGGAATCTATGCCTGGTCCCCTTTCCTCTTCCTCTGTGGCACTGTTCCCCTGCTCTGCTTCCTGCCTGGCATGAACTAAGCATCTTTACTCCACCATGCCTTTCCACCATGATGTTTCTGACATGGAGCCTGGTGACCATGGACTGAACCCCTCCTCCCCCACCAAAACTGTGAGCCAAATTAAATCTCTGCTCCTTTAGGTTGCATCCAGTATTGTCTCTCAGTGATAAGTAAGCTGACTAATATATCAAATGATCAGTCTCAGTGCTACCCTAGGATACCCTAGTCAGCTACCTCAAGTATCAGAGTAACATGTAGTCAATAGCAGAAATGTTGTTCTTCACTCAGGATGTAAGGGGTGGCTAAAAGAACTAGACATAGATAGCCCCAAAATGTATTAGAGCACTGCTGTGCTTTGAGTATGCCCCCTAAAATTCATATATTGAAAACTTAAGCTCCAGTGGAAAAGTGTTGGGAGGTGGGACCTTTAAGAGGTAATGAAGTCACGAGGGTTCTGTCTCCACGAATGGATTAAGATATTATCTTAATCAGTTACTTTGGGAGTGGATTCCTGGTACAAGGATGATTTGATCCCCTTCTCTACTCCCTCATATTCATGCTGTCTTGCTTTTCCTCCTTCCAACATGGGATGATGGAGCAGATGCTGGGCCCTTACCTTTAGACATCCCAGACTCCAGAACCATGAAAAATAAATCTTTATTCTTTATGAATTACCCAGCCCCTAGTATCCTGTGACAGCAAGACAAAATGCTTGAGGGCAGTTACCAATCTGGGCAGGGTAGAATCCATTCATTGCAAAAACCACAGTGTTGGAAAAAACTAAAAAGACCAAGAGTGAAATTTGCAGAAAGTCTTTGCTGTCAGGGTGTTTGTTTAGGGCTCTAAACAAGGACTGAGGGACCTGCGTCATGTTTATGCATTGCATCAAGGTATATTGGGCTGTACTAAGGTGAGATGAATCTGATATAATTAAAACCTCGCCCTGATGGAATATTTACTTTGAAGCTTCCAGAAATCAAATTAAAATATATCTGGAAAACCCCTTAGTAATATCATGGATCACATCCACTTTTATGAGTTTCACAGGAGCAGACACAAATGGGAGACAGTCTATCTTGTAGGAGAATTTGGCAAAAGACTATTGTTGTGACTCAATTCAGTGCAGGTAAGGTTACAGCTGTCTCTCTATGGAAAAGTCATCACCACACCAGTAAAAATTAGTCTCAGTTCCAGATAGGTCATTACTACTGCTACGGAGTGAGCTTTTCTAAGGGGCCCGGGGCGCTGCAGAGAATTGGAAGTGAAGAGTTCCACCCTGTAGACTATTTACAGGATGTTCCCGACTGGGAGGAAATTATACTAGACCTAAGAGAAATGTGGCAAGGGATAATATAATAGATCCTCCATCTGCTCACTCTCCAGGAGACTGCAAATTCCTGATGGCAGGGGCTTCATCCTATTCTTTGTTGGGTCCCCAAACTCCAGCCTTTAACAATCAATGTCCCATCAACAGTCAATGGCTGAATAAAGTCCCAAGCAATCTTCCTGAAATATTGACACAGCTCACCATATTTGAAATGGAATGGGACTGGCTTTTGGGGGGAGAAGGGGTAGAAAAATTGAAATATTCTCAAAATGATAAAACAATTTACATCTTTGTAAAATGGTGGTCACCATCTCTGTATGTCTGCTCACCCTTCTGTGAAATGGGACTGGGAAATGGCATACTCACTTAGCATCCAGACAGTGCCCAGGGTCACTGTATAACAGGTAAATATGGCAGAGTGGATAGAAGCCAAACTATTCATTACAACAGCCCTTTCCCTAGCTGCTGAGTGACAGGAGGTCTTGGGCGGTCTTGCCAGGCTGTTTGATCTGCTTAGACTTTAACCCTGGAGGACAGTGACCATATTTTATCCCCAGAACCAAACCTAATGCCTGATATCAAAAGAGTGTGCTGAGGAAATAATTATCAAATGCTCATGCTCTTAATTCTGTCTTGCCCAGTGAAAGGAATGGGAAATGGGAATATTTAAGGATGGTTTTGATAGCCAGAGACCTGGCAAAAAAGAGTAAAGATTATATATAATTAGAGATCAGAGAACTCAGGGGAAAAAGTTATAGGAGTAGCAGAGGATACTAAGTAAGGGAATAACACCCAAAGAGAATCACCAGGACTTTGAGTAGGTGGGGAAGGACAGACAACAAAGGGCCGGAAAGATAACTAACAACTGTGAGTGATGATCTTACCTGGGTGAGCAGGAGATTATGATATACAAATATAGAATGATGGAGAGTGAGAGATTAAGTCTTGACACCCCATATTGTTTTCATTATTGACAACCTGGACCAAGTGTCATGGCAAGAAATAATTTAATAATCAGGATTATCAGCTCTGGTAATTCATGTCTGTGTACCTTTAAATAATATCTCTGCTGCAAATAGTATATATTTATATTTCTCCTCAATAAAGAGCTAAGTCCTGAATGCAAGACATCCTGACTTTCAGGCGTCTGCTGTTAGGAGCCAGAGACTTTCTTATCCAGACTTGCTAATGCTTCTGTCCCCTCTGTTCTATTCTGTTCCGTACCCCATTGCTGTCCAGTCCCAGCCATCATTGGCCTTTTCCACACTGTCCCAAGGAACTGTCAGGCAGCCCTGCAGTCCTACTGCAGCCAGGGAGAAGGACAGCCAGCCACATGCAGTATCTGACCACTTATACCAGGAGCACCTGGTGTGCCCCAGGGCTGAGCTGTGTGCTGTGCTGTTCCATTCTGAGCAAACCAGGGGAAGGCGGCTGCCTTTCTGACAGTCAGATTTGTTCCTATCAGAAAATGTGTTCCAAGTTCCATATCAACCATAAAACCTGGCTTTTGGAGCCCAATCTGTTCAGAGTTCGGTTCTGCTTCCTGTGACGTTACAATCCACGAGTCTTACCTTCATTCGCTTTAGTGGAATAAATCACAGATTCAGATGTGTTTTATTCCTAAGGGGAGAAATCATAGCGTATGTCTATCCAGGTCTTGACTGTCAGATACAGTAGTTCATGTTAAAAGAAACAAACATAAAATGTAAAATCATCTAGACACTTTAGTTCTTACCACTTCCAGATAGACATCATTTTCCTATATTTTGTTCTAAGAGGAGAGTAGAAAGCTTCCATTTTCACTATTTCATAGATCCGTCTTGGGCCAACAATCCTAATAGGGCACCTGAAAGCATAATGGGATATCTCAGCTTAGAAAAGAACTCCTCTCTATACTCTTGCTTCCCAATTTGGTAAAACTTGAGCCTCAGTGTGTTCCATCCCAACAGAGTCTTGATTAGTTCTGGCCTCCTGTCCTGAGTGGTAAGGGCTCCCGGAACATTAGCTTGGACAGGGAAGGAAAGTCCTCGGATGTGCATGACTCTTAGAATGCAACTTCTCAGGCACCCTCACTGTTATCTTCCCTCTGACGGACTGGTTACTGAGAACGAAGTGTGCTTTTAAATATCACGAGTAATGCATGGTGAACCGAGCACACACAGGCTGATGTCTAACCCCTCACATTATTAGAATCTAGTGGTGTCCTGAAGCCCCGCTAAAACCACAAAACTTCATCACAGCGAGCTCTCTGTGTTTGTGACGGAGAGCCTCCAAAATGGGGTTGTTTGGCAAAAACAGGAGTGTTTTTAGCAACAAAATCCAAGACAGTTGTATGCGACAATCTGAAACCAGCATGGAGTGGGCCAATGAAGTGAGCATCTGTTACATCTGGCCTTGGCTTCTCACGCCCAACCTTGATTGTGTTCATATGTGAAGCAAAGCAATTGCCAGGCTGTGTGTGTTTTATTTTACCTTTTTTTTCCCATAAGGTAGAGATTCAGATTTATTTGCAAACATTCTC
The DNA here is from genome assembly GCF_000247695.1 of Heterocephalus glaber. Next base: position 11,894,534 of record NW_004624796.1, read on the forward strand.
CTGATATTTGAAACCCTCTGGACAATTAACATTTTTTCGTTGCTTTAGTTTTTCTATGAAATTTGTTCTTTAAAAACCTACTTAAACATTTAAGGTTTATATGTCTAAAATATAGCAAATTATTTGTATCAGATGGTAGAGTTTGGGATGAAAGTCAAAGAAATTCCAATTCAAAGTGACTTATATGATACAGAGCATTTAGGAGTCATATAAAGAAAATGTCCAGAAGTGAATGAGGTAGCCGTTAGGCACCATCCGGTTAGAACTCTGGCTCCATTTATCTGTATTTTCTTCACTCCTGCCCTCTTCTCCAACAGCTGTTGGCAGCAATTAGGTCATCTACTTCTTCTTTCCCAGCCAGGAGGAGAGAGCCTCACCTCCCACTGTCTATAGCTATGTGACTTTTTAACCTGAGCCAGTCATCCTGGCTATTTGAATACCAGGCACTGATTGGCTTATGCCTGGGGGGACTAATCCTGTCCCTACCAATCTTCGTGGGTAGAAGGATGGTACATGTTGTTTGGCTTATGCCAATCAAATCCTACTCACAGACTTGACAGAGCGTGTGTCTCACCTGATAGCCTGTAATCAAGGAAGGAGAAGAGGAGAAGGCAACTTCATCCTAGAAATGGTAAAGACAGGTGAATGCTGCTACATAAAAAACTACCAAATACCAACTGCACCATTTTCCTTAAAAGAACAAAAGAACTGCAGTTTCTGTAACCCCAGTTACTTCCGAGGCTGAGGCAAGATGATCACCAGGTCAAGGCCAGTGTGGGCAGCTTAGCAAGATGCTGTCCAGAATAAAATAAAAAAGTCTCTAGGGATGTAGCTCAGTGATCCCTGGATGCAATCCTCAGCCTGGGACAGGGAGAATTTTAATGAGACATTACAGCACGTGACTTTTTAAAGGGGAAAAAGAGAGATAGAAGAATAGTATTTATCTGCCTCAAAGAACAATCTTATCACTGTTAAGGATTTATGGAATCTGAGTCCTGGGGTTTACTCAGTACCTGCATCTCTTAGTTCCATGGCATTGGGCGAGTTAGTCTCTGTGTCTCAGTCAGTGAAGACAACAGTAGTGCTCACACTCTATGAGCTGAGTTAAATCTCACACACAAATACCCTGTCAGATGGTTGTTCCCTGGCCCTTAGAATGTGACCAGTAGTGGGCAGCGACATCACCTGCTGTACCCACTGCAGTCATCTCAGTGCCTGGGACAGAAGAGCTGGCTGGTAAACCCTTGTGGGAAGAACGAGTGAGTGGATCGCCTTTCCTCCATCTCTGACTCTCACAAGGAGAGGAAAGAGTCAAGGAAAGTGGAGGGTCCGCACAGCTGGAGCGAGTTGCTGGTGGAAGGCCAGCGGGACAATGCAGGAGGAAAAGGGTTTGGCATGGTCCTTCTGCACGGAGTGCTGCTGGGACAGTGCAGCTGGCAGGGTCTAGAAACGAAGGGGCAGGCAGATCTGCTGAATCTCATAGCACTGCCACTTGCCTTTTTGGTTTTTGTTTTTGATTTTTTAGCCTGAGATGCAAAGGGCCAAGATGGACCCTATGATTCAGTAACCTCTTAAAATAAAAAATCTGGGAGTTTCTCTGAGAAAAGAGAGAAGAGGAGGATTCAGAAGACAATACAGGACTTAATCCAAAACATGTAAAGGCAAATGTGGGTTTTCAGGGATTTTCAGAGATTCTCTAACAAGGAAGAGACTGATCACTGAAGGAGAGAGGGGCAAAGCTGTAGTTTCCAAATATGGGAACTGCGTGTGTGCCCCTACCCGCCCAGACACGCATGCCTCTCCAAGACTCCCTCTTACCTGGGTTTTTTTTGCTAACACAGAGCTGAACGTTGATTTCAAGAAGATGGTGGTACATGCCTGTAATCCAAGCCCTCTGGGAGGTTGAGGCAGGAGGGTTATAAATTCAAGCCCAGCGTTGGCAACTTAGCAATTGATCAAGACCCTATCTCAAAATAAAAGATAAATAAAGGGCTAGTGATGTAGGTCAGTGCAAAGACCTTGGGTTCAATCTTCAGTCCTGCAAAAAATAAAACAAGAACAACAACAACAACAAAACCTATTCCCAAGATAAGCAATAAATATATTTTTGGAATATTCAGAGAAATAATATAAAAGTCGTATGGGAGATATAACAAATACTGAACACTATTTTTCATTTTTGCTTTAAACATTTCACATTAAGGTAGTTTTAGATGTACATAAAATTTACAAAACACAGAATATACAGTCGGCCCTCTATATTCTTGGGTTCCACATCTATGGATTTAACCAACCAGGCCAGGGACAGAAAATATTGTTAAAAAATAAAACTATGTTTTTACTGAACATATAAAATTGTTTTTTCTTGTCATCAGTCCCTAAAAAATATAGTATACTGACCATTTACAAAGTGCCTACTTTTATTAGATATTACAAGTAATATAGAGATGATTTAAACTATACAAGAGGATATGTATAGATTACATGCAAATACCATGCCATTTTATATTAAGAACTTGAGTGTCCCCAGATTTTGGTACCTACAGTGGGGCACCCTGTGACCGATCTCCCACAGATAGCAAGCGACAACTACACAGGTAATTTCCAGACACATTCTGTGCCAGTATGCCCTGATGTTGACACTTTACACAAGCACGATACAGTTGTCACAGTTAATGAACCGATATTATCATTGGGTAGAACATTACTAACCAAGCACAATGCCTTACCCAGATGTCTTCAGTCCTTTTTGTGTCCCAGGATCCCATCCAGGATATCACATGACATTTACTCATGATGTCTCCTTCATCTCTAGATGGTGACTGTTTTCCAGATTTGCTTCTTTTTGAAGACTTTGAGACTTTTGAGGAATATTGGTCAGATGTTTTATAGAGCATCTCTCAATTTGTATTTGTTTTTCCCCATCAGACTGGGGTTCTTGATTTAGGGAAGGAAGACCATGGAGGAAAGTGCCCCTCTCCTCACTTCATATCAAGGGGATTTATTAGCATGACTTGTCGCTGGTGATACTCACCTCCACCGCTTTTACCCCCTTTCCATACCCTGGGTGGAACCTACATTTTAGGGGTAGGAAATGATGCTCCACATATGTATTTTGAAGTATCTACACAAGTGTTTTGAAACTCTTTTGTTTGGAAATTTGTCTAATCTCCTTATTTGTTTATTCAATGATTTATTCAACAGGCATAGACTTAGTGATATTTATTTTGTATTTTGGGTTATAATCCATCACCACATTATTTATTTTGTTGTTCAAGTCATCCCTGTTTGGACACTGGGAGCTCCTTCAGTTGACTCCTGTGTCCCTTTGCAATAGTCCCATCAATTTGTTTTCTGAGCCCTCTGTTATTTTCTGCATCACAAGACACAACAGGTTAAATTTGAGTATTATTTGAAAAAGTCATATTTCTCCTAAGGGCCTGGTTCTTTTTATTGGACAGTTGTGTTAGAAACCCTGACCTGGGTCTGGCTGTGCTTTTTTCTCTGGGATGTTACTGGTTCTAGGCTCTCTCAGTGGTAACACTTGTTTTAATGGCTTTGCAGTACTGGAGACTGAATCCAAGGCCTTTGTCCTAAGCTACATTCCTGGCCCTTTTTTAATTTTCTAATCTTGAGACAGGGTCTCCCTAAGTCACTAATTTGCCCAGGCTGGACATGAGCTTGTGATCCTCCTGCCTCAGCCTCACCAGAGTGCTGGGATGACAGGTGTGCACCAGTGCCACCACACCTGACTTAATATTCCTCATTGTAACTTCTTCTAGCTACTGAGAGCCTGAGGTAAGAGGATTACTTGAAATCACAAGGTAGAGAGCAGCCTGAGCAATGTAAGTGAGATCCCATCTCAAAAACAAACAAGCAAAAACAATCTGATGGTAGTGCCTTGATTCCAACAGACAAATACGGTAATGGAGTAATGGAAAAAAATAGATAGCTATTCTGTAATTTACCTTCCAGTTTTTCCAGATATGTAACTTCTTGCAAATTACTTAACTCCATCAAGCCAAGGCCTCATTTTTTTTTTAAAAAGTGAATAATTAAAATATATTAATAGAGATTATATATGAAAAGGTAAAATAAACCACAAGTTCATGATTGAAAAACATTATTAACTCTTCAACATAAAAGAGCCAACAATTATTTTTGCTTTTGGGATCTTTTAAGAAAGAAATAATGCTTCAATAAATATTTTTCTTCAGCAAAACACAATGCAAGGGTCAGTTGACTTGTTTACTGATATTTTTTCCTGTCTTTCAAACCAACCATTGAGCAAATCCACATGGGTGTATGGATGTTATCTCTAATTTAATGTATATGAAGCTAAATTGTTTTCCCTAAGCCAAATTTTACATTAGATCTTTCCATTTTTATAGAAGTACAATAATCCACCCAAATTATCCAGATTCAAACTCAGGCAAATACTCCCACTTAAAAAACAAACAAACAAACAAATAAACAAAAAACCAACTATGAAATGTCGACCAAGTATTTCTTAAATGTTCTTAAAATCACTAAAGAGTTATAGGGCTAATTTCTAAAGGAAGAGGGAAATTCAAAGTGGAATCCAGCATTTATCCTTATGAGATTCTTCTGGGTTTCTAATGAAATAGATACTTGAAGTTGGGAGTGGGAAGGGCTTGTTAGATAGACGCAAAAAAATTTTAATGTATGGTATTATAAGGATTCGATGGTAAATACTTCACACTTATATTTGAAATCCCAAAAGTTTATCCCCTAATACAAAAGATGAACTGGAAATAAACTTACCCTTCTGAGCACCGAAGCTCAGGTTCAAACCACCTCAATCCCTGCAAATTGATTAAAATGATTGAACAGTGTTAGTGTTCAGAGCACCCTGCCAGAAGTAAGTGTTAAACTCATGAATGAAGATAGCATTGTCCACATAGGAAATCTAGCATCTGAGTTTTAAATGTTTTTATGTGAAAGCCATACAAGGAGGCCAGACAGTATAAGCAAAACCCAAGAGAAAAAGCAGAAAATACAAACATATCCTTACCCTATGTTATACACTATAGACACAATAATGGACATAAACTTTACAATAACTCTAAACATGCTCATTGAATTAAAAAACAATATAAAATTTTGGCAGAAAACTGGAAACTATAAAAACAAAATAACCTTTGGGAGTTCTACAACTTGGGGATACACCAGCCAAAATGTAGAACTCAATGGGTTTGTTTGGCAGTGAGTTACAGTTACAGAAATAACCGGTGAACTGGGAGACATTCAAAGAAAATATTGAGATAAATCACATAGAATCAAAAGAATAAAAATAAAATCAAAATACAGGTTTTTCTGTGAGAAGTTAATATGAATTAGAATTTCAAAAGATGATAGAGATATACGACAGAAGCAATATATGAAGCTATGTTCTCTGAAAAACAAAATTTTTTCTAAATTGTGAAAGCTATTAATGCATAGATTCAAGAAGTTCTTTACCTCAAGAAGTATAAAATTACAACTATGCAATTATATTAAAGCCACTATACGCCAAAGTCAAAGGAAAATTTTAAAAGCAGGAGAGTTTTGAAAAAATGGTATATTACCTCTAAATGAGCAACCTTAGGCTGACAGCTGATTTTTCAACAGACGAAAATTAAAACTAGAAGACAATGGCATAATATCTTCAAAGTGGCAGAAATAAACAAATGAACAAATAAATTAAAAATAAATTGCCAAATTCTATACACACTGAAAATATGCTCCAAGGATGAAAATGAAATGAAAGCACTTTGAGATAAACCAAAACCACAAGAGTTCATCATTAGTGAACCTCACTAAAAAACACTCTAATGATTGTTCTTCAGACAGAGGACAACTAACCATAAATGAATACTCAGAAACAAAGGACAGAGTGAAGAGCAACAAAAGGGTTAAATATATGGAACTATATGAATAAACATCATCCTTGTAAGGAAATAATGGTAGTCTGTGGTATTAAAATTTTTTAGAATTAAAATATGTGATAATTGCCAGGGATTTAGCTCAGTGGTTCCACCACCTGCCTCGTAAGCACAAGGTCCCAAGTTTGATCCCTGGTACCAATAAAAAGAAAAAAAAAAAGTGATAATAATAGCATATAAGTTGGAATGGGATAAATGACATTATAGCATTCTAAAGTGTCTGAAATTTTCTGGAAGAGGTAAAAATATTAATTTATAGTAGAACTATGAAAGAAATGCATATCTTACAAGTGTAGTAAAAGGGTGTGAAATTATAAAGCTAATAGAGGGAAAATGACAATAAAAATACTTCATCAGTTTAAAGCAGACAAGAGAAGAGTGAGAAAAGAATATGGAATGGTTAGAACAAATTGAAAGCAAATAGGAAGATTGTAGATTTAAATCTAAATTTATGAATAACTATGTTAAATGTAAATTCACCAAATGCTTCAATTAAAAAGACAAAGAAAGACTGTCTGAGTAAAACAACAGAATCCATTTGTGTGTCATCCACATTAAAAGGATTGAACACAATCAGCAACCAACAATACCCTATGCTCTAGCAATCCCAGGCCTAGATATATGCACAACATTTGCATTTGCATGCAAATAAGTACACGAGATGTGCACATAGATGATTGTAGCAGTATTGTTCATAGAAACACAAAAACAAGAACAATTCCAATATTTATTAATAGGGGAATCAAGTCATAATGTATTTATACAATGGAATACTATTCACCAATACAAAATAATGCACGTGATAAAATAACTTGGATGAACCTCAAACATACGTTAAACAAAAGAAACAGACTATATGCTTCCATAATATAAAATTCAAAACAGACAAAGCTATCCTTTATAAGTGAGGGCAGCTAGCTTGGAGGATACACAGGTAGCAGTTGGGAGAAGCACAAAGGGAGATTTGGGGATGTTGGTAATATTCTCCTTGACCTGGTGGTCACAGGGTGTTTTGCTTTATCATAATCCATTATGGACTGGATATATATTTGGCAACTTTTTGTGTTTGTTACATTCCAATCTTTAAAAAGTTAAAAAAAAAATCACTTGAAGTCTCTTCCTTGTCTTTCCTGACAGCCAGTCAGAGTCCTGTTAACTCTTTTTCACATTCATCAGACCTGCCTACCTTCACTGTATTATTCTATCCTAATTCTGACCTTGATTTTTTCCTATATGGATGAATCTAAGTGTATACTCATGATGTATTCCCTATTTTCTTCCATTTGTATAACTGTCAGATTAATAATCCTAAATCATCACTTATCTCTCAAGAAAAGCGAAATAATCTGGCAACTTCCCTATAACCTGCTATTGCTAGTTTTAGCTTGACCAAGACAGCTGGGCATTGTGCTCAAAAGTACAACAATTTCCAGGCTAAGTTTCAGCAAATGGCAAGCACTTGAAGGTCCTTGGCCGAGGGGAGGGATGTGTGTGAAATTGGAGGCAAAAGACAACATCATTTCAGGAGCAACCCATAATCAATTAGAAATGTAAGTAATAGTGATGACTCACACATATTTCTTTTCATATGGATTCGTTTCATGGTTTTATTCACTGAGTCTTCACAAGTCCATGTGATATATTTCCAGTATGTCCATTTTACACATAGGGAAATTGAGTCAGAGAAACGGTAGGTAACTTGCACAGAGTCTTACAGTCAGCGGCAAAACGGGGCTGTGAACCCTGTATCTGGTTTCAGAAATCCACTCTAGCTCTTGTCTACATCACCTCTCTATCTATGAAGAACACTGGTTTCAAAACAGAATCGCACTGCGGCTAAACTGACTGGGAGACTTAGCGCTGGAGAGAAATGGTAACCGTGTCTAGAGTTCATGTCTCACTTCCCACGAATGAGATGCAAATGAGTGAAGGCATAAGATTATTAAGTGCTGTGTAATAAACAACAAAACTAACAATAGAAAGAACTGCAATTTAGATTCCTTCTCTCCCTGGGATTGTCATCATTTCCCAGATTTGTGATAGTAGCACAAATAATGGCAAATAGTTTTACAAGAGGTCACTCTAACACCTACTTTGAACAAGTCTTTTTGTAAATCAGTGGAAAAATAGATCAAGTTTAATCCATTTGATTTATTTTGTTCTCCTTCCAGTAATTCTACCTGACATCTTTCTTTTTTTCTTTATCAGGGGATTTTAGCACTCATCTGCTGGTTTTAATTTAACTTGTCACATTGCTATTTTTGTGCATTTGCCCAGAGGCCTTTGGGAAAAGGACGCAATTTTTATTAGATTAGAACACAAAAAGCCAGAAAGATAAATTCAAGATAATTAGTCATATTTTAGATAATCTAAGTACTGTAGAAGACCAGAAATTCACTTCCAACTTTAAGTTATTCTTTCAAAGATTACTCACTCTGGAAACTAGCTAAATCATTCCCTGTGGGGACAGTAAAATGACCAAGGACATTGTCACAAATAACTCAAGCAGATGCCGTCATGGAAAACCACTGGATGCAAAGCAGGAGGCCTTTTAATGTAAGTTACACTGATGTTCAAGTGCATGGATTCTATAGGTGGTGTATGATTTTCAGGAATGCTAAATGTCTCAGCTTGGTTTGGTGTATACAGATGAATTCTGCTGAGTCTTCTCGAAGTCAGTGGGTCCAGCGAAGCCAAAGTGGATGAGGAGGGCTATAATCATATGTCTTTTAAAAAGTCATGTTACAGTATGTTTTCTTCTCTGTCTTGTCACATGGTTTTAGTGTTCTCTGTTACAAAATACCTTAAGAGTCTCCCCTGCCTTACCTCTAGCCCCATCATTTTGAAACACGTGTCCCCTTTTAATCTCACTCCTGCCATTTACTCACTATATTCTTATCAGTTTGCTTGCTTATATGCTATCTCTTTTCTCACTAAATCACAAAAGGGAGAATTATAGCCACCTCTTGGTATCTGCAGGGTGTTGGCTCCAGGACCTGCATGAGGACCAAAGTCCAGGGATGCTCTAGTTCTCTATATAAAATGGTGTGCTATTTGCATATAACCAATGCACATCCTCCTGAATATTTAAAATCCTCTACATCAGTTATCCTTAATATAATGTGAATGCTATGTAAATTGTTGTTATACTATATTGTTGAGACAGTAATGACAAGGGGGAAAAAAGAAGAAAAGTCTGAAAATATGCAGTACAGAGTCATTTTTTTCCTATTTTTACCCCCAGTTGACTGCATCTGTGATGTTTAGCAGTGGAGGACTGGCCAGGTACCTCGTCCTTCTATGACTGCCACAGTGCCTAAGACACACTTGGTGCTCAGACTTGCTGAAAGGATAAAAACAATGAATAAATCCACAACATCAGGAAGGGAAGTGAGGTTGAGTAGGATGTAAGCATTGCAAAGATGTCAGGGAAATCTAATTTGAATTTTGCCATTAAATGGGAAAATATTAAGCAGTATTTTAATGGGCAACGCCCTTCCCCACTCCTCCCATCCTTCCCTTTTCCCCCCTCTCTTCCTTCCATTTTTCTTTTTCATTTGATGATTCGCAAAGTTATAACAAGGAAATAAAAATCCAAATAAATGTGGGAGAGATCCCTTCAATAGTTGGAAACATTTTAGTGAATAATATTTTTAAATCCTTTTGTGAGAGTCCACTGTATTGTTAGGAGGCTAAATCATTTTTCACCAGGAAGACTTTTATTACTCATGGAAAAAACCCACCACTTGCAGAGAATCACAGACACTAGAGGGCAGTCCTAGATATCCTTGCCGTGTTTTCTTCAAGCCGACTAAACACAGCCCTCTGCTCTCCTCTCCGGTGTGTAAATCGGTGGGGAGAATTCCTTGCTTCCCACTTTAAGTGCCCTCATTTCCAGTCACCAGAGCAGCACTGCCCTCAACCCTAGCACATTAAGGAGAATCGGAGACTTTTTTTTTTTAAGCCTCTTGAAGACTCTTTTTGTATCGAACTCAAACACAAACCCTTGGCGGAATTAGACTCTCCCGTCATCAGACTACAAGTTTACAGCTTAGATGCTGTGAATTCCCTCCCATCCCTCACATGTCCCCTTTAATTCTTTTAGACACTGCTTAGTGAAAGAGCTGGTCCCACCATCGCATCCCTGTATAGGCGTTTCAGAATTCTGGCGTGAAACGACCCTCCATGAAGCCTGTAAATCATTCAAGGTCCTGACTAAAGGTTTGACTCTTCCCAGGCTTTGATTTCTCCAGAAAATCTGTCCCCAGATAGCAATGCTCAGGAAGAACATGGTTTTCCCCTGTTACTTTCCCTTTAGAGGAAGAATTGTTTTAGTAATTTTTATTTTTGTATGAAGCAAGGCTGTTTTTAAAGGCTTGTTCTAAAAAGAGATCAAGTTGGAGTCTGGTTCCGACTAGTGGGAATTTTCCTTCCACTGGCTGAGCTTGAACTGCTGCCAATAGGGACGACATCGCTCGCTGTGGCACTTTTAACTTAAAAGTGGCTAATAAAATCATGAAGGAAAATCATAAAAGAATTACAAACAAAAATCATCAAAAAAGGAAGAAAAATGATTTGACTATGATGAAATTCACCCTCCGGAGACAAGAATAGAAAATGTGCAGACATACACTGATGTCAGCAGAGAACTTGATGGAGTTCAAAGTTGTTTCCTCTCCGTAGGTTTCACTAGCCATTTTCTGCTAATCAGTTGTTTTTAACATCGCAGGCAAACAGAGATGTAGGGCAAAAGAAAAATCTGAAGTCAACTCAATTGACCAAATTACAAGAAGAAATTGGAAACCTACTTTCTCTTTCAGATGCATTTTTCTTTATTTCTAATTATTAGTCCATGTTGGCAGTCCATAATGATTACATTCACTATGGGGAGTCGGCACATGTATGTAACACATCTTAATTCATGTCTCATTCCCTTCTTCACCCTCCTGCAATCTCTTAGTCCTCTTCCCATTTGAAAAAGACCTATCTCTCTAATTCCTGTTATCTATCTTTTATATTTTGGGTTTCTCATAGAAGAGCAACCATGCAATATTTAAGCTTGTGTGTCTGATTTATTTCATTTAACATTATGGTGTTTAGTGTGTCCATTTTCCTAAAATGACTCAAATTTATCCTTCTTTATGGCAGAGTAGCAGATGAATGGATAAAGAATGTGTGGTATTCGTACACAGTCGAGTATGCATTGCTTTTACATTGGTTTATTTCATAAATGGCTTTGTCCACATGTTGAAAGTGTGGGTGTGTTAATGAAATAATCATGTCAGAACTCTCACACTTTCTGATTTCAAGGCATCACATTTCATCACATAAAGAAATAGACTTAAACATAATCAGAACCGATAGCTGGTCATGCAATCATGAATGTATTTGGCTAGGAATACCCACTAAATGGTTAAATGCTGCAGCATCTCTATTTTTAAGCACTTTGTACATGGCTACAACCCCAAGATCATTTTTTCCTCTGGTACTCTTTACTTGTTTATTTTTGGAATGTTTGGGCCAAATCCGTTCCATCTTTGACCTTTGGGTTCTTTTCTTTTTAGGAAAACAACTATGTATACCTTTCTCACTATTAAATGTACACATGTACTCTCATACATGATAAACAATTCCCAGGCTTGCTTTTCTGACAAACAAATCAGTGCCTGTAGATCTTTAAAATGTCAAACTTCTCATTCAGCATGAGACCTGTCACTGTCCAAGCGTGTCTTTGACAATACCCCAGATCTTGCAGATTGGCACGGTTCCCATCTGTCAAAATGCTGAAATGTACAAGACACCTATTCAGACGTATCCCTTCCCTGCAATTATGGAAGCCTTTCTTTTTTCTGGCTTCTTAAAAGATTTACTGCTCTCCCAGGCATTTGGCCTCCCAGGAAGGTCAAAGAGCTCTGACTTAGTTTGCTTTCCCTCCACCTTTTCAATACAACGGTGTCACCAAACTTCTTTCTGAAAGCACACAGCTGTTTTATGGAACCCACAAGCATCACTCACAGACATGCCCACAGATTCAGCCCCAAAGAGCACACTGCCTCTGCAAAAGTAAATAAAGTCTATTCCTTAAAAACTCTGGCAACTGACCCTTTGGCAAATCAGTTGGCTTTGACAACTGATAGGCATGGTTCAAATTCTACCATTCGCTTGCTTTGTGAACATGCATGTTACGTGCACCTCCTGAACCCTAATCTGGGTTTTTATCTGCAAAGTGGAAAGGGGCACTATTGAGAAGATAGGCTTGTGAAAGTCAAGAGAAAGTATGTTTTGGATGAAAGGAACAAGACTACATCCATATATGTGACAATAACTCAATTTTTTCCTTACATGTCTTCAACAAAAAGAATAGAAAATAAGCAAGTGGGTACAACAGGAGACACATTGGTTATGAGCTGCTCCATGTGAGTCAAGGCTTTGTGCATGATGCGGCTAGTTCTGCCCAGGAAGTCAGTACACAAGTCAGGTGCAATCTGGGATCATGCTATTACTTTCTAACCACTTAAACGTTACATGTTAGCCTAAGGCTTGCCTGCAATGTGACAGATTTCAGCATGCTGGGGTCAGGAAATGAACAAGCTGAGGTTATTCCCTAACCTCAATGACCACAATGGCTTTGAGCATTCCCATGTGTATGCTACATGTGAATTCCTCATTGAAATCTACTTTGGGGAATATCACTTTTTATTAACATAGAAACTTGACCAGAGTAGCACTCTGTGTCCAACAGAAATGGACTTTCACCATCTACTCTTAACTCCTCATCTGGAAAAGCACAAAACATTTAGGAGATGATCCAGATGTAGCAATTTGCCAGGGCTTTTTTACAGGGGTAAGACAAGTAAAGACCGAAAATTCAAATCAGCCTCTCCAGTGGCTTCTGATGGAAAGGCAATGAGAAAATCTGGTCTTTCGGTGGGCTCAGAGGTTTTTTTCTTCAAATAGTTTCCCAAATCTGTATCAATGGACTGACAGCTCCCCGATACCATGGAGGCCATGAATCCCAGGCTAGTCACTCCTTCATTTCCCTCAGGGAACTCACCATCTGTTTCTCACACCAGCTCGCCCTACCTCTCTGTTACCATTTGTTACTCTTCTCTTCTACGTAGATATTGTCAGACACACCTTGGGTTCTTCCCTCCTGCCGTCTCTCCCCTGATCTTATTTTCTTTTCCTTAACAACCGTGTCCACCACATTGGGGTCTTCCTTCTGTTAAATGGGATGGGACCTTTGTCTCCCTGTCCAACTGGGAAAAAACTTCTTTGCTTTCTCTTCCAACTCACACTCACACACACCCTCACCACTAAGCTTTTCGAATTCCTGCAGGCACCTCATGTCCCTGCTCTAGCACTGGCTCCCTTTGCTTCAATAATTTCAACCCATGTTCTTGTTACTAGGATCCTCGGCCCCAGGAGATCCGTCCAGCCCTACTTCCCAACCTTCCTGAACCCATTCCTTTAATCTCAATCCTGTGCCCAACCATTTAATCCCAGCCCTTGCATCTTTAATATTTTCTCTCATTTGCCCCTTCCACAATGCTCAACTCTAACTGCACTGATTCAAATTCTTGTCTAGTGTACATGTGTCACTAAATCTCCTTTAAACACTAAATCTCCTTTAAACGACTAACCTCCCGTCTCCACTCTTCATCTCTGTTTAACCTCAGCCCCTTACTGTCCTGGCATTAGTCCTGTGGGCCTGGGAGTGTTGAGCAAGGGGACCTGCACTCCGTTTCTCTTCTCCTCCCTCCACCTGCTGGCTCCTCCTTCCCTCCCCACACGGGACGTGGCAAGAGATCAGTAACTAACATTCGTGGGCTGGAAAAACCTACCCTCTCTACTCCAGCTTTGGGCAACCTGAACTTTTCCTCGTCCCTTACTTTGCCGATTTCTTACTCACACGGGGTGGAGGAAATTTGCTACCAAGTCATTGTAAGTGCCTGAGACCCCCGTGAGAAAGACCTACGTAACATCTCAACATCTCGAGGCTTTCTCTGTTTTTCAGGTACCTCCGTCTCAGAAGAGGGGCCGAGTTGAGGGCGGAGGGGATTGTTGTCTCCCACTGCTCTCTCCCAGTCCCAGAGGAAGGGTCCACGGGCTACCGAGAGGACGCTAAGATGAGGGCGCCACCTGTCTGACCGGGGCTGGGGCAGGGGACCCTTTCCCCTTCCTCCATCCAGAGCGCGCAACAGCAGGAAACGAGCAAGCCCTCGCTCCGCGCGTGGGACCCTGCTTCTGGAGACAATGGCTTGAGGGGGCAGCAAGCCTCAAGTGGCTTTTACTCACGGCCCCAGCAGCGGGCACCCAGCCGTCCCCACCCGGCCCGGCCGCTAGGAGGCGCTGCGCACACTCCGGTCCCGCCCGCTCCGCGGCTCGCACGCGCGCGGTCCCCTCCTCCCCAGCCCAGCCGCGCGCGCGGCAGCCGGCGGGCAGACGCGGACTTCACCGCGCAGGCGGCCGCGGGCACGGGGCGATGTCTGCCGGGGCGCAGCCGCTCGCGCCGCGCTGGTGCTTCTGGGCCGCGTTGGGGATGCTGTGGTCCCCGGCGTCGCGGGCGTTCAACCTGGACGCGGACGGGGCCACGGTGTACAGCGGCCCCCGGGGCAGTTACTTCGGCTACGCGGTGGACTTCCACCTCCCTGACGCTCGCACGTAAGTCGCTCGCGACCCCGCGCGGTCCCCCAGCCGCGGTCCCGTCTCGCTCCCCGCGCGCCGCCAGCCTCGCTGCCGGTGCCCCCTGGAGGTGACTGTGAGCCTCGAACCAGACTCGCCTCTTGTATAGAATTCCCAGTTGCAAGGGTTGTGCATCATACGGGGACCCCAGACTCAAGCCAGGCAGGGCACCGGTGTTTGCACTGCGCCTGCCTCGGCTGCAGCAGCTGGGCTCTGTCCTCCGCTTCCCCTCTTGCTTCTGATCTCAGTGTATGCACACAGCCCCACCTACAGAAGAATCGGGTCTCCCCAACCCCAACGACGGTCTACCCTGTAACCCCTGCTCCCCTCTGGGTGGCCGCGCCGCTGCAGACCACGCTTTTGTGACCCCCAAGGAGTGACTCTCGCCCACCCTTTCGCAGAGCCAGTGTCCTGGTGGGGGCCCCCAAAGCCAACACCAGCCAGCCGGACATCGTGGAAGGGGGAGCCGTGTACTACTGTCCTTGGCCGCCCGAGGGGTCTGCGCCCTGCAAGCAGATACCCTTTGACACCACCAGTAAGTGATGTTTGCCCTTGCGGACTGTAGCCCTTGTCTGAAGGAACCAGTCCCATCCCGGACTCAACTTCCCGCGTCCTTTCTACTCGTTTGGCTTGCATGACACCTCCGGGTTGCTCAACCCTGAGTTAGAATGTCTAGTGAACCCCAGGGAGGGAGCGATGGATTTCCACCCTGGGCATTAGGGGCATCCTTGCAACTTCTTTCCTCGTTGACCAGAGCTGAGCGTTTCGAGGGTGAGGGCGTGCTTTGGAAAATTAACAGAAGTTCTGTCTTCTAGCCTTGACTTTGGACCGGATCTGGTTGCTTCCCTGGGAGAGATGTGTGCAGAGACAGTTCCTTAGCATTTCCACTGCCCAGAGTCCAGAGGAAAGAGGCAGTGCAGTTGATGGGCACTTGGGCTGTTTCCAAGCTTTATACCTAAAATGTACCAATAAAAGAATTTAAGCAAAAAAAAGAAAAAAAAAAAGGAGAGAGAAAAGAAAAAAAAAGAAAAAGGTAGTACAGCAGACGCGACCCTCACTCTGTATTTGCTGTTTAATTCTTTACAGAAAGAAAGCATTTTCTTTCAAAATATTGGAGCTTGGATGCAAACTGGTATAGGCAGAGTGGGGATAGAGTACATTCATTTCCAAAATCCCCAGACAGATGTTTCTTATTTAATTAAAGGGAAAATACATTTTAAACAATTCAGTCTGCTTATGTTTCCTCTGGTGTTTTTTCTTTGGGTCCTGAGAAAATAATTTAAAAGTAATGCTTTTGAAAACATTAACACTGAGTGTTTTAATGTGTACCACCAAAACTCCATGAATTCAAGTGATATATATTATCAGAAAGCAAATACCTCTTTCCAGAAAAATGTGACTGTGTTGACTCAAGTAACGTCTTTGATGATCATTTAAAATATCCAGTGCACTGCACAACTATTTTATGACATCATTCTTGATTTCGGTGCATTTTTGTTATCTTAGTTTGAGTTTAGAATGTGTGTCAAATGTTGATTTTCAAAAGAATTTTGAAGAAATCACTTGGCTGCTGTACACTTGTTCCTTTAATTTGTATGTTGAAGGGGAAAATAATTTCAGTTTTCTATCAATATGGAAATTTTTCAAAGAAAAAATTCCATGTAAATATTACCTTACATTATGACCAAATTAGGAAAGTCTTTTATAAAAGCATTTAAAAATTATATTTTTCATGCCTAGCTATATATGGTCACAATAGCTTATTTGCCCTTTCATTAAACAATTCAGTTATTTCTTGTGATGTTTTATGAACTTTTACTTTTAAATTTAACAATGGGGAACATTAAGCTTTTCAGTGTTCTTTTGTAACAGAAAGCTTTTAATAAATTGTTTTATCAGGACTCAAGCTGCCTTTCAGTTGCTAACATTTAGCTTAAGAACAAACTTTCTAAATCAGAAGAAATAATTACTTAATGCCATTGTAATGATTCTTGACCTAATCACTTGTATTTTAAAAAGTATTTTAAACTCAGACATTGACACATAAAACCACAAATCATTGGTATTACTTGAATTTACATTCAGGAAAAGAAACATTCATGAGAAATGCTTAATGGGTTTCCACCAGAAGCAACAGGTAGTCCTGGAAATGGATTTAGTAACCTTCTAGGACGTTCCATAACACATCAAATCAGGATCTGGTTAGTATATTTTTCCTTTGATAAAGGAAGACTCAGTGTCTACCCAGAGAAGTGACACCTGAATACCTTTGTAAGCACTAATCCCAGGAGACGTCATAGTTCAGCAGATAAAATCTGGAGAAACCAGGCATCCAAATGAACTTTCAAAAACTGACCACTCCCAATCAAAATTTTCCAGTGTTGAATTTCACTAGGTAATGTTTTCCAAGGCTTGTTCTAAAAGAGTTGTTTGGAGCTTTGAGTTCACTTTCCCGTAGAGAACTAATGCCGAAAGCCTGCACTTTCACTTCCAGAGAAGCCCACAGGAATTCACTTAACCCTTTTTATAGCTAGATTATCTCTGCAGTGAAGCAGTCGGGCTCAGACTAATACAGTTTTGGAAATTAAATCAATGGACGGCGATGTCGAGAAAAGATCAGTGTAAGTTGGAGAAAGACGAGGGAAGAGATGAGCTCTTTTGTGCAGGTTCTGAAGAAGACAGCTGAGTTCTCAAAAGGCTTTAGAGATCAGTGCTTCTGGGTTTACACTTCATCTTACTTCTAAACACGTGGGATTTTTTTTCCCTCGAAGATAGATACGTCCTATGATTACACTTTCAACAATCACAGTACTTTGAGGACTCATTTATTCTTATATGGAACAAAGTGAGAGAAAGAAAGGGAGAGAGAAATGGATGTTCCTGAAAGAATTGAGCAGGACTTTTTTTTTTTTTTTCATAGCAAGGCAGGGGAGGCTGCAGAAAGCTTCAGAAAGATGAATGGTTCATGATAGAATGAACAGCACAGTGACCTAGGAAAGACGGGATTCTTCTCATTGAGAGACAGGAATCTTTGGGGAAAGAAAGTTCCCCATGTCAGCCATCAGGGGGTACTGTGAGCCCAGAAACCTCGATGGCTGTAGGGAATGGCCTGAAACTGGGTGGAGGAAAAATGACTGGGGACTGCAGATCAGGCTTCTGTCCCTCACCTGTACCAGGTACTTTCTCCATGTGCTCTGAGACAATAGAACTGTCTGCGGCTGCCACATGACGTGAAGCTTCGAAAGTGAAGAAGGTAGGGGAGAAGTCAGTCTAGCTAGTTCCAAGGAGAGCATCAGTCTCCTGGGCAGAGCGGAATCTTGGAACCAAAACTCAATAGTAGAGGCAGACATTGCGGACTCTGGGTTTTGCAGGTAGAATTGCAAGATGCATTATACTTCTTGATGATTACTGTGTACCTACCAGTCACTTTGTACACATTCTTTCTAATTTAGAAACCAATCCATGCAAAACTTGTTTTTTGAGTAAGGAAATGGACATTAGAGGTATTCCCAAGACTGAACAATGGCAAGATTGTGATGAAGGTCTTCTTAGTCCAAAGCCTGTTCATCCCATCTTCCTTCCAGAAATGGGAAGAGGATGGGGCCTCATGGAATGCAAGATCAGGGTCGTGATTGGGTTCAGTGGTCCCCTGGTGGGCACTGGGGAACTGTTCATCTTCCCTTCTTTTTCCCACCCCAGCGTTGGCTCCTGAACAAGCCAAAAGGGAGAAACAGTTTAGGTAGGAGATTTGTAGAAATCAGAGGTTTCTAAGCAGGCTTCGTCTCAGTGGGAATTGTGGGATGGCTATGTCCCTGGTTTGCTCAAGCTCCCAGAATCCCCTCATTGTACCCCGGCAAGTGCCTCTGAGTTAGTTACTCTGCCTACTGCTGGCAATGTACTGTTTTCCCCGCAAAAAGGAAGACGATGTCTCTGGTTGACACATGCAAAGTGACATCTACACAGCAGTGTGTGATGTCTCGGCATAAACATATTCAGCATTAGATTGCCTGTATCCCTCTGTAAAGATATCTGTTCTTTTACCACAGTGTCTGACTTCAAGACATCCAAAGTGAATTTGAGCTTTTAATATCATTGTTTCCCCTCATGCAGGCCCCCAGAGTGACTACAATTTAGTGTTTCACTGGTGAAATCTACTGCATTTCCTCAGCCAAAACCCTGACGTAGACTGACTTGTAATTCAGTCTCTATATCTCTCTCTGATCTTGCATCTCAACTTACCTGAGCTCAACTGCCTTTTCTTTTAAAACTACCTGTTAGTTTAATTTATTTCCTTAAATAATCATTATTCATTTTTTGTTTCCCTTATCATGTAACTTGGATTTTTTGGATATCACTTCTTATGATAAATGCAAACACAGAGGAAGCTTGGGCTAGTCTAGCACTTCAAATGCATGAACACTATTAAATTCTGGTCCTTTCAAGTATGGAGAAAGAAAATTTTAAGGAAGCATATGGCGGTGGGGGAGGTGCAAAGAGTAGATAATTTCCCTGCTCTGTACAAAATCAAGCCCTTCTCTCATCTCCCTTGTCTTTCTCTTTTACTTCAATGGAACCAGATTCCTCCCACCACCAAATTGGTTTCTTTCACTTTTGCCCCAGGAGCTCTGGAAACTATACCCTGTGCCTTAAGCAATCTAAAATATCACATCTGCCAAATTCATGTCTGTCTTTGCTAAGACCACTCCAGCATTTATTTCTGCTTTCCAAACCAGCTTGTGCATTAAATGGTTGTTAGATTGGCCCCTTTCCTCTAAAAGGGGAATGAATGAAAACAATGAAAAAGACACCTCATTTTAGAATAATGAAAGAACAATAATAATAGCAATAATAATAATAAACAACAATAACCAACGCATAGAACACAGAATACTTGGTTGTTTTATGTGCTCAGATGACATGTTTTGAGCAAAAAGGTGGTGGTGTGTGCTAATAAATGATCATAATCATTTATTTATAGCACTAACAGTAACAGGGACAATACAGCTGGGAGCCACTTGCAATTAGGGGGCCCACATAAAAAGCAAACAGGAAGAGGTGGGAAGCGTCACTGAGATCTGGACTTCATCTCAGAAAGGCAACTAGAATTTGCCTGGCCCTAATTTATTGACTTTGTGCTTTCAAAAAACAAAAATGTTTTTAGAGCTTAAAACAGAAGTTGATTTGGTGAGGACATTTTAAAGCTCCAGAATGATAAACATTTTTTATTGGAATTGTGTTTCAGCTTGGAGACCGGAAGACTCTGTTTTGGGGGGCCTGTTTTGTTTTGTGTTGAGCGGGCTCACAGTAAGGGGCACCTCCTAGCATCTGGCTCTGTGACCAGTGGGTGCAGTGTTGAGTTTTGATACTCAGTGGTTCCCTTTGTCTCTTGTGAGGGATGGGAAACATATTGGTCACATAAGTCTTGCTTTTTTGAGCTTCCCTAGAAAGAAATCAGCTTTTTTCTTTTTTTCCAGGAAAAAAGAAAAGAAAAATGTGGGTCAGAGCTACCCAAGTAAATGACAGAAAAAATAACATGCAAGTTATAGGATTTAGGAGGAGCAGAATTCTGTGGTCCAGTAAGTTCAATTGGAAGTTTAAAAAGGGGGAGTGGGGAGCCCAAAGATTACCTACCTCTTTTAAGAATAAATAATGCCATGAGCAGAGCAAGTGTGACTATATATATATATATATATATATACCTATATATCTGTATGTACCTATTAATGCATGTATGTATGTATAATATATACAACACATACATACATGGAGAAATCTTCCTCTATCCATGTATCTGTCTATACAATTAATGTATGCATATATGTGTAATATACACAACACACATGTTCACACACACTTACATATGCAGAGGTCTGCTGCTAATCCCACTGAGAGTGTTTAGCTGATGTTTTCCTCTCTCTGAAAGGATCTGTGATGGTTACTAGGCCTGAATATGCTGGCCTGACAGAGGCACTGCCATCCATCCCTAAAAAATTCTCGATTGACTCTGACTTCCATGCAACAGAATGCAGCTGAGCCTGCAGAGGGGAAGGGAGGACACAGTGGTCCTTACAGCCCATAGCAACCAAGGAAGCAATTAGAAAAAGGAAGTCCTTGAAACTCCAACTAGAAATGGGAAACAGACCTGCTCTATGGCTAGTTGAGTTGTATGAACATTAGGCGCCCGTTGCTTAATCTGCAAAATTCTTTCTGGAAGCTGGAGTCTGTGTGAGGGAACAGGCTTCCGGGTTCTTGGCAGCAGTACTCCCAACAGCAGCTGCAGAATTCTGGGAGAAATGTTGAAAATAGTCTTGAAATTCTTCTGAAAGTAGAAAACTGGACATTGAAGCGGGTCGGGCAAGAGGTGTGCATGTCGACTCTGCACACTGTGTATCAAGAGTCATTGATATGACATGTGCTGATGAACAGACTCTCCCACCTTACAACCTTATTAAGGGCTCTGTTCACACAAGCAGACTAATTATTGGTTTTATTTAAAACATGTAATCATCTTTTAATCAGCAAGCATATTTAGGCCATTTATAAATTAATATTTAATTCCTCAAAATTCAATTTCAATATATGCTCACTAAAGAAGCAAGGTGTTTTTGCATAATGAATCCTAAAATAAATTTAAAATAATGTCAGTTTTAGGTTTTGTTGTAAGGAGATTTAAGCTATACAGGCAAATCATGATTTGCTGATATTTTAGTTATACTCAAAGCACTCTACCTAGTGCACCAGTTACAGAGTGTCATGGAATTCTAGCAGGCGGCTCTCAGATGAATGTCACCAGTCTGGACAGAGTAGAGCTCGACCCCAGCCATGCAGAAATGCCAGAGCTTAAATCTCTCTTTAGCATAGCACCCCCAAAAGCTGCCAAATTGAGAAACTTCTACATCCATAAACATTGGCGAAAGCGAACCTTTACCCTTTTGACTGTTTTAGTAAAGACAAGGCATACATTTTTTAGAAAAATGATTGTTTGGCCTTGGAGGGGGAAGGGGTTGACTTTAAAGAGGCAGCACAGCCAGGCACTTTGTCTCACACCTGTAATTCCAGCTACTTAGAAGACTGAGGCAGGAGGATCACAAGTTCAGTCCAGTCTGGGCAACTTAGCAAGACCCGGCCCAAAGTAAAAACTGAAAAAAGGACCAAGGATGGAGTTCACTCTCATGTATGGCGAGTCCCTGGGTCCAATCCCCAATACTGCATAGAGAGATGGGGCAGCACAGAGAATTTGGAGAGGGTGTTGTAACTTTCTGGGTCACAGTAGTGGTGATGGGTTCATGGTTGCATGGTATTGTCAAAACCAACACAACTGTACATCACTAAGTGTGAATTTTACTGTATATAAGTAAAAACAAAATTTTAAAAGTGAAAAGACTCTGTATGGAGAATGTAAGAGAGCTGTGTATTTGATATGATCAAGTTTGGGTATCTGGCCACTGCCACGAGCACATGGGCATCAAGTTCTTTAGACTATGGTAGTTCTGATGTAATACCTGAGGGTGTAAGGATAACTATTTTGCCTGAAGAGCATCGGGCACTGCCCCTAAATGAAGGCGAACAACTGGCTCATCATGTAGAATCTGTTTTATCATTCTGTATACAGAGGATAATATATTCAGGATGTTTTTGGTAAGAGAACTGAATGAAAACATGTTGAAATTCCCCTATGCTAATGAAATTCAGGCCTGGAATACCTTCACTGGTAGTCACTAATCGAAGGAGATCTTGCTTCAGACACATGACTGTAGTTGTCAAAATTAGTATGACAGCATTGCAGGGCTTTGCCTTATATACATTAGGGCAGTTTTTTCTTTAGCCCCAGCATGTGACATGCGCACACAGAGTAGACTGTGATGTTGCAGAGGCTTCTGCATCAATCTGTTCTGATTTCCAGGACATACAGAGATTAGGGCAGAGGTCTCACAAGGAGGAAACCCGGGAGTGGGTTTACTCAAGGACCCTGCATGGCCTGCATGATGTACAGCACCCCACTCCCATGTATTCTGTAAATGCCTCCAAAGAACCAGGTCAATGGCTCCATGTGGGTGTCTCTGTTGTCACTCACAGCCAAAGCCAACCCCTTGCCACACCGCTTACACAGCTGCTCGCTCTCCTTGTCAACCCCCAGCATGGCTTCTCTCTCCAGTGCAGCACGCTGGTCCTCGCTCACCCTGGCCTGTGTTTTGTTGGCCCTTCTTACTCCCCCGAGCATCTTATCTTCCTGTAATGATTTTCTGGTACTTTCAGCTTCTCTTGTCCTACATTTCCTAACAGGCTATATGCTTCAGAAATGAACACATGAAGTATTCTAAATGAACTTACTGATTTCACAGTAGTGCTATAAAAATTAACAATAAGATATCCAAACCGAATCTCTATATTGGAAGATGGCAATTTTAACTGCTCCCTCTTTTTGTTTTTCTTTTGGTACCGGGGATTGAACTCGGGACCTTGTGCTTGCAAGGCAGGCGCCGGAACCACTGAGCTAAATCCCCAGCCCTAGCTGCTCCCTCTTTTATCTTGAGTGTTGATAGTAGAGTTGTTTAGAAATGTGTCCATGTAAATATAGAAGTTTATGTTTCAAAATACTGAAGACTAAGGATATTTCCAATAGCAACAATATATGTAAAAATAAGAAGATGCAGTATGCCTTTCTTGTTTTCATTTTGAGCTGTCTCTCAATCAATAGAAATACAGACTTGGCAGTCTGACATGGCAATTTCTATAGCCATTAAGTGAGTAGCACTGATTCGAGTGTCCCTGGCCGAGAGGAGCATGCCAAAAGTGGTAATTCATCATCTGTTTACACTACTGTACATTCAGTTCACAGAACTTGTTGTAAGAGGCCGTTAGAAAAAAATCAGAATGACCATGGGTTCAGATATTCCTGTGGGCTTTAGAGTATGGAAAGAATCTGGTAGAATCAAATGATCCAGGTTAACTCATTTAACAATGTGAAATTTCACAACAGGAGTTGATGATTTGCTTTTTTTTTTTTTTTTTTCCTTTGGAAGTTGTCACTACTTTAATTAAAAACAGAAAGAAGGTAGATTTTTTTTTTAGGGCAAACATAGAGATTTTACTTTTAAAAGTAATATATT
>NW_004624796.1:11924393-11937872 GCF_000247695.1 Heterocephalus glaber
GCTCAGAAGCCCCTACCTCTGGGCCAGGAACAGTGGGACTCAGTACCTTGGTCTGGTGGTCTGGTGTCCTCTGCACCTTGGTAATGTGGAATCAGGTGGCTGCCTGTCAGCAGTGGCGTGATTTGGTGTCTTCCGTATGACTCAGGACCTTGGTAGTGCGTGCACAGACCTGCCTGTCTGCAGCGGGCTGATTCGGCATGTGTTCCGCGCGACTGGGGACCTCGGCAGGGTGTGGGCAGACCTGCCTGTCTGCAGCGGGGTGATTCGAAGTCTTCCTCATGACTCAGGACCTCGGTAGGGCGTGCACAGACCTGCCGGATGATTTGCTTTTTGATCTGTTGTGTTCAATATCAAGATTTTTTTTCATGAAAACATTATAGATGTGCCAGGGATGGGATCTATTTAGAGCATTTCTTTAGGAGCACACTATTCTGCTCAGACACAAGCATGGCTGGTAAGCATCCTGTGAAGTTGTATCTGAAGAATATCTCCACATACTTGTCAGCAGTTTGGGTTGAGCAGAGATTGGTGAGAAGCTGGTAAGGGATGGGGTGGGAGGGAACTGGTGAGGTGAAGGCTGCCAGAATCTCTTCTACACAGATCTCCTGTGTGAGCTTGAGATCAAAGGCCTGTGTTGAATAAGTTTGGCAATGATTGCATTTGTTTCCTTTCTGTGAGATTCACAATGCAGATGCTCCTAGAAGCACTAAGGAATGATAAGGCAAAACAAAACAACAACAAAACATGCTGGATTCATAGAATAGGACATTTATTAACACATTTATTTCTCCTCATGTGTATCATTAGGTAATAAAGAACTCAACTAAGGTTTTGGAAAAAATGACCGGAAAGCTCTGCCTAAATTTCTTGATCATATCATATGCTTAATGTCCGTTGATAGGGAGGCTCCATCCATTGAAACCACCCAGGGGC
This sequence comes from Heterocephalus glaber, assembly GCF_000247695.1. The sequence goes on from NW_004624796.1 coordinate 11,925,327, forward strand.
CAGGCTTATGGATACGCGTTATTGGCACCTGCAGCCAAGACCACCCTAAATGGGAAGGGGATGTGGCTCACTGCACACTCTGTCACAGTTTCCACCTGGGACAGCCACATTCGTTGGTTCTCACAGTTCATAGGTCAAAGCATGCCTAGGAGGTGGCTGTGCTGACTTGTTTAAGTGTGGGATATTGTATTTATCTACATAGGTCAAAATGGTGTCCAGTTCCTTTAAAACCATTAGAAAGGAAGCACAACAAAAGAGGTTGTCTTTAGGGAATTCAAACTGATTTTACTTCTTTTTCTAATAAGGCTCTTCTACATGCACTTTTGAGACACTCAACTGATATAGATCTGTAAGGCTCTCAGCCCAGGCCCCAATTTAGGGTAGGGAGCAAGACACGTGGCAAGGAAAGGGAGATGTTTGTGTCAGCTGACTTGAAGGTTGAGTGTGTCTTTCATATCAGCAATTAATCCACACACTGTTCCACTGAGTCCCCCCCATTCTGTTCCACACATCATGTGGGAAGACTGGATGCTCTCCTCCTGTCACGCAAGTGAAGTTATTACGCATAATGTTTTTCGTGAAAATAATTTCACCCCTTAATTACAATGTTTTTCCTTATAAAATGATATCTAAAGGGAAGAGTAGAGTTGAAAATAAGCTTCATGTTCATGACTTTGCACAAGTAGATCTTCCTCTAGACCCGGGAGTATGGGCACAAACAACAGCTGAGCCCTCACCTTGGTAGACAGCAGTGACAAGCTGCAGGCCCAGGGGACAGAGTGGAGAGTGTGTGCAAGTGTATGCATATTTATTTAAGTGAGTTCAGCATTAGTTTTTTATGTTGTTATAACAAATTACCCCATACTTAGTGGGTTTAAACAACACATACTGATTATTTTGGAGTTTTAGAAGCCAGAGTCTAAAATAGGTCTCCCTGGGCTGAAATAAAGGATCTGCTTCGTTCTTTCTGGAAGCTGTAGGGAAAATTTAGTCCCTTGCCCTTTCCAGCATCTACAGGCTGCCCAGATTCTTTGGTTTATGGCCCATTTCCACTTTTTTCCCATTTCCATTTTTAAAGCTAACAATGTCTGCCCAAATCCTTCTGTCCAGCCATCTCTCATGGTCAACTTCTCTGTCTCTCTCTCCCATTTTAAAATATCTTTGCTATTACATTGGGCCCAGCTTGGTTGTACATTGTACAGGGTAATCTCCCCATCTAAAGGTCAGATGATTAGCAATTTTAATTCCAACTGCTACCTTCATTCCCCTTTGTTACATAACCTAACATCTCTATAGACTGGGGAAATTAAGATATGAACTCTTTAGTGCTATTATTTTGTCTATCATAAGGAGCCAAAATTTTTCATGGAGGGGATGAGATTTCAGCAAGGGCTGAAATTCAGTGAGGTCTCCAGAGAGAAATACTTCCTGAAGTGAAATGTGTAAATGTGTCTCACAATGGTTGGTAATTGCATGTACCCCACTTTGTAACTGTGGTCGTCGAGTATGGTGGTGAACTACCTGAGCTTTGGACAGGATCCATCTGGAATCTCTCTGGGTAACCACTCCCTCCAGGGGAGGAGTGTTTTAGGTTGTAAGAAAGTCAGGCTTCAAATCTGGAGATTGCAGTGAGAGTGTGCATGGGAAATGGAGATAGTCCCTGGGCTACAGAAAAGCAAGTCAGGTAAAGAGAGATAGAAACTTAAACCAGAGAGCCAGGAATAGACAAGATTTTTATAGGGTTTGGGCCAGAACCCCCAGAAACCACAATCCCAAGTGCCATAATCTCAAGTTTGAAATCTCAAAAGATCAAAATCCCTAAGGTCTAAAATCCCTAAACTCTTAAAATCTAGAGGTTCAAAACTCCAAAAATGTAATTCTGAAAGAAATAAACTTTAAAAATTATTTAAAAGACTATTACTTACATTTTAAAAAGGGATTTATTTGAAACATAAAGATATGACTGAAGAGCCAGGTGTGGTAGTACACGCCTGTAATCCTAAGCCGGAGGATAGCTTTGAGTTTGAGGCCAGCTGGGGCTACATGCCAAGTTCAAGGCCAGCCTGGGCTGTGTATGCAGTGTGATTGAAAAATATGGTGAATGTTTAAAAACTTATTACAGTAAATGACACATTGGCATTCATCCCTTCAAAATCCTACCCCTCACTTTGAACACACTTATCCCATCATGCTTGCCACTTTCTGAAGTAATACTGGAAATCTTTCCTGAGTGCTTTGATGTCCTATGTCAATTCAAAACATTTACTTTTCATGGTCATTTTGACTTGGGGAACAGCCGGAGGTCACACAGGGCCAAATGTGGTGGAAAATGTGGATGAGGACACATAGTCATGTTTTTATGAGTGTGACTTTCCATTGGATGTATTTTTGATACTACCTTGTGAAGATATAAAGGAAGACTTCCAGAACTGCTTCAGAAAATGGCCAGGATGATGCGATCAGTGTGTTCAAAATGAGGGATACTATTTTGAGGGAGATTAATGGCAATGTATCTTTTACTATAATAAAGTTTTAAATTTAGATATTCATCATATATTTCAACCACACTTGGTACACAGTGATGCTCTGCCTCACAAGACCAAATGAAAACCAAACAAAAACCGTGACTTGGATGCTTCATAGGCTACTTCACATAATAAAACACGCAGTGATAACAAATGTATTTTTGTGAGCATGAACACTCAGGTGTACTAATGACAGGTGCACAGGTATGACAGTTATAAGCAGATGAACTGTAATCAGAGAGAACTATGTCCCAAAGTGAAATGTATAAAGGGTGCCTCACAATGGTTGGTAATTGCATGCAGCCCACTTTGTAACTGAGATCATCTGAAACATGGTTGTGGACTCCCTGAGCTCTGGACAGGATCCATCCAGAACCTCTCTGGGTCACCACCACCTGTGCAGTCCCCAATGGGCTGAGATTTCAAGATATTTTATCTTTCACAAATACAGATGAACAAAATGGATATATCCGTAATTCCTGAGGAAACATCGATGTTTTTATGTTTATGCATAATGCCTACAAACTAAGCCAGCATTATAATAATGGATGATAATAACTCCATAACAGCTTTATGGAATCATATTTGAAAAAAAAATACATGAAGTGAATGAGAATTCTTGAAAAGCCACAATTTATACTCTCACTGTTTGAAATGATACAACAGTAAAATACATTGCAAAGAAAATCACAAAAAGTAATGTCAGATTTTAAAATATTGGGAAAAAAAATGAAAACATCTGGGGACCTAAGGGTCTACTGGGTGAAATCCTGGAGTTTGAGGCCAGACAGTGTGGAGTTCTGAGGTCCAAGATGGCAGAAGAAAATTCTGTCCCAGCTTTCGGAGACCAGTTTGCTTTCTATATTCATTCTCTCCTGGCCTCTGGTCAACTGACTACACTAATCTTCTCTGGAAAAACTTAGAATCCTGCTTTAGCAGGCCTTTACGTATTCATTCCACCAAAGTGATACCATTGTCATATTTACAACCCCAAACACAAATCCTTTCCCCAGGATTTGACTCTCTTTCCCTCTAATGTACCCCCCCCCCAAGAGAATAGTGGTTTGTGGGATTTCAGATTTCAGGATATCAACATTTAGGGTTCTAATCTTTTGGGATCCTGGCTTTGGGGGCTTTTAGATTTTAGAAATTGTAGACTTTGGGAATTTTGACTTTTGGGAATTTCAGCCTTCAGGATTATGGCATTTGGGATTTTGCATTTCACAATTATGATCAGCACCGGCTTATATAACTCTTTAACAGCCAGAATTAGGATTTTTGGATTTTAAGAATGGAGGGTAGCCAATGGTGAGTTTTAAGTAGGCAGGTAACATGATTTGAGTTATATTTTTAAAAGGATCACTGTTGCTTCTGGATGAAGAACAGCCCATAGACAATAGCCTATTGCCATTGTCTAAGGAAAGAAGTGTGGCTAAGCTTGAATGAGAGCAGTTTGGGGTGAGAGGTGGTTGGAGTCGGGATTTTTTTGAAAGTGCAGGGTGGAATATCGTTATGGATCAGATGAAGAGTGCAAAAGAAAAAAGAAAATATGAACCTGAGTTACTGGAGCAATGGGATTGTTGGAGAGAACAGTGAGGAAGGAGCATGTCTTAGAGGAAATATCAAGAGGTGCATCCAGAAATGTGAAATTTGAGAAGCTTATTAGACATCCGAGTAGATGTCAAATGGGCAGTTCGAAAATAAACTCAGATCTCAGGCAAAGTGTCTGGGGATTTAAATTTGGAAATCATGCATATGTAGATGACATTTAACATCCTGACTTAAAGAGTGTATGAGAGTGGATGGAGAGAAGAGAAGCAAAGTGAAGAGAAATGAGCAAAGGAGATGAGATCAAGGTTGAGACTGAACCTGGGAGAACCCTGACATTCAGAGGAACAAGAGGAACAGAGGAGGACATGTGAAAGACATGGAGGAACCTCATTAGCTAAAGGTCAAGAAGCCAGCGAAGAACATCCTGTGAGGTGGAGTGAAATGAGGACTGAAACTGAAACATTTGATTTGGCAACGGAAGGTTACTGACAGCCAAAGATAGCAGTTGTGGGGGGAATACGTCCAAAGGGGTTGGGAGACAAGAGACAAAAAGTATGGATAGCTATTTTTAGAGGGGTTTTGCTAAAATGGGACCAGAGAATTGTAACAGGAAGGTATGAGAGGATGGTGTACTTTAGAGGAAATTATCGAGCAAGGATTGCTGATGATGGAAGAGGGGACATGCGCGGGACCGCATATCTGCACAGATGAGAATGAGTGGGATTCTTACATGATGGAAGAACCAGCCTCAGAGCTTCATGAAGGGGAGGTGGTTCATCCTCAGTGTCAGAAGAATGAGAGAGAAAGAAACAGCCAAGAGTAGGTTTGTGGGTTAGTGGGAGGAAAGAAAATGGTCTTTTCATTTCTTGTATTTTTGCCATGAAATGAGAATCCAGGTCATCAGCCAGAATGACAAGGCAGAGGAGAAGGTTGGAGGCAAAGGACATGGAAATGCAAATAGTAACAATAGAATGGCAGAATGAATTGGGCAGTGAGAAATAGGATGCCCAGGTAGCACACAGGACCATGCAAGTTTGAATTTATTTGTTGAATTATGAATGTTTGCCTCTGTTTACCCCATAGCATGGTTCTCCTTGTTTGGGGAAGGATTTTAGGAGATCTCCCTGGAACCATTCCACTCTGGGCATTAATCTTCAAAAGGGACAATTGCTGACACAGAAAGTTTGGATTTTCAGTGCCTGTTTTGTGTAACACAAGGAGCGGGGATTTTTTAAAACCACAGTATGAACTGTTCTGTTAGATAAATGGTTAAGACTCTTTTTACTACCACTTCTAGCAACAGGGTTGAAATCCCAAGGAACCGTGCAACAGGAGGTAGTGTAAACAGATTTTCAAGTGCCACTGAGAAGCAAGTTTATACACCCTTCATCCTGAAACCCAATCATTTCCTATTCTCAGAGGTGTTCCTTTGAGGTCATATTGAAGAAGTCTTTGTCAGTCAGTTGGATTCCTGAGATTCCCATGCTGAGAGGCTTTCATTACTTCTTGGAATAAAAACACACAAATGATTAGTCACTAAACAGAAGCATGATGTGTTTCTGACAACCCAGAGGTGACATCTAAGCAATATTGAAGTTTCATTCCTCAGCACAGCTGAGGAATTCCAAGATGTGTGATCCCAGGTCATTACTCCAAGTGTGAGGGAATCTAGAGATGAGAGAAAGTATGAGAAAGTCAAGGAGATGAAACAAAATCACTATGGTAGGGAATGACAAGGACAGTCCTGACAAGGTGAGGCTATCATGTGTGCCTGGTTCCATGTTGCAGAAAGAACTCAGGCTGCAGGATGGAGATTGGACTTGAAGGTGGCAAGCCTGGAGCAAGAGAGGCCAGAGAGCCACGGTGGTAACTGAGGCTAAAACATGCGGTGCTCACCACCAGGGGAGTGGTAACGGGTGGAAAGAAGGACTGAACAGGAAGTGATGACTGAGTGGAATTCAGGAGCATAGGATTGGCGATTGTCAAGGGTGTGCCCCAGACTTCTAGTACAGTTAGTGGGGTGACCATTATATTGGGTAAAACTAATGAACAAGATAGATATAATACATGATTTTGCAATCTTCAAGTCCTATGGAAGACCAGTGGCTGACGTATCTAATTCAGGTACAAGTGCCTTAACAGCAGAACGTTAAGATGTTACGTTTGCATATTAACCACTCTCCTTTGCTGGAGCAAAATACCCAACACTCCCAACTTTGGAGAAGAGGTTATTTGGGTTCACAGTTTCAGTCCATGGTCAGCTGGCTTCCAGGCAGAAACAGAGTGGCAGAGGGGCCTGGCAGATGAACAGATGCTCAATGCGTGGCACCCAGGAAACAGAGAGTGAGAAAAGAGCCAGAAACAAGAATACACACCTTAAGTCATACCACTTTGTGACTCCCCTTTTCCAATCAGCACATTCAGCTATAAACTCAGCAATGAACTAATTCACCATTGAGTATAGTACCACTATGATCCAATCCCCTTCTACAAGCCCCACTTTTGGGGGGCATTTTAGATTTAAACTAGAACAATGTGAAAAAGAAAAACTCTCTCTTGACTGAAGGGGGTGCTGCTGTGTGTCAGGGAAGGCTTTTCGGAAAGGTCAGAGCTGAAGCGTGGTGTGTGCCTGTGTGCATGTATGTGTGCATGTGTAAGAGTACATGTTCATGTCACATGTCCACCTCTGAGATGGCAGATAAGACAAAGGTCCAGCCACTGGGATGCAGTGAAAAGAGCTGTAGAAGATGAGGCCAAAGCTGATGGTTCAATCAATACAATTCAACCACATCCTCCTCTTTCCAACTGTGTTATCATGCTTGGCAGTTGTTTTTGTTTTTAGTCTAATATGCTACATCTAGTTTATAATTTCCCTTTGGGGTGATTATTGACATTTCTTTATTCCTAATTTCTTCCTTCACTAGCTGCATATATAAATTAGTAGAATACCTACCACCCAAATTGTTCTCATTTTACCAACAAAAGTCCATTTGTATTTTGAAAACAAACCTTGCATAAAACTTTAGTAAACTTAAAAAACATTTCAAATATTGTATGATGTAGAAAACTCATTCATTTGTATTAATAAACAAAACTCTAAAGATCAGTGGTTAAGTACTATTAGTTATTCAAAACAGAATATTGGAAATCTTATCTTTATTCTAGGAAAGATGATCTAGACATGGAAATAATTATGGCAGAAAATTTGTATGCTCATCTAAAGCAGAAAAACTATATAATAGGAAGATTGTAATACAGTCTGTACTATTGCTATACCAAACCCATACATAAAAACATTATTAAAGCTCTAAAAGTGTACATGATCTTACTTAGCTTCATTAGTGTTTGGTTATGCATGACATTGAATATTCAAATAGTGATCGAACAAATGACTCAGAATAAAAGTTTCATAATTTCCAGAAAAGAATAGTTTTTTTCTCTGTAAACTAGGAAAATAAATCAGAGACAAATTCTGAACAGCTGAATGAGTTACCAAATTTAACAGCAACTGCAGCCAGGGACTTGAGTTCTCATGGCCTTTCATTTGTTACTTTACAATTCTTTTTTTCTCCCCACATCTTTTTTTTAAATTCATGCATACTGGTTATGCAGATTAATGGGCTTCATCTTGGTAGATTTGTACATGCACATAACATTCTTTGATCATTTTCATCCCCACATCCCTCTGCCACATACTCCTCCAAGTTCTACACTTTTTTGGTTTCATGCCTATATTTGATCATAGCAGTTTTTAAATTTATATTATTTGAAAATTTTCTTTGTTTAAGAAATTCAACTTGAGAAAAGAAAAGACTCTTAGGCCTTCATTTTAAAACAAGCTTTTAAGGAAATGATTTAGATGCATTGAAAACAAGGATAGGAATTTCTGAAGAAAAATATCTGGTAGAATGTTTGAAATGGAATGAGAATCAATAGGGAACAGAGGGAGAGAGTTACCTGATCGGAAGGGAAAACTCATACCTAGAGGTTAACTAGGGCTCAGGGTTCTCAGATATGGTAGGTGGAGCATTTAGATTCAATGTATAAAGTAAAGACAAGAAAATCATTTACACATACTGGCATCTATAAAGCATGTATACATATGCATGTATAAAGCATGGATATATAATATAAATCATTAATCTCAGTTACACAGAATATTCATTTAATCAGAATAACACATTTTGAACATCATAGGGAAAAAGACATTAGTGTGATGTTCCTTAGATACTTGAAAATTCACACTAAGGTGATCAAGCATATGAAGGCTAAGAAGTATTCTTTAACAGCTTTTAATCGTGGTTTTGGAGTATTTTGAGCCATACATTGGGAAATTTAATTTTTTGTAACAAAAAGTCGACTCATGTTTCCTCAGATTTGTTTCTGTTAGTCAAGGAGTTGTCTGGCAACTGTTATTTTATTTTGAATTTTACCTATAAATATTCAGATACATAGCATACATTAGAGTATAAGCAAATACAAACATTTAAAACAATTCTTTTCCCCTTTTCCTGATTAAAACTGTCTGGACAGCTCCTGCTACGGCTTTAGAAAGTCCCTCAAGGGATGGAGTTGGAAGTGATGACTGAAGATTATAGGAAAATTCAATGTTTTTCTAGTACCAGGTCAAGAGCTTTGTGGATAGATTTCCAAAACTACCCAGTTTGCCAAACTGTTTGGTCACACCTGGGTCTGTTTCAAGCTCCTCCTTTCCCCTCCCATGGTGATCTATCTTCACTTCTTCTAATTCCTTCTATTTTGTTAAACTGAAAGATTAGAAAACTCTGCTGTCGCCCATGTGTGCACCACATTCTAAGCCCCTCATTCCTGCTCTGAAATGCACATTCCTTTGAGTAGAGGGAGTGAAAGCTAGGAAGTCTGCCACCCACTGGATTCGTCCCCTGACTGCTCACAGCTGCTAATTTCAGGGAGATTCCTTCAAACCCCCAAAATGGAGTATGAGCCAACTCAATATTTTTGCTAATAGCCACCTATATTTTCCAGGTCGACCGTCTTAGTTACGTTTCTCTCACTGCTGAGACAAAATACCCGACAACCAAAGTTGGAGGGGAAGGAGTTTATTTGGCTTACACTTCATATAAGTTTCAGTCCATAATCAGCCGACTCCAAGGCAGAGATGACAAACAGGCATGGCAGAGCAGAAACAACATGACACACACAAGGTGACAAAGGTAACAAGGGAGTTTAACAACATCTTTCTGCCCCTTTTATCTTATTCAGACTACTTGGGGCAGGTAGCACTCACACCCTAAATCCTAGTGCCCTTGAGCCTAGCATTGCACCGTGAATCAATTCCAGCTTCACACACCCTAGATCAAGCCTATGATCCCATGAGGCTTTGAGGGGACATCTAGACCCAAACCCTAACATTGGCCTACAGATTTGTTCATTGTGTCATCATGGTTTTTTTTTGCTCATAAATGTAATAATGCTCACTATAAACACTCAAACAATAAGAAATATACAAAACAAATATAAAAGGCCACTGAAGCATGTATACTCTCTGCCTTCAAGATAATCACCATTCAGTTTAGTGTTCACGATATGCTCATGCAATCACACCCCTACCCCGTGCATAGAACATACTGATTGTTAAACAAAAGTGTGATCATATTGAACACTTGTACCACAGAGTTCTGAATGAATAGATGGGAGCTTGGCCAATTGTTCAGCAAATACCTCCTAAGGACCTGTTATGTGCCAGACACTTTATATACAAGAGTAAATTCCAGGTGGATAACAATTTTCATAAAGTTAAAATACTAGAAAAAAAGAGAAAGAATATTTGCAATACGTAACAAAGGGTGATCAAAATCTATAGTGAATATTAAATTTTAAAAATGTATAACAGAAAAAGACACATTGCCATTATCCCCCGCAAAATCCTCCCCCTTTGAATGTGCTTATCCCAACATTCTTGCCACTTTCTGAAGCAGTTCTGGAAAGTCTTTTTTGTGAGTGTGTTTGCAAAATATGATTGAAAAATATGGTGACTGCTGCTGCCAAGTGCCATCCAACAGAAAGGCAGCCTCCTAAAAACATTACAGTGTATCCTCGCCTGCTTCATTTACAAGATCTGGCATCACAAAAATCCAAAATACAAGGAAAAGTAACCATTTTGAATCTACTGTATTCAGAAAGAACACCCAGGTAGTCACAACAGTGCAAATAGACACTCACAAAGAGCACTTCCAGACCTGTTTCAGAAAGTGACCAGAAGGATAGGATAAGTGAGTTTGGAGTGAGGGGAGTATTTTGAGGGAGATTAATGACAATGTGTCTTTTGCTATAAATTTTAAAAAATTTAAACACACACCATATTTTCCTGTGATACTTCATATATGGAAAGAAGAATCAATACCTCAAACATAAAATGGATTCTTTCTAACCAATAAAACCAATCACCAGATGAGAAAATGACCAAAGGATATAAACAGGCAATTAGGAGAAGAAAAAAAATGGTCAATATACATGAGAAGATGATCAGAATTACTAGTAATCAGGGAAATGTGGTATTCCATTTCACAGTCACTTGGATTAGAAAAACCTTACAAGTTCTACACTAACAAGAGGGGGTTCACTTTTTTCATGTGCTGCTGATGGGCATAGAAATTGCAATTCCTTTGGAGACTGTGGTATTTCTGACAAAATGAATGTGGTTACTTTCTGTGACCCAGTAATGTAATTTCTATTCTGGTACAGAGAAAAACCCTTGCATATATCCAGATAAAATGAATATAAGGATGCCTGGAGCTCATGTTTGTAGGAATGGCAACACTGACAGAAGAAACCCTAAGCTTTTATATGTAATGAAATGAATAAATAAAATTTAGATGATTATTCGATAGGATATCATACTATATAAGAGTTTAAAAAGAATGATCTAGATATATCTGTCTTTTCATCAACCATCCATCTATCCATCCATCCAATCATCCATCCATCCATCTGCCAGCCATCCATCCATCCATGCATCTATCTGCCATCCATCCATCCATCCATCCAGGTGTCTATATATCTATCTCTCTCTCTATGTACCTTACTATCAAGTTAGTTAGCTATCTAGTTAGCTAGCTACTCATGGACATCTCTCACAGACATAAAATTGAATGGAAAACACAAATACAGAATGCTACATACAGATAATACAGTAGAATGTCTTTTTGACAGTTAAAAGGAACACACAAAAGAATACTCTATCAGTTGCTGGCAAACTACAAGTAAAGTTGATCTACCATTTATTTTTTGTTGTTGTTGTTTTTTATTTTTTATTTTTTTGGTACCGGGGATCGAACTTGGGTGGTGGTGGAACCACTGAGCTAAATCCCCATCCCTGACCATTTGTTTTTGTATGGCCTATAAGCTAAGGATATTTTATATTTTAAATGGCTGGGAACTTTTCTTAACAAATAATATTTCCAGACATATGAAAATATTTAAATTTAAATAATCACTAAAAGTTTTTTCCCTCTTTGGACTTGGCTTTCTCTGTAGTTCATTCCATGCTGAAGGCAGAACTGCTTAGGCATTGGGTGGTCTCCTTCAGCCGTCTCCCAGAACTGCTGGTCTTTCCAGGACTTCTATAGCTTTGACTCTATCCAGTGGGTGCCAGTTGCCTCCTGTCTTCTGAGGATGTGTGGCCCTGCCCTGGATACTTTGCCCCATGTCATCAGTGTGTCAGTCAGGATTTAGGCTTTGCTAGGAAAACAGAAGCCACTTTGAAGGTCACGAGTAGACAGAGATTTCAAAGAGAGGCTGATCTGCCTGCACTGCTGTGGAAAAGGCAGGAGTGAGGTCAAGAAAGTAGCTGCCTGTGGATCAGCAAATCTGGAAGTTCAGGGATCGCATGGGTGATCTTAGCTGCCCCGAGCACTCCGAAGACATGATCGCCAAAAGAATGTTTGGGAGCTGCCAGCTGAACATCACATCTGTTACTGCGGATGCCCGCGTGCCTGCCTACAGCTGCCACCAGAAAGCAGCAGCTTCTCCGTCTTTCCCTCTTCCCGAGCTCTCATGAGCTTCTCGTTCACTCAGAATCCTGCTGGTAAGAAAGTCTTGAAAATGTGTTTTCCAGGCTTTCAGCCCTTGTTACATAGAGGAGAGATAAAAAGGGCAGAAAGTGTGCTAAGTATTGACAGATTTTACTCGGGATCATAAATCAAATCAAATCAGAAACATCTTCCATGCCCAGAAAGGTTTGTTGGGCATAGAAAGCCCTACATCCTGTGTCAGGTTATTTGGCATGAAAGAATCCTGTTTAGAAAAGGAAGCTAAGAAATTAGCCAGAGGTTACCTTCACCTCGATCTAAATCCATCTTACTTATCTGAAATTTTTTAAAATTAATTTTATTGATACATGTTAGATATACAATACAATGACATTCATCACTGGAAATTTGCACCTTTACATAATCTCTCTTGGTTCTTATTTTTCCCCCTTCCCCTGCCC
>NW_004624796.1:11940683-11987971 GCF_000247695.1 Heterocephalus glaber
GTAACCAGCTCCTTGACTGAATTTGGTTATTAAGTCTAGAAGACTTTTGGTGGAGTTCTTGGGGTCTTCTATATACAGTATTATGTCATCTGCAAATAATGACAATTTGACTTCATTTCCTATCTTTATTCCTTTTATTTCTCAGAAAAAAATTCTTGCTTAAAAGAACCACAGTTTACATTTTAATACAGTTATTATCCTGTTCAGCCTCTATAGCAGAAAAGATGCCTCAGGAACCATTCAGGCAGAATTAGGAGAATTGCATGATTTAATCTAGCAAAGCAAGGATCAGCTTGGAACTGTCATCTCTTTACCCCATATTTCATTTCCTTCTTCACAGAAGCCTGCATTTAAAATTTAAGTTCTTTGGGGATCTCCTTAACCATGTTTGAATTTTTGAGCTTCTGGTCTTCTTTTCATGGCTTTTTGGTAGTTTAGAAGTTTCAAAGCCACTGTGGTACTCTTCCCCATCCTTAATCAAAGCCACCTTGACAGTCTCATAAAGTACCACCAATTTAATTCCTGAGGTTCACAAATCACTTTTAATGACTTGTGCACTTGCATGCCTGTGAGGTCCTTCCAACCCTTAGACTTAGATGGAGTTTCCAGTTTTTTAATTAAGAGAATTATAGTGGACCTTTAGTTGTATGGCTGTGAGATATCTGTTTTATGGAATTGCCTAGTTTATCAAGAACTTTCACGTTCATTTATCTGATGTGATCTTGGTGACATGACCCTTGGTGAAGAAGGTGTGGGTGATATATTTTCAGCCTCACTTAAAGAACTTAAAATTCCATAAGATTAAATGAAGTGCGCAAGGTCGCCCAGTCGGTGGTGGCTGGATCCTTCAACTCTGGGTTCTGTAAGCACCCAAGCTGCCTAGACCCAAATAGAAGTGTTTATATTTTCCACATCAGGCTGTAAGCCATACGGATTCTCTAATTCTTTCCCAGTCTTGTGCATTTTGGGTGAGGATTTCCAGAACTTGTTTTGTTTTTTCAAAGTCCCGAAACATCAAAAGCATTAAGATTTTTAAGAAGGAGATTCAAGATTTTCTCCTAACATGTCAAAATGGAAATTCTAGGTTTAGTATAAGTAATTTTTAAAAGTCCAAAATCATAAATAAACCCAATTGAAGCTTTAATTACATGTTTATTTTGGCCTTACCTAATAGGAGTTAAAAGTTCATGTTGTAATGTAGTTATTAGAGAGTCAAGAAAGAAAAGTACAATACATACAAAAGACTGGCCAAGTACAAATGTCCTTGGAAACTCACTGGCTATTATAGCTGATGGAAGTTGCTGTTAGGATGGAGGAGTTAGAAGCATGTGGGAAGTCAGGGAACCAAGAGGGAAAGAAGAGAGCTCTGCTTTTGATTACGATCTGAAGTGTGTTATAATTGGGTCAAGTTTCTCCCCAGCTGGCCCCCCTCTTGCTGACATCTGCAGACTGTGTGTAAAACTGTGGTGGGGCTTTATGTGCAGTGGCTGTGCAGACACATGTTAGTCCCTCAAGAACCAAGACCTTGGATCCTTCATGCTGATTCTGGTAATGAGTGCTGAGAAATGTGCTTTTTGGACCAGGAGAATCTTAATGTGTTTCACTACTGGGAAAGATTCAAATTTCTTTTAAGCAGTTATGATTAATTGGTTTTCTGTCTGAAACAAATAAACACCTAACTGCAATGTAGATTCAAGGCTATCAAAATCCACATTAAGTTTAATCTACGGTTATCTCTGAAATGTAAAACATAACAAAATCCTTTTTACCTTGGGAAATGCCATTTACATATTGTGACTTTGTACTTACCTAAGGGAGGTCATCTCCTGGTTTAGGCTTGATCAAAAAAGGTATCTCCGTGTGTATGAAAATGGTTTTCTTTTTTTTTAGCCAGTCAAATTTAGTAGTGTGAAAATGGTTTTCAAGTATTTTTAAATTGACAAAAAGCAATTGTACATAGTTATTGTACACAATGGGCTGTTTTGATATCTGTGAAAATTATGGAGTGATTAAATCAAGCTAATTAATATATCAATTACCTAACAAGCTACCTTTTTTTTTCTTGTGGTGAGAATATTTAAAATCTTTCTTAGCAATTTTCAAGTATACAATTCATTATTATTAAATGCTATCATCATGCTATATAATAGATCTCCAGAACTTATTCTAACTGAAACATCTTATCTGTTGGCCAATAACTTCCCATCCTCCAACTCCCCAGTAGCCTCTGGTAACCATTATTCTACTCTGCTTCTATAAGTTCAACTTTTTTGCATCCCACGTATAAATAAGATTACCCATTATTTGTCTTTTTTCTGTGCCTGGCTTATGTTACTAATATAATGTACTCAGGATTGAGGAGATAGCTCAGTGGGTAGAACACTTGCCTAACATGTTCCAGGCCCTAGGTTCAATCCTCAGTATCACCACACACACAGAAAAAAATCACCAAGTTTAACTTATTATTGTGCTTACTTCAACAGCACGCATACTAATATAATGTACTTCAAGTTCATCCATGTTATCACTAATTATAGAGTTTCCATCTTTTAAATGGCTAATTTTCTTTATACATTTCTCTGTCGATGGACACTTACAATGGTCCCATATCTTGCTTATTATTAATATTGCAGTGAAAAACATGAAATTGGATGTCTGTCCAACATACTGATTTCATCTTCTTTGGTTATACACTTGGAATTGGGATTGATGGATTGTGTGGTAGTTCTACATTTAATTTTTTGAAGAACCTCTATACTGTTTTTATAATTGATGTAATAATTTACATTCCCACAAAAGCATGTGAAGTTTCTCTTTTCTCTACAGCATCAGCAACACTTGTTATCTTTAGTCTCTTTAATAATCACCATTCTTACTGCGGTGAGCTGATGTATCTCCTTGTGGTTTTGATTTGCATTTCTCCAATGGTTAGTGATGTTGAGTATTTTTTCTTACACCTATTGGTCATTTGCATGTCTTCTCTTGTTTTTCTAGCCAGGTCTTTTGCTTAGTTTTTAATTGGATTATTTGTTTTCTTACTATTGAGTTTGAAATTTTTTTTAAAAAAATGTGAACTTTATTTAAGTGTAACTTGCAGCCACTAAAATGCACTGAATATAAGTGTATAAATATACACACTCATCAACTCAATCGGGAAATAGAACGTTTCTCTCACTCCAAATATTTTTTTCCTCTCTTCCTTTATGATTCCACTTTATAAAACGAGGCCCTGCTTTCTGTTGAAATGATTTTTGTATATTTTAGACATTAACACTTAACTGACCAGTGGTTTACAAATATTTTCTTCCATTGCATAAGTTGTCTCTTCACTTTGTTGACTATTTCCTTGCTGTCCAGAAGATTTTAGAGGCAATCCCATTTGTCTATTTTTGCATTTGTTGCCTGTGCTTCTGGAGTCAGGTTGAAAACTCTTTGCAAAGTCCAATAGAAAAAAAACCTTTTCTCTTTGTTTTCTTCTGCTAGTTTGGTGGCTTTGGGTCTTACATTTAAGT
This sequence comes from Heterocephalus glaber, assembly GCF_000247695.1. The sequence continues at coordinate 11,944,196 of NW_004624796.1, forward strand.
CTTTCATACAGTTTGAGTTGAGTTTTGTATCCAAGGTTAGATAAGGGTCAAATTTCTTCTGCTGCATATGGATGTCCATGTCCTAACACAATGTATTGAAAAGCCTATCCCTTCACCTTTGTGTATCCTTGACACTTTTGTTGAAGATCAATCAACTATAAATGCATTAATTTATTTCTGGGCTCTCTATAATGTTCCACTGGTCCACATGCCTGTTGTTTTGCCAGTACCATGTTATTTTGAATGCTAGAGCTTTGATTACTATAGCTTTGTAGTGTAGTGTATTGTAAAATCAGGTAGTCTGATGCCTCTAGGTTTGTTCTTTTTGTTTAAAATTGCTTTGGCTATTTAGGATCTCTTGTGAGTCAATAAAAATTTTAGGATTTTTTTTGTTTCTGTGAAGAATGTTGAAGTTTTAATAAAGATTGTATTAAATCTGTAGATCATTTTGGGTAGCATGGGCATTCTAACAATATAAATCTTTCCAATTCATGAACCCATTATATCTTTCCATTTATTTGTGTCTTCTTTAATTTCTTTCATCAATTTTTATTGTTTTCAATATACAGATCCTTCAATTCTTTGGTTAAATTTATTCCAAAGTATTGTTATTGTAAATGATGTTGTTTTATTTATTTTCTTTTCAGATAGTTCATTGTTAGTGTGTAGAAGTTGATTTTTGTATGTTCATTTTGCATCCAGCAGTTTTACTAAATTTATTATTTCTAATAGCTTTTAAGGAGTCTTTAGGATTTTCTATATGTAAGACCATGTCATATGCAAACTGAGCCAAGTCATTTAACTTCTTCCTCTATGATTTAGGTGTCTCTTATTTCTTTTTCTTGCCCATCACTTTGGTTAGGACTTCCATTACTATGTTGGATAGAACTGATGAGAGTGGGTATCCTTGTCTGGTTCCTGTTAATAGGGGAATAGATTTCAACTTTCCACAATTGAGTATGATGCTAGCCGTGGGCTTGTAAGTATGGCCTTATTGTATTAATATATATTCCATATATATATATAATTTTTGTCATGAAAGGATATTCAGTATTTTAAAGTGCATTTTTGTACCTATTGAGATGATCGTATGGGTTTTGTCCTTCACTCTGTTGATGGGATGAATCATGGTTATTGTTTTGCATTGGTTGAACCACCCTTCCACTTGATTGTAGTGAAAGATACTTTTAATGGGTTATTGAATTGCTAGTATTTTGTTGAGGATTTTTGCATCTATGCTCATCGGGAATATCAGCCTGTAATTTTCTTTTCTTATAGTGTTCTTGTCAGGGTTTGGTATTAGGCTAATACTAGCTCTTGGAAGTATTTACTCTTTGTCAGTTTTCTGAGCAAGTTTAAGAAGATTGGTATTCACTCTTTTAGTATGTTAAATGAGAAATTTATTGCTGTATATTTTAACTGACGGCCACATTTTATAAACTATTAATAATTCATATCCTCCTTGTCAGACAACAGAAAGATCAGAGTTAATGGAACTAAAGAACCTATAGAATTTAAATCGAATCAATGGTTTGGAGCAACAGTGAAAGCTCATAAAGAGAAAGTCGTGGTGAGTATGAATTGTGTGACGTGTTATGACTCTATTCTCTTATTGTTTTAAGTCATGATATATGTCTAGGCTACTGAGAAGTCAATGGCTACTGAATGAATCTGGAAGATTTTTACTTTGGGGTATTTTAAAAACTTATTACCTTTAATTTCCTTATAACAACAAAGAAATAATTTTGGATTTTAGGATTTAAGAATACTTGAATTATAACTTAGAAGAATAAATACCCAAAGGAGATGCCTAGTTTTATTTAGTCTGTGTTTAACCCTCTAAAAAGACTTTGACATAAAATAGATGACATATAAAATATAGACAGCTCTCTCTAGTTAGAAGCTCAGCATTTACAATGTACTACCAATAGAATTGTACTTGCATTAGTATATTTTTCTTCCAGAATTGGTAAGATATTTTTTATTCTTTACTGATACATGGCTTATAAGAATTACTATTAAAATGCTAATTTCATTCTAGTAACTGCTTAGAGTTCACAAAATCTTTTGAGTACTATAGTAATTCTTTTACATCCTGAAAATTTATCAGTAGCATGCAGTTGTCACACATTTATTCAATAGTTGTAGAAACCTTCAAAACCATTGAAAGTACAATAATACAACATGCCACAGAAATATTTGGTTTTTGGTAAGCTTGCGTTTTCTAAAGTGTAAGACGGCACCAAGTCTCCTTTGGTCAGACAGAAGACAAGGCCAGTTGGACTACAGTGAACCCAGGAGTGACTGTGTTACCACCCAGATGAAGACTCCCCTTGTTCACAATTCACACCGAAGGCTGCATTTATTAAGCGGGTGACTTGGCAGTTTGCTGCAAAGACCGTGAGATAAGAGAACCTAGATGACTTAAAGCGTTTGGGGGCTCTTGAAGCCCCAACTCTTTGTTGGCCAAAGAGTTTTTGGCCAACACTTTTCAGTATAAAGAATGGTAAATCCAAAGAAATAAATACATAAATACATACCTGAACAAACCTGAGTTTGTAGAAGGATGATTTACTTGAAATTATCGTTATCTTTACTAAAAGTAGTTATACATTGGACTAGATTATCAAGGGCACATTTAGAAACCTAAAGTGACTTTAACTTAGAGTAAAAAAGCCTAAAATAAAAGTAAGAGGATCAGAATACCAGGGAAGTGGTGTGGAGGTTAAGCCAAGGCTGTAGTCTCAAAAGGAAGCTGGACTACATACAGGAAAGGAAGCAGAAACCATGGCCCACGGATGAGTCCAATATGGTGAGCATTTCCAGCATGCTGCCTTGTGCTGCAGATGCATGTGGCCAAGGCCTCTGCCCAGGATGCTAACGTTCACCTTGGAAGCCATTGACTACTCCCAGACCTTATCTCCTTATACATTTGTACAACTAAAATACATTGTCAGTTTTTCACTTCTCATCAACTGAGAAGATAGGTTAGTAGTTCCACATCCTAGGATTCTGTAGATTTGTCAGTACAGCTGAAAGTTTGAACAATCAGACAAAACATACAGGATTCAAAACAGAAGTAAAAAAAAGCGCCTGTGTTTTGTATACATTCATCGCCTCTCTCATTCCCAGCAAAATTAATATTATTTAATTTAAAGAGGATTTCCTTTTAAATATTGTGCTCTTGTTAGAATCTTAACTTCTGGAGAAGAAACAAGGACATGGCAGGAACATGTTTTGTTTGTTTCTTTACTGTTCTTTGGATTCCTTTTTGCTGATAACATTCCCAGGAATAGGTAAATTAATTAGAGGCAGTTCCATCTTTTCACCACATTATATTACTACCAGTGGCCTCATAAGGCAGAATCTAATATGCCTTATTTTCTCCGGAGAAACATTCCTAAAGTTAGAAGGTTTGGGTGAGGCCTCAAGTAAGTTTCTGGTACAACAAATCCTATGTCATAACACCAAAGACATAGCAGCTACTGCACAATAATTTGGCATTATAAAATTAATTTCAATTTCTATCCAGTGAGCATGAATTTAATTGAACTGACCACACACATATTAATCACATTTTAAATGCAGGGCTCTATGCTAAGTTCTCACTCACTGTCACTGCCTCCAAACTCTTGTAGGTCTTTAATGTGTGCTCTTTTAATGACTTTCTAGTGCTAAAATAGACACTCGATGAGGTCTTTCATCTTCAGTTTTACCATGAATAAAAACCATTAAATTAAAAGAAAGCCCCAGACACTGTGACAAGGAAGTAATGTGTCTAGAAAAGTCATTATTTAAAAATTCAGAAGATGTGACTTTAGTAATAAAGTAGGAGAATCCATAAAACCCAGCTGTATAAACTTATCTGCATCCTTTGACTTGAAAGCCAGTCTTTAAAAAGCAACAACTAGACAAAGAAAGAAACTAGTTCTTATTTTAACACATTACACTGACTTATTTACTGTTTGAATGAGCATTTGCTTTCATTTTTTGCCCAATTAAAAAAAAAAAAAACAGGCCCAAAAAGAAATATGCATCCTTTGCATTTTAGGAGTTAATTTCCTTTTGCCTGGTTACTTTTATTTAATTTACCATTCTGTGACAAGGGGACTCATTCCTTTGCATATGTTTAATTTTTGCCAGTTTTACAATGTATTGATATTGCAAGTTGTTTGGGGAGGTTTAGTTAACTCTGACTACTAAGGTGCTCATTAGCATACTGGGGAGCAATTAATTCACCTAACAATTTAACACCATTTATCATGTTTAGGTGGACTAGTCAGCAATTCAAATGAAACTGTTATATGAGAAGCCTAGATAAAAATATGTTCACTGTCTGATGTTCTACAGGCCTGTGCACCTTTATATCACTGGAGAACTCTTAAACCGTCACCAGAAAAGGACCCAGTTGGTACCTGCTATGTAGCAATTCAGAATTTCAGTGCATATGCTGAGTACTCCCCTTGTCGGAACAGTAAGTTATTTTTATTCCTTGACACTGAAAGTTAGCTCAAAATGCCATCGATAAGTTATAGCATTAGGCAGAAATGAGATGAGAGTAAAAGTTATTGACAGTCTTACAGGCTGTCTTGCTGTGTGTGACAGGAGGGCCAAGACTTGGCATTCTTGTGACTTTCTTCCATGTTTCTGAGAATTCAATTTTTAGATATTCTTCAGGGGAATTGATTGGTTCCTTATTTTAGGCTTTAAACTGTCAGTGGGGGTTGAGAATGTACTCTGTTCTGAAGAATGCTGGCTGCCCACTTTGCTCAGTTATTGCAGGGATGGTGTTAGTTACTGTCATAGTTACTGTTGCTGAGACACAGTACCCAACATAACTTAAAGGGGGAAAGACTTACTGTGACTTACAGTTTGTAGAGACTTCTGTTCGTAGTCAGCTGCCTCCATGGCCAGGGAACATGGCAGAGAGGCATCACAGAAGAGGAATTCTTCACATCATGGCGTCCAGAAAGCAGAAGAAATCAAGGGAGGAGTAGGGAAGGGAGATATGCTACAATCCTCCAGGCCATGCCCTCAGTGACACACCTCTGAACGAGTCCCCATGTCCTAACAGCAAGCCAGCTCTAAGCCCGATTTTGCACAAATATTTTTATAATTCAAAACTAATTTAGGCAAGACAATGAATAAATATCAGAAGTAGAACATTGAAGATAAAGAATCATTCAGTGGCAAGAGAAGGTTAAAGAGATTCAGAGCTCCAAAGAACTGGGCGTGGACCATTTTAACTCTGATAGCTTTTGGTGACATTTTGGCAAGGACAAGATTATGGTCTTCAGAATGTTAGCTGAACAGGTAGTCTGTGGAATCGGGACTTTATCTTAAACAGCTCTAAAGTGAGGGTGCTTCATAGACAATAAGACTCCATCACTTATTTACTCAACACGGGTCTACTGAACACTTTCATACAAACTGTTCTACATTCCATACATTGAAGAACAGGGGGAAACAAATCCCTGGGTTTAGTGAACTGACATTCTAGTGGGAGAGACAGGCAATAAATGTGTAGATAAATAAGTTCAAAATATAAGTGAAAAGTGCTACAAAGACAAATATAGCCAGGCAAGAGAGAAAGGAGTAACCTGGCCTGGGACAGGGAGAAGAAGAGTCCTTCGCCAAGATGGTAGGAAGGGAAACTGAGCAAATGATGATTAGAGCTGGGAGAGACAGTGCTCCCAGGCACAGGCAGCATCCAAGAAGATGCAGAGCTCGGATCACGCTGCATTCAGGGTGCTTGGCTCTTGGGTTTGGTAAAGGTTGGTACTGTCATTCCAAAGAGGTTCAATACTTAATTTGCTTCGTCAACATTTACACATATTTTTATCATATTTTTCATGATTGACTAAAGATGCTATCCCAGAACAGCAAACTATTGTAACTAAAAAGATGAGCCCATATTTCCCACGCCTTTTGCCTTGATGACACATTGTGTTTTCCAGCCGACACTGAGGATAATCATTAGTGAGACTCTTCACTGCTTCGAGTGAGGCCTGGTTGGCTGTGTGACTGGAGAGCTCAGATTAAAATGAAGCCCTATAGAATCTAGACTTGTGAGGCACAAGTTTCAATGCAACTTTAGCCATTATTTAAAAATGTATTAAATTAAAGCACACTCACAATTGCAGCTCCATGGCCACATTACAATATCAATTGATTTACTCTTTATTTTTCCAACATAGAAGAATAAGGCCTAAAAGATAAAATGGTGCTCAGGTTGAATTTCAGAATAGCTGAATACATTGCCAAGAATGGTTTCGGCTGTTTTCACATCCTCCTGGGATCCCTGTTCCTATACGTACTTCTTCCCCTTCAGATCATCCAAGGAGCAGACTTCCTGTCATGGCTAGAAGTTCACAGTTCATTAACACAAAGACAGCTTGTTCATGAGCATATGGTCAATATCACAGAACGGGAACATCAGCAATATTATTTTCAAAAGAGAATTTATGTTAATTCTACGCCACAAATCCAATGAACTGAGCGGATACAGTGAGCAATCTGAGAGCTGACCTCATTCATATTAATGACATGCATTCAGCTCTTACAATCATTCATAATTCAGGTGAGGACAGTTCACACACACTGTTCAATTTTCCTTTGGAAGTCAATAAATAGTGGTGAACACTCAGCATGTGTCCTTGGATTCCTAAGTTTACCCTGAGACATAATTGTATAGTTCAGAAATGCTCTGAAGTTCCAGGAAGAAAGATTCCTTTAGCTCTCATAAATAATAATTCAACCAGAAAAAGAAATGGCTTTCAGAGGAAAGAACTTCATGCTGTACTATAATTGCCACTCAAGAATAAACATTTGAAGTTGGTTATTTTCTCAATAAATTAAAAAATATTTTTTCACTCTTTTGTTTCCTCTTTTAAAGCAAAATATCTTCCGAGAATGGTCATTTTTTCCCCTTTGAATAATTTGAGTATTAAAAATGAAAAAGTTTATTTTAAAAAAGAATTTAAAATGATTGGTGCATTTAAAATACATTTCTTAAACTACTCAACATATATAGATTCACATAGTAATATATCTTGTATTCACATATATTTCTAGGTGCATATAAATATTTACAACCGTGAACTAGAAAACTACTACCCAGACATTTGAGGTTATATAGATGAGCTGTGAAGGAATTCTATAAAATTTATAACCATAAACCACAACATATAGCTGTGAAAGAAGGAACAAATTTTGCTAAGGTATACTATGTGAGTTAGAAAGGTTATTTTGCAAAATAAAGGAGCATGTGGAAAGAACTGTTGATGAACATGCTAAAATTAGCTAAGTATTGACCAAAGAGAAGAAGAACATACAAGACATTGTAGGAGAGCTGAAAGGATACATTTCAAAAAGCTTCAGAGGGCTGGGGTCTAGCTCAGTGGTAGGGGCAGTTGCCTAGCATGTGTAGGACTCTGGGGGTTTGGGCCCCAGCCTCACAAAACAAGCCCCCTCCCAAGCCTATAAATATTTCCTGTGATGATGTTCATTTCCTTATTTCCTTTCCTGCTCTCCCGTTTTACTTGCTGATCAGAAATAGCCTTCATAAAAACGAAACAGTTATTAGAATGTTCATATCTAGCTGTACAACGATTGAGATTCCCTCTCCTTAACTACATGTTGGCTATAATTTAAGCATTTAGAAGCTATTGAATCTCTTTTAAATTGCAAGTTATAAGTAGTAAATTCCTAATCCTAGGGTTCTAAAGGATTTAATAAAAATATCCTTGGAGTTCTATGTTAGCCTGACTATAGTTTACAAACATTTACGATGAGATCTTATTGAACGTTCATTTAGTAAGTTAGATCTCATAGAATACAAAATAAACCATTACTAGAATATTTTCTTTTGTGAACATTATCATTGCCATATCCCTATGAGAGTCATTACAATGAGAAATACAATCTCCCAATTTACCTAACATCATAATAGAATCATTTTATTTAGGAACATAAAAATGGAAATCTTTGTTGGTGTCCTCAGTGGAAAACACACACACATAGGTGGATCTTTCTCAAAGAACCATCTGCTGGGAAGAGCAGACAGATCCAGGTGGGCAAAGGAGAGACATTACTGCCCCACAGGCAACTTGGGACACAGTCAATAGATGAAGATTTTATTTCTTCAAATGAATTCCTGTTAATTTTACTATGGAATCACAATAATATGTGGGATAAGAAAATACATGGAGATACATTTAATGAATTACTTGGAATGGATTTTTAAAAATAAATATAAAGAAGCACATATTTTTAATTAAGAAAATTTAGAAGTCTATAAAGAACAAAATATCTTGAATTGGTTATTAAAATAGATCTTTGAAATGATGACATTATAACATTTATATATTTTGATCACTCCAGGCAATCTTTTTTTTTAAATTTCTTTTATTGGTACATATTAGGTATACAATACATTTACATTTATCACTGGATGCTTGTACCTTTACATAATGTATCTTGGTTCTTATTTTTTCCCCATTCTCCTGCCCTCCCTTCACCCCCTCCACCCTTCCCTATTTACAAAGGCTTTGTTTCAATTTTTTCCTTTTCTCATATTTTTTCATTCCAGGCAATCTTGATCCTGAAGGCCAGGGTTACTGCCAAGCAGGATTTAGTCTGGATTTTTATAAGGTAAGTTGTTTTTGTCTTGCAGCTTCTAATATTTAATGTGTTTATTGTTGGTGTTGCTATCTTTCATTCCTGCACCTCAGCAAAAAAAACAATTTGTATATACATAATAGCCACATATAGCAGCTTCTTAGGTTTTTTCTGTTTTCTCTTTAGATCTATTAAGTCATTTGTGTATTTGACAACCTATGAAGTATAGAAACATATACAATGAAATTCATTCATACCCCCTTGTAGCAATTAATTTTAAATGAAAATCTCAAAAACTCAGAAAAGAAATGTTTTTTGAAAATCACAAGAAGCTACAAATTGTTTTATCTCTAACCTGAAATTGCCTGATTTTATGTTAACATTAATATTAAAGTCACATATCCTCTCATAAAATTAAAAGAGTGATATCTAGTGCAAATACAAAGGCAAAGATTCAATGGTTTTGAAAATAGCATAGGAAAATTTCATTGATATATGTTCTGTTTGACTCCCATTCATTGTATTTATCATTGCTTTTTTGTATTGTTTAAATTTTATTCCACTGAAAGTTACAGATCTAGGGTATGAAAAGCAGGTGGGAAAGTAGAAGAGAACATATTTGCTGACCTGGAGTTTTCGTTTTCTCTCCCGAGAAAGGGGTGGATTTGCAGATTTATGGAAAAAAGAAAAGCTACCCTTGAAAAAAATTGGAATAGAATCTCCTTTTTATCACCGTGGCATTTCAAAAGACCATGTCTGCTAAATTAACATTAAACATGGAGGTATTTTGCTTACTACAGGCTATGCCAAAAAAATTGAATTTATATATTCTCAAGGGAGAGGGTTCAATTCACCTAATTGCTTTAAATTAAAATTCTTTAATATGATAACGCACTAAATAATCGCAATCAAAAATGGAAAGAAAATGACTTGCAGGTCCTTGTGCTTTTTTTATGAGTAACAGATTGTTAGAGCCAGGCTTATTAGCAATAATTTGTCACCTTTTAAAAAATTTCAGTGTATCTTTTCCAGATGTTCTGTTTTGTTCTGTTGCTTGGTTATTCCAATTTCTTCTGCTTTGTAGAATGGAGACCTCATAGTAGGTGGACCTGGAAGTTTTTACTGGCAAGGTATGTTCTGTTGGCAGAAAAGAAAAGCATGTTTGTTGTTATTAACAAGGAGATGAAGCAGAAATAACACTAAATGTTGGCATTTTACTATGTTAATATTGTATCCCTACTCATGGTTTCTTGACTATAGCATATATAGTTTCAATTTGTACTTTGTTATATACATGATATTTTAAAATATCCTTGCAACTGGACAATTTATTTATCCAGCAGGCATGTACTGGGGCTACGCCAGGCTCTGGGTGAGATGCTGGAGACAATGAGTGAAAACACACAGGGTTTAATGTAGACTAATATCTAGAGAAAGATGTAGACATAAGTCAGATAGCCACAGGAGGACCCACGAAGCTCCAACCATGATACACAGCATGGTGGAAAGCTGTGTCGTGATGAGACCCTGAGAAAACAGGAGGCCTTCGTGTGGCTGGACACGGGTGACTTTATCCTCCAAACACTGGGCGGCAGGGAGCTGGAATACAACTCATGCTCTGCATATGGACCAGGTACAGGACAGCATGTGCCCAGGGGGCATGGCTTGTAATTCTTCTAAAGGTGCCGCATAGGCCAATAGCGGCCCAAACATCAGGTAATTCTGAAGCAAACAACTGAACTTGGATCTGAACCTTGAGTGGAGTCCCCTAGGAAAAGAGAGGAGAGACAATGACCAAATATCTGTGACATGAAGGATGGCAGTGCAGGGAATGTTGGAGGAAAGTCAAAGTTACTGGAACTAAGAAAGAAAGGGGGAGTGGCCAGAGTGTATGGAGAGGCCCCAACTTCCAGCCCACAGGACTTGCTGGTTGGGTTGAACAGTTGTGTTTCTCCTTCCAACAACTAGAAAGCACTGGTGGGTTTAGAGTTTAAGTGGGTGGGCTTAGCTAGAGTAGGAAGGTGGCACTTGTGCTGAGAATAATGGGAAACCACTGGAGAATTCTAAGCACAGGTTGTTATAACCAAATTCATGTTTTGAAAAGATTACTTTGGCTATAGTATGGAAAGAGGATTGAAAGTTGGCCAAAGTGAAATGTCAGCACTACAGTAGTTACGAGGTTGTAATAAGGTTATGAACTAATTGTAAGTTTCTAAGTTCAACTAGCTGTAAATTTCAGGTAAACATGTTTGCTTTCTTAGAGTGGTGATGGCATAGACTGAAAAAAAAAAGCAGGAGAAATTTGTGAGATACTTTGGAGGCAAAATAAACAGCCTCAATGATGGATTGGATGGATGGTGGTGAAGAACAGGAGGATGTCAAAGATATGTTTCTGATTTCTTCACCTGTACCACCCACTGAAACAGAAAATACTAGAAGAAAATAGGTTTGGACTGAGATGGAAAGAGAAGATGATGAGTTTGGTTTTGGTTATGCAGAGTATGGAAATGTTGAGACATCCAAGTGTTTTCACATGAGAGTTTAGGAATATAGACTTACCCTCTAGGAAGCACTCTTGGGTAAAACATAAACTTGCATCACTCACATATTGGTAGTAATGGAAGCCATGGGTATGAATGAGAAGCCTAATAAGAATACAAAGAATACAGACTGAATCTTGTCTGTAAAGTTAGGATAAAAATAGGGTAGAACATGAGACAGATGAGTAGTGAGGGAGGACTTTTTTTTAAACTGTAAAACACTTGAACATATTTAAAACCCTTGGGAAAGATTCAGGAAGATGAATTTATGATAAAAAATAATATGTAATTACTATTAGGCTTAATTCATGCACTAATAATTGAGAACCTCAAATAGTTTCATTTTGATCTTTAGGAATTATTTTGCAAACAAAATATAATATCCAACACATGGATATACAATTCTGTTTGTTTTAGATTTTCTTTAATTCACTTGGTTAATTTTACATAAACCATTCCTTTAAGTTGGAAAAAATGTCTGATGCAAATGATTTGAAAATTAGCCATGGCAAGGGTATGTAGAAGCATTTGTCCGAGATATATAATTTAAAATTTCATACGGGCTTAAGATTATAAGGATTATAGACCAAGCTAAAGGAAACAAACAAAAGCAATGTATGTGTGGGAGAAAGGAAAGGGATTATGGAGCTTTTAACCTTAAAACACTGGCAAATTATACTTGCTTTCTTCATAAATTTGTGCCTAACTATAATTATCTTACTATCAGAAAAGTCATTCCAGTCGCAGTCACCTGCCAGTAGTTATGACTTGGTTTGACAGCTTTATTCCTCTTTTGAACTTCAAACAGAAAGACAGTGGGAATTATGTGTGAATTTTTGAAGAATAATTTGGCTTTAAAATTAAGGTGATATATTAGTCTTTTGAAAGCATTTCTCCAGTTTTCTCCCAAAGAGCATGAAATCACTCTTTTGCCTTAGATCTCCATAATAAGTATGAGAATACATAGAAGTTTTGGTGGAAAATTGTTAGGGATATTTTAGACACTTGTGTACCCCAACACAGTCATATTTCATGACATCTGAGAGTGACTTTATTTGGGAGAGATCAGCTAAAGTTTTTAACCTATCAGTATCAGAGGCCATTGGTTTGTTTTTTGCTGAAGTTCTGGATCTCATTGGATCTGGCTACTTCTGACTATTATAAATATATTATATATATATTTATTAGTATATATTAGCACATATTATCATGGAAATCCTCAAAGATTGTTTGGCTCCTTTCTTACAACCTCTTAATTGAGTATAAGTGCTTTAGATTGAATACTATATCTATACTTTGCAAGAATATAAAAAGTTTTATCAGAATGCCAAAGGAGAGCTTGGTTTGTTAACACCAAATATCCTGCTAACAAAACCATATAACCTCAGAGAACACACTTAAGCATCTTGTGCCACCTATAACAAAAGGTGTATTTGGCTAAATGATTTCTAAGTCTCCTTCTAGGACATCCTACAATAAAAATTTAGTTTGCAAATTGCAGCTGCAAATAACTCTTCCATACTTTTATCATTTAAAGGTGAAGGGAGGATATACACTGAAAGCAACAGGAAGACAAACTATTGTGGCTCATCAATATTTCTGACAATACTCTGTCAGAATGGAGAGCTCCACCCAGCGGCAACCAGCTCTACCTTGCAGGTGTAGTGGAGACAGGAGCATTCATATCAAAACACAAGCAATTCCCATGGCAGTTTTTAGAGAGTGTGTGGGTGCGGGTCTGCAGAGGGAGGCCCTGCCTCTTCCATTTGTTCTGTTAATGTATCGATCTGTTTGAACACAGGTCAGTTGATCACCACCAGTATTGCCGATGTCATTGCAAATTATTCATTCAAGGACATTCTACGGACACTGGCTGGAGAAAAGCAGACAGAAGTGGCTCCTGCTTCCTATGATGACAGCTACCTTGGTGAGATCCGTCACTCAAGAAACTTGTGGTTTCCTAAGAGACAAACAGATTAAATGGAGATGCAAATTTGATTCCTGACTTGTTTGATATCTTATGAACATTTTCTTTCTAGGTTAGAATGGTCTGAGCTTTTCTTTATAAATTTATAAAGATGCTTTCATCCATCATGTATGTAATCTACAGAGTCTTAGTGGGATATTTTTCTAGCCGCTTTTTTGTAGACTCCATAACATTCCTTTGCACGTCAATGATTTTGCCGGTAGTAGACACTATGTATTAGCGAGGTTAATCAGTGCTGTGGCAGCAACATGACAGGAGCCCTGCTTGGTTTCTAGAGCAGCAACAAGAGACTTTCCACATGCTATGTCTTTTAGTTGCTTTCTCATTGCTGGGACCAAATACCAGACACCCACAAGTCAAAGGAGAAAAGGCTTATTTTAGCTCAGTTTGTAGATATTTCAGTCCATTGCCAGCTGGCTTCAAGGCAAGGTGGCACGGCAGAGAGCATGGTAGAGGAGAAAGAGCTCATGGCAAGCCAGGCAGGAAGCAGCAGGGAGCCTTCCTTCTTCATTGACTTTTTATTCCATCCAGGCTACAACCCTACTGGTTGGTGCCACCCACACCCAGGGTGGGGCTTCTCTCTTCAGTAAATCCACCATCCACACCCAGAACCATGCTAAACCAATCAGAGGACTAATCCAGTGTCACACGCCATGATCCAGTTACTCCCAGAAGTACATGTACCTCATGTACCTGTGAGCAGATGAAGGTTAGGGGGGACATCTAACATTCTCAGTTTTGATCATGTGCAATCCACACAAGAGCATTTCAACACTACGATTTCCCACCTTTGGGATCTCAGTGGCATTTCAATGGCTTGAGAAATTTGAAAAGTAAAGAATAATAGTCATTTTTGGTCAGTGTAGCTGGTACCTCATCTTAGAGCTGAGTGAAACTTGTGGAATACCACCATTAAAGGAATTAGGAAGCAGACCTTGTGGATGATCAGAAATAGCAAAACCCAGGCCCAAACATCCCCTGTCAGAATAGCATGTTTCATTAGAATGAATCTGCAGTTCTTAAAGTACATGAGCTTCCTTGTACATTTCAAGTTGGAAGTGTTTATCGTTTGAAACTTGGTCTCCGAATCTAGTTTTTGTTTTGTTTGTTTTGCTATGTTCCTCTCTAAGATCATAGTAGCAGATCTATTGCATATGTAGGATTTAGTATAAAGCCTTCATAGCAGTGTGGTTAATTTTCCTTTTATAAAATCCTGAATTTTTATGTTTGTAGTGATCTGTGACTAAAGCAGTACCGTGGTAATACTTTCATTTTTTTCTAGCTATAACTTACTTGAGTCATCAAGTGTGGTTAGTTTGTTTCTTTTCTTTAAAACAGGGTACTCAGTTGCTGCTGGGGAATTTACTGGAGACTCTCAGCAAGGTGAGAGATATCCAACTTAAGTCATTTTAAAAGCGTGGGGAAAATGACATAAATGTGCATCGTAAATGTGAGTTTCTTTGCTCACATTTATATAAAATGTATATAAATTTGAATCCCAAATTGCATATGATATTTTTAGAAATGTATATATAATTTGGTACACAATTTTAAGTTTCAGAGAATTTCATGAGTCAATACCAAACTTGGTAAAATCTAGTTAAGCAATATAAAATTCGAATGAATGAAAATATACAGTACAGGCGATTAAATGACTTAAACATCAGCCACACTGTCAGTGACAGATAAAATGTAGGGAATCAAGATTCCTCCTTTTGCCTTATGTCTAGGATCTCAAACTGCATGTGTCCAAAACTACCCTCCCTTCCTGACTCCAATCCAACTCGCTAGCATTACTTTCCTTTTCTCTTAGAAAGTTCCCAGTCCCATCGGAAGAGAAACTAATTCTCATTCTCATAAATGCTCTTCATCATCTGTCTTCTATATTTTGCTTTGACTTCATCTATGTCTTTAATCCTCCGATCCTGTAACCATCTCATCTACCAGCGGCCACGTGCTTTCGTTTATGTATTTTTAGGCCAACTTCAAGTGTCACTGTCCCCAGAAATCCTTCTATGTCATTTCATTTTTCTCTCTTCTAAGATATTTGCCATTGATTCCTCAAGCTTTTTGGTTTTTTCAGTACTGGAGATTGAACCCAGGGTTTGGTACTAAGCTATATCCCCAGCCCATTTTATTTTACCCTTTAAAAAAATTTTTTTTTTCTTTAGTAGTTTTAGTTTAGTCTGGTTCAGTTCAGTTCAGTTTGAGATAGGGTCTTACTATGTTGCTAAATTATCCAGGCTGACCTCAAACTTGCCATCCTCCTGTCTCAGCTTCTCTGAGTTCTGGGACCACAGGCATGTACCCCCATATCCAGCTTCCTCAGTCACTTTTGCATAATCTACTGTTAGGTTCTGTTGGCAACTGTTGAGCAGGTAGAGGAGACCAAATGATCCTTAATCTCAGAGTTTACAACCTACTAGAGCCAATAGACATTAAAGAAGGAACAGAGAAGACCTGATTAAATATTGTGGGGAGTGCTAGAATAAACTTCAAAATATAGAGAAAAGGAAGCTTTGGTGATGAGAAAACACTGCAGCACACCAGGGAGCCAATGTTTACATTCTAAAATGTATAAAAGATTGGAGCATTCAAGGAACTCATTTTGACTGGCTAGACTTTGATACGGATCATGAAATGACATTGAGTTACAGAAAGGGACTAGGCCCCAGATCATGCTGGGTCTTATAGTCACACAAAAGATTCTGGAATTTGTGAAAAGTATCGAGGAGCCTTGAAGGCTTTCAGCATAATATAAATAGAATCCAATCATATCACTGCATTTGTCACCTTTTTGTTGCTGGGACAAAATACCTTGCGTACACTACTTAAAAGAGGACACATTTATTTTGGCTCAGAGTTTCAGAAGTTTCAATCCACTAGTTGGGTGGCTCCAAGGCAGAAACATCATGGCAGAAGGGTGTGGCAAAGGAGAGCTGCTCAGCTCATGGCCTCCTGGGAGCAGAGAGAGTGGGAAAGAGACCAGTAAGATATGTATCCATCACAGGCCCAGGGACCCACTTCCTGCACCAGGCCTCACTTCCCAGCAGCCCTTTCAGTTAATGAACTCATAAGTAGATAGATGCCCGCTTGATACAATCAGTTCTCTAGACCCCACCTCTGACCAGTTGTTGCATGGGAAAATGAACCCTTCAATGCGTCTTTGGGAGTCACTTCATCTTTACACCATAATAATTATAATCTAAAATAAACAAAAGTAAGGAAAGAAACAAGAAAGGGAGAGGAGAGAGGAAAATTGCACCAGCTGCTTCATGTGTAGACTTGCTTGGGGAGGAGAGGGAAGAGTGTTATATGTAGAATTTTTATGCTGCCATCTGGCTCCTTGTAGGCAAAATCTATGTATTGTTCTCCTTTATTTCCCACACAAAGATTAGACCACATTTTCCTTGTTATAGACTCCTATAAGAAATAGTCTGATAAAAATAAATTGAATCTTTGGGGTCAAGATCTATATAGGATCAAATTTTGACCTCACTGACTATATTTCTTAGATGTGGCAACCTCTCTAATTTTCATTTGTTTTTCTTTAAATGACGCTAATCTGACATAACTCAAAATATTCTGAAGATTGCATGAGATAGTGTGTTAAAATATTTTTCATACACCAGGCAATAAATAGTTACTTTTACTAACTAGTAATGTATATTGACTGAGCCAATAATCAATCAGTGTTTACCATTTTATCTTGCTTCATATGAACATTAGCTGTCACTAATATAAATGTTTTAACTAATCAGAAATAATTAGACATAAATGAAATATAGTCATCTCTAGGAATCAGCACAGATTTTTAATAATTTCATATTGACAAAGTTACACTAAATAGAAATCCATAAAGCTTTGTAGTTTGGTAGAAAATAATAATCATTTTTCTTTTAATAAGTATAAGCTAATTCTTAAAGAATCTCTCTTTCCATTACTTTTACTTCAAGCTCTTAAAAGGCAATATATTGTAGTGGATAAAGGAATAGACTTTGGATATGAAGTTCTTGAGTTTAAACCCTGACTTTATTACTAACTAGTGCTGGGATCTTAGGCAAATTATCTAATGTCTTGATACCTCCATTTCTTCATCCCTAAAATAGAGATTGGTGATTATAGTATTGCCTATCTCTACTTTAAGGACTGAATTAGCTCATTTTTTATCGTTATAAACTAGAACAATTCCTTGTACATAAGAAATAACCATTGGATTAGGGGCCATCAGAGAGAAATGAATAGTACATTTTAAAAAGTCAAATCTTATAATCACTCAGCAACTTAGCAAAGGAAATTGTATAATATGCCAAATGATTTATTAAAATAAGGCACTAGGGTTTTTGTTCAGACACTTTCCAAAATAGCACTCAGTTCTGACTCAAGGAAATAAGTAATGACATACAACTGTACATTCTAGGGAACAATGATTGAAAATAACAGTGATTTTATACTGGCTCTCAAAAATATCTAGAAAGTGCATCCAAATTTTAAGTGATAAGAGGATATATAAAATAAAGCACTATAAGAAATCACAGTAAGTTTATTAGATCATTACAAATCCAAGGCTATCCATGTCCACTATTTACTTAATTAGATAAGAGGGAGTGGGAATTCTGTGAAAAATTATTGCTGTCCTTTGGCTGAGCGGTCCTTGATTGACTGGGCTTTACTGGATTTGAACTCCGAGGAATTACATAGATGGTTTGTATGCATTTGCATTTTTCTGGCAAGAGAGTCAATAATTTTCTTCTCATTTCAAATGTGTCCATGAGCCAAAAAAGGCTCAGAGCTTTTGTTCTCATTTGGACGTCAAATGTAGTAAGCTAAGCTCTAAGTAGTCAGGTCATGACTGGTCCCCAAAAGTAACTGGACATGGAATGAAGAAGCTTGACTGCATCATTTCTTGTCTTCTGCTACTCACCAACTATTAGCTCTATTTCACTGTATGTCAAAATGGGTATTAATGTCTCCTTTCTCGAGGCGAAAGGAGGGAAATACGATAAAGCATGTGCCTCATTGTTTAGTAGGTGGAACACTTTCAATAACGTTAGCCTCCTTTTTGCTTCTTGCCACTGGATTTGATGTCCAAGTCATGAATTTCCAGGTTGAAGACCTAAAATTTTCCCGAACATATTGTTGATATTAAGAAACTTCTGAAGCTTTCACCATGAATTATTGGAATGGATTTAACACAACCCTCCTATTTTCCTTTCCAAATAAAAGTTTGTGTACTTGAGTGAGTTCTAATTTGCCTTAGACCTCAAACAATTTACCTGTCCTAATCATTTATAAACAATTATGAATGTCTTTAATCAACATCACATTTAATAGCCCCTTAGTGGAGGGGTCATAGGAAGTTGCAGACTCTAAAGCTACTGGGTGCAATGGCTGAGTTCTTTAAAAAAACAAAATTCTAAATGTTTGTGGGATATGAAAAGTAATGTGATCACCCTGCATTTTAGGTGGCATAATCTATCTTAATTCACACGCCTGCCTCTTAAATCAGTCAACTCCATTATATGTGATTGTGGGTTGTCACGTACCACACCCACCCCCCCACCCACACCCACACACCCACCCCACCCCCCCCCACACACAAGAATCACTAAAAACCGAGCAGTGTACTACCGATCTGAAAGCACCCCTGGCTGGAGAATGCATCCAGATGGTTTGGTTTTTCTGATCCTCATCTTCTTTTCCAGCACATGCTTCACTATCCCTCCTGTCGCTGTAGATCAGCTCTGCCCTAAGTCTGACCTTCTCTCACGACTCAGAGATGGGCCTCTAGAAACTCTTGCCTTTCCATCATCCTACCACGTCCACATTTCCTCCTCTCCTGCCCCCTCCCCACTAACACACAGGCAGGCTGCTATTTCTCCCATCTTAGGAAAAGGAGCAGAACTCCTGCCTCTCTCCCTCCTCCAGCTGCTGCCTGCACTTCTTTGTTGTGAGGAAACTGCCACTGCTTTCTCTGGCTCTGACCATGGGCTACTTTCTCCTAATCCCTTTCTTGCTGGGTGTCTTCTGCTTCTGGAAACAAGTCTTGCCAAGCAAACCAGAGGCCCACATGTAGGCATCTTCTTTGACTGTCAGGAGCATTGGGCAAAAGATGCCCTCCCTCCTCCCTTGTCCACTTGGCTTCCCTGGCCCTGGCACCCGCTGTGTTTCCCTTCCCACTCTGGGGAGCCCAGAACTAAATGTAGGGGCTGTTCTCACCAAATGAGTTCTCTCTTGGTGATCCCATCCAGCTTGCATTCATTTCTCCAGCTTAGACTTGATTCCAGGCTCATGGCTTCAAGTCTGTACTCAGTATTTCTGTTTGAGTAGCTCTCCCACACTGGATGTGCTGGTACCCGACCACCCGACCTTCCCGCTGAAACACACTCGGTCCTCCACGGTTATATTGCCAGTTGCAGTCAATTGCCATTGCCACCCTTCCAGGTTCTCGAGCCAGAAACCCTGGAAGTCAGCCGTGGAGAGTGCTGTTTGTCTCACACCCCATATCTAATCCATAATCGAGTCCTGCTCACTAAGCCCTCAGAACCCTACCAGAATCAGAGCACCTCTTACTCCCTTTATGACTTCTGCTCTGATGGAAGTTCACCCTCCCCTATATGGGTGTAATAGCCTCCTCCTGATCTCCCTGCTCTCCTATGGTCTATGTAAATCCAGCAGCCATAGCCCTCCTCTCCAAACAGAAGTCAAATCAAGTAAGTTTTTGCTCCCAGTGATTCCCCAGTGCATTCAGCCTAAAACCTGAGTGTTTAGAGTGATGTACAAGGCTCTATTAATTGGCTCTGATGAATTTGACCTCATCTCTCAGTCCTTTACCCCTATTCCTTCTACTCAAGTCACCCTGGCTTCCTTGCATCCTTTCAAATCACTCCAAACACATTCTACCTCAGGGCCTTTGCACTTGATGTTCCCTGGAACTAGAGCATACTTCTCCCAGACATCCACAATAGTTACTTCCTCCCTTTCTTTAGTCTTCACTCCCATGTTATGTTCTCATTAAGACTTTCCCTTGACTATCCTAGTAAATAGCAATTCCTTTCACATCCCAACATTAGCACACCCTATACAGTTCACTGCTTAATTTTTCTCCACTACATTTGTCTTAACCTACCATTTAATGAGCTCTTTTTTAATTGGCTGCTTCTTTCAACTAGAATATAAGCCCCAAGAGAGCAAGGAATTTTGTTTTGTTCACTACTATATCCCATACCAGTCATCTGTAAATATAGAGTCCACCAAAGAAAAGCATATAGCAGGAAAAGAAAAACTTGTATAAATATTTTAATACTAAATTTATTGGGACATCATGAGATGAATACAAGTTATCTTTGGCCTCTATAATTACAAGAGGTATTCACAGTGGTGGCCAGGAGCTTCCAGACACTTAGTATAATGAACTGCTGAAGGGTATATACATTTTTTGGTGGACTCTGTATTTATTGACTAAATGAATGAATTTATTGCTAAAATATGTAACATCTTAAGTGAATCTTCCCTGATTATTAATTTTAACCCCACTGTACTCAGTTCTGCTAGAGTATGGCATTGCAGATACATTTAACTTAACTCAATTTGTGCTTACCTTTTGGGGCAGTATTGGAGGGCAGGTAATTTGGCTAGAATAAGAATATCTTCAATGCGCCCCCCTTTTAAAACAATTGTACCAAATTTTAAATCTTTATGAATAAAAAAGTTTCAATTTCTAGAATCTAAAGCACAAAAGGTATTTGATAATCAGCTATTTTAATTCCTACATATGGCAAGGGATTCCAGAAATATTAAGTTCAGTTACTCAACCCATGGATACGGCAGACCCAACATTGTAACCATTGTTTTCCAAATCTAAAGCCAACCCAGGTCCATTGAAGTATGTTTCCCTTCCCCCCCCCAAGGTGGCTCCTCTACTATTGATGCTTCCTTCCTGGGATACCCGGGCAGCCAGGTTGCCTCTAATACAGTTGTAGGAGGCTGGCGGGTCCAGGAGGCCAGTTTTCTGTAATGTAAATGTCACTTTTGCTTGGTAACCAAAACTGTTTAAGCATATTACTGCGACTGAAATTGTGCTTTTATGCTAGCACAAAACATGTCCCTTGAGTGAGAGCTGGCAACATCAGAGTAAGGAGTTTAACTTAGAAGTCACAAGCAGACTAAGAAACCAAGCTTAAGTTCTAGAGGCAGAAATGCACACAGACTGGTATAAAAACTAGAAAATCTCAAAGTACAACTTTTACTTTTCTGTTTTCTGTTTGTCAAAAAACAAGAGAGCTAATTAAAAAGTAAATGCAAAATCCCAACTTCCAACTTCTAACCTTCTCCAGTATGGTTATTCATTTAAGAAGGGCTGTCTTTACCCCTTGTTTGCCATACAGCTTTCGATACAGATGTGATTTCCCTTCTCAATGTCTATTTTTATGTCCAGAACTGGTTGCTGGAGTTCCAAGAGGAGCACAGAACTTTGGATATGTGAGTGCTCAAAATCCATTCTAAGATGTTTTCTTGTTTTCGCAAAGAAATATTTTCTTGCATGCAACTTTTAAGTCTTCTAAAATTTCCTTTAATAATGAATTCCTCCAAATAATTCAAGGTATTTGCTTACGAAGAAGGAAAGAATATAAGTGAGGTTAGATTAGCTTGTGGGACCAAGTGCAAAATGAGAATGTGGGGTGCCTTTTTTTTCTGCAAAGACTTATAGTTATCAAAATTTTTAAATTATTAAAAACTTGAGGGCAGCAATAGCAGAGCATTAAACCAAGGTGTGACCCATCAAGGCCCATAGCCATAGAGGCAGGTGGCCTGCCTTGTGCACATTCGAGAAGTACTGTCCAGGCTGCCCTTTGTTATCATCAGCCCTGTAATATATCTCATGTGGTAGGAATAACACAATAGATTTTCATTTCACTAGTGTGTTCTTTTGTGAAAGTGTCTTAAGGCAATATACATTTATTATCTCATAGTTCTGGAGGCCAGCAGTCTGAAATCATGCTGTGGGCAGGGTCATGCTCCCTCCAAAGCATCTAGAGGAGGATTCTCTTCATCCATTCCAGCTTCTGGTGGCTCCTGGCTTCTCTTGGCTTGTGGAAACATCACTCCAATCTCTGCCTCCATCTCCACACAGCCCTCTTCCCTCTGTCTCTGTGCATATCCTCTCTTCCTTCTATAGGGACACTAGCCAATGGGGTTAGGGGTACCTAAGATGGGCAAGTCCTGAGATCTTCAACCAATTTCATCTACAGAAACCTATTTTCCAAGGTCACCTTCTTAGGTTGCAAGTAGATATGAATTTGGGGTGGGTACTATTCAAGCACATTATAACTAGTTACTATGAAATTAGAAAAGAATATATAGAGACCTTATAAAGACTATATATAGACCTTATAAAAGACCTTATATAGAGACCTTAGAAATGAATATATATAGACCTTATATAGACCAATATTTATCTTTTCATAGACATCTAGAAAGCATAAAATATTCAGAGATTGGGTTTGGCTGAATAGGATTAAAAGGAATATTTTTGGATAGCACTTAAAATATTATTTTTTTGCAAAGAATCCTAATGATCAATTCTTATAATGGCATGGGAACAGAAATAGGTTTAGACCAAAATCATGATTAAATAAATTAACTATCATCTTAATTGCTCTCAATATTCTTGAATTCAACTATTATTTTACCACTTCTGCATGAATTTTGTCTGAAAATATTCTAAACTTAAGCATATCAAAAAATTTAATGAACTTTCTTATCATCTTTGTGGGCTAACATTTTTGTGTTATGTATAACTAACCATTAATTACTCGCCACACAAAATTTAACTGATTTAAGTTGCAATTTAAAAAAATAACTCCTTAAGTTCTATTTCAAATGATGCGCCTATCAAATTTCTGTGATTTCAGGTCTCAATCATTAACTCTACAGATATGACTTTTATTCAGAATTTCACTGGTGAACAGGTAAAGACATTTTAGTATGAAATAATTAATGTCACTATGCTAACAGTATACTTTAATACATATATCATTTATTAATTCACTTAGGAAATATTTAACTATGTGCCACAAACTGTTCTAGGCACTAGGGTTACAATAGTGCATCAGACCAATGGACCTCAGCTGTCATGCAGCTGTGTGGTAGATGAGGCATAACGGGACAGTTAATTCACAAATAAATCCCTATGACAATTCAAGATAATGTTCAGTGATACAAAGAAGATAGAATAGTGGCATAGGGGGGCAACATCTAATCCAAAGACAATGACAGCTAACAAGATAGCTTTCAAATAGGAGCCATCTGGGCGGGTCTGAGGACATAGTGAATGCCACAGTAGCTGTGAGAAGCAGCACAGAGGTAGGAGCTCTGGAAACAGTGGCAAAGACTTCTCCCATGAGCTTTTGTCAGCAGCTCTGTAATTTCAAGTTATTTTTTCAGTAAGTTCACATTCAAAATTCACCCCATGCCTTGAAGCTGACAATGGCAACTGCGTGAGCTCCTGTCTTGCAAAGTATTGCACAGATGGTCCTCCGGGGAACCCATTCTGGAGATGGCTGAGGGAGAATTCAGTGTCGTACTTAGGAAGTTCTCTCCTTGGCCACCATATGCTGCATTTAAAAATGAAAGTTCATTGAAGCCATGGGTAGAATGGACCAGGGTCTCAGTGAAGTGACTAAGTAATGGCCAATGGCAAGTGACAGCCCTGGGCAGGGTAGCAGCACCTGTTGGATAAGCAGCTGGGAATGATAAACAGCCTCTGTGACCCAGGTGGGTGCAGATCCTCATAACACAGGGGACACATGCTTTTGCTGGACTTCCGCCTCTGTTGGTCATTGTAGCTGGAAGTGCCCCCTGAGTCTCAGTGTCATATGAAGTCTCGACAAATTATTGGTTCTGATCCCTTCCTCCCAGAGACTAGGCATTGGTCTTTACACACTGTTGTGAGCTGAAGTCCTATTATGAATGGGTCACTGGCCTAAAAGTATCCCACCACCTTCTTGACCAAATGTGGTCTGATCTCACTCCTCATCTGGGTACTGTCACATGGTGAAATTTGGCATATCATATACTGAAGATGGTCCTGCCATCTAAGGGTGTCATGCCACAAAAACGAATCACCAAGGTTATAAATGAACACATCATTTTGCCAAAATTTGGGGCTTCAGGCTACTTATGACTGTGAAATATTTACAGAGCATTTCTATCCCTCATGATGCTCTGTAGAAGATTTGGAAAAATGTCCCTGAGTTAAGTTGATTAGACTTGTAGATTTATAACAACTGTTCTTAAGTTGTTCCTAGAATGTGGGAATACCATGGGACACTGCTTTCATTCATGGAAAAGATTTGAGAGCATTCATTGACTGTAAACTCAATGTAAATGGATACTAAGATGTGGCTCTTCCCACCATGAAAACGTTTTATGCTTCAGCAATAGAAACAGCCCAAAGCAGAGAGTATAAAACCAACTTAATTCTTCTGTGTTCTTGATTATCACATGCAGTATCTCTAAGAAAGAGGGGCCAGGTAGTGCATGATTTGAAAATATTCTCCTATGAGACTTCATATGGACATAGGATTAGATTTATTCTGTGGGATTTAAAACTGCAGAACCAGGAAGGATTAAGGGATAGAAGTTTTGTAAGGGCCACATTTAGCAATGAACATTCAAATAACTGTATCCACAAATTGAATGGTCTGATTGTTGAACATATCCAGAGGATGTCCAAACAGATGTCAGGGTTATTACAGGGAAAATTATTCACTGGGTTTTGGGTTAGACTAAATGGCCTGAAGAATCGGACCACATCCAAAAGTCAATGAATCTCCGTGCAAAAATATACCATGAGGAGATTCATCCTTCAGACAGAATAAGAGGCGACTATAAAAAGAAATTTTGGAACAGAAAATATGTCATTCTTATGGTTCTCTTTTGCAGATGGCATCTTATTTTGGATATACTGTTGTAGTATCAGATGTTAACAGTGATGGGTAAGTTTGTACAAACTTCCTCCTCTCTGCGTAGTCACCCATAAAGATGTTATATTTCTCTTTATGAAACACTTCCTTCCGTACTTCCTCAACAAGAGAGAGGCCCTCTTGTTTTAACTTTTTTTTTTTTACTCAGGACAAGGGGATGCATCTAATAAAGAATTCTGTCATTCTGTTTTTATGTCTTTACTGAGATTTTCCACATCTGCCACCTCTAAAAGAGGATTATGTCATTTTATTTTTAATTTTATGAAGAATCGGTGGAGACCAGAGAATTTTTAGGATGCTGAAACTATTATAAAACTCTGTCGCTGTACATTTGTTAAGACCCATAGAATGCATGACTCTAAGCATGAACCTGATGGAAACTGTGGATTTTGCTAAAAAATGATGTATGAAATGTAGGTATATAGAGTGTAATAGATGTGCCATTCTCTGGTGGGGGATATGATGGTGAGAAGGGCTCTGTGTGGAAGGAAAATAATGTGAGAACACTGTACTTTCTAATCAAATTTGCTTTGAGTCTAAAACTGCTCTCTGAAATCAAGTTTATTAATCTTTAAAAAGAAAATCTGCAGGGAGCGAGAGGGAGGATCAAAAGGATGCAATTTTAAATCAAACACGAGGGAAAGGCTCTGTGATAAGATTGCGGGTGCACAGGTCACTGAATTACAGCACACAGTGGTCTACTGTACACAGACTCTGCTGGGGACACCAATGAGTCTGTCCCTGAAAGAGATGGATTTGCCATCCTGTGAGCCATAAAGGATTCCAAGTGAGGGAGTGATCGCCTCACACTAAGGCTTCCTAGGTAGGCTCTGCCTGGTCTGTTGTCATGGGCCAGGGAAGGCAGGACAGTGGCTTGGACCAGAGCAGAAACAGTGGAGGGCAACCGTGGTTGCACTGTGGGCATATTCCACAGGCCTAGTAGCACGTCCATCTTACCTTGGAGAGAGTTTACTTAACATTAAATGGGCTTCATTTCTGGTTGTCTGAGGACCAACAGTCAAGATCACTGACTCGGAGTGTAATTGTTGTCAAAGCCTCCTAGTAATTTAGAGAGAAAATAGCTGAAGAAGTGCTTGAAGCCAAAACATGGCCTGCATTTCCTTTCAGTTCTAAATAAGCGCCCACTGCCCGGACGTATCATGGTACAGCGGCTTCGGGGAGTCCTGTCTACACTGAGAACACCAAGACTATGGTGGCCTTTCAGGTGTGCCCAGACTCAGTCATCTCAGCAGATGGTCACACAAGTGCAGGGCTTTCCACCCCGGGTGCCACACAGCATTTTCTAGGGCTGGTCCCATTTTGAACTCTGTCGTCTCTCCCAGGTTTCACAGTATGCCCCAGGGTACTCTCTTCCTTCCTGGAAACGTCCCCGATTTGGACTACAGCCAAGTTGTGTGACAGTGCTTGTATTATATATTTCTGCCATGTAAAGGAAAAAAGAAACTTTTGAGAAAAGGACTTCCTTCAGTGGTTTCCTGTTTATCAAAACAACATGGTCATCACCAAAGCAGGAATTCTCAAGTGATAAAAATGTTCTTTCTTGATATTCTTCAAAACTTCTGTGCACATTATTTCTTTTTTTATTAGGTAACATTTTCTGAATTCTTTAGGCCACATTAAAGAACAGATCCTTTAACTATAATATTGCCATTCTGCGATAAAGCAGCTGTAGTTTCTAAACGTGCTACCTTGTTACTTCTATACTATGTAAATGGAAAGTCTGTCATAAATGAATGTAGTCTACAAACAGTTGCGATTGGCCAGGAAAAGATACAGCTAAAGACAGGGAACTCAAAGGAAGTCTGAGATTACAGTAATAATGATGTATATAGTATAATAATAAAAAATCATGTAGCCAGGTAATTGTTCATGGTTTAGAAACGAGGACCCCTTACACACGTACACTTATGGGACTGAACCAGACTTTCTCTAATCAGGAGATAATCACGTAAGTGTACTTGTGCACTAGGCTACCTGATGAACACTTTTTGGCAATGTGTATCTTCTCCTTTGACCATGCAACAAAAGCAAAGTCCCTACAAATGCTCCAAAATTTCAACATCAAGAATAAAAAGTCAGTGTTTGAAAGTAAAATAACCAGATAAGTAATTTCTTAGAAATTTCCCCAATACTTGTTATTAAGAAATATCTCCTGGTGCCAGGGATTTAGCTCAGTGGTTTCGCCACCTGCTGCGCAAGCGCAAGGACCAAAGTTCAATCCCTGGTACCAAAAAAAAAAAAAAAGAAGAAATATCTCCTGGTATTATGTGTGGACTCTAAAAGTTTAGATGGAACAGTTGTATGCAAGCTGGTTAGTGGGTAATATTGTCAGAGCTGTGTTGATTTTCAATGCACGATATAAACAAACTGGCAGAATTAACTGCAGTTTAGCTATTTTAAAGCAGCCCAAACTCTGTCAATGTTAACTTTGTTAGGAATTTATGAACACACTTGTTAACAACAAATGAAGATGGTATTTTTCATCTTGTGTGCAAACAAGTCAATTTTTGTCTCTTACGGATTTTGAACAAACTTATACTATTTCAGAAATTCACAAGATTGCAAATTAATTCACTGGACATTTTCACGTACTGATTGTCTTAGCCTCTGCAGGGTCAAAAAGGGGATACGTTTAAACGGATTATTCCTAACATTTGGGTTAACTTGAGAACATTTTGGAGGCAAGCTCTTTGAAAGGAAACAGGTTTAGGTAACTATCGTTTTATATAGATTCAGTCCACATATGTTCATTCATATGGACTATATCATTAGGATTAAATTAGATAGAAAACCTAAAAAACTAAAGTGTAAAGAATGTAAGTTGAATAGATTTCTATAATGTAATTGGTTCGATGATATTTGTTCTTGCTTATTGCCTATCAAACCAGTGAGGCTGATTAGATAACAAATCTACTATACAGTCGACTAAGCTATACCTTATTCTTTTAATAAATAGGTACATCCTGAATACTAGTCACTAATATTAGCATGTAAAACGCACTACTGGGGAAAGAGAAACTGAAAAGCTTATGTGTTAAATCAATTCATCAATGCTATTACACCTGATCTTTGCAAAAGGCCAAGAAGCGATCATCAATGCTATTTAACTGCAGAAAACTTGAATTCAGTGAGGTGCAACCAGCTGTATTTTATTCTATTTTTAAAATTGCTAATAGAGACCTATTAAGTTGATTTCATAATCTACTAATGGGTTGTAAATCAAGATTTTAAAACACAGCTAAACTATGATATGTACTGTGCTTAAGCAGTGTTGCTAATATAAAATAATATTTACACTAAGTGCAAAATATTCTACAAAGCACACCGTACCAATTAAATCTGAGACAGTTATTGTTTCTTAACTCTATGTGAGTATAATTATAAATTAAGAACAAATGCCTCTTTCTCTTTCTGGATTTAGAACATTTTAGGTGACTTTCACTTAAGTGTCCAAGACAATATATATCTAAAAAATTAAATCCATGAAATCATATTTCTTCTAGAGTCCATAGATTTCATTAATATGTGAGTTTTTCTGCTGATAGGTCTAATGATTTCCCATTTCTAGAAGTTGGTGTTCAAAATTAGAAAGGTATTGAACTAATTATGTCAGGCTCATAATGTGCTCATACCCTCAGGGGCCAATTATAAGGCTTTGTTTCTTCTTTGCAGAATGAAAATAATGGCCTTGCTAAATTTCTGCAATAGAGAACCAGTGACTTTGTCTGTGTTGTTGATCACCTTTCCATTGTTAGGAAAAATATCTGACATTCACAATTTAAAGGGGGAAAGGTTTCCTGGGCTGCTGGTTTTGGAGGTTCAGTCCCTGGCAGGCTGGTTCCATTGCTGAGTATCTGAGGTGAGGTATTGTATCATGGCAGAAGGGTGTGGTGGAGCAAAACCTCTCACCTCAAAGCAGCCAGGAAGCAGAGAGTGAAGGAAAGATTCCTACAAGCTATATCCCCAGCCCATTTTATTTTGAGACAGTGTCTCACTGACTTGTTAAATTGCCTAGTATGGGCTCAAACTTGTGATCCTCCTGTCTCGGCCTCCCAGTGTGCGGAGATTACAGACCTGCATCACCAGGCCTGGCTAGGCATCTTTTAATCCAATCAAGTTAACAATGATCAAGATTCACAGCTACAGATGACTTAGTTTGAGGCTACAAGACAGCCACACACAAAATTAGGTGTTTAGAAAATGCCTCTTCATAGTGATAATAATACTGGTAGAAATAGAGGCAACCAGGGCTCCCCAACATCATGGCAGACACGAGAAGGGCACAAATCTCCCTACTCTCCTCCAAGCCTAGAGCCTGCCCAGATAACAACAATGTGAGCTTCTATTTTTCTTTATTATTTTTTAAGTAAATGTGTCTGAAAGGGTTTTACCTAAGTTTAGAAATCCAATTTGTGTTTTGGAATCTGAGACTGAAAAAACAGCCACTCCTCAGGTCTGCACTATAATCCCCCTCTTCCTTGTTAGTTTGGCCAACTGGAAACACTCAAGGTGCTTTTCTGCACAGTGTGTCTGCTGCAGTGGGTATACAGGCTTCTTTTTTTTGTTTTTGTTTTTTTGGTACTGGAGATTGAACTTGGGACCTTGCACCTGCAAGGCAGGAGGCAGAACCACTGTGCTAAATCCCCAGCCCTGCTGTGGGTATATGGGGAGGAGCTTGTTTTAGAAGTAGCTCTAGGGTCCAGACTATTGCTGAGTTATTTTCCTCTTTTTCTGGTTCCTCCAAGATGAGAGAGAAGACAAATGCATTTTGATGTTTTAACAAGAAGTCTTTGTTTCCATTGGTTTAATATGCAAAAATATTGTATATTCTTTCAACACCCAGCCCAATGCCTCCTATTTATTAAATGCTACTGTATAGTATATGTGTGTGTGCATGTGTAGAGACACACAGAGAGAGAGATCAACCTTAAATGATATGTTCAATGAAATAGCCCATTTCTATATTTTCCATATTTTAGAGAAACAGTATAACTTCACTATGACACACTGAACTACAGTTGAGCAACTGCCACAAATGGGCATCACACAGTGAGCCTGTGACTACTCTGTAAGGAGCAGCCAGGCTGTCTTCCAGTGGCCCTGCCATTCTGAATTCCCACCCACCAGCATGGAATCTGAGTTCTTGCTGTACATCCTCATTAACATTTGGAGCTGTCAGTATTTTAGCCATTTGAAGAGATTTGTAGTGGCATCTCACTATTTTAATTTGCAGTTCCAAATGACATATGATTTAGGGCATCTTTCTACATGCTTGGTTTCCATCTGTGTCTTCCTTGATGAGGTATCTATTCAGATTTCCACTAAATTTTTAACTAGTTTTCCTTATTGTTCATATTGTACATTATATACATATAAACTACGATGATAATGTGAAATATTATATTGTACTATAATATTTAGTACTATAATAGATGTTACTGTATTATTTCACATTGTTGAGTTCTGAGAATTCTTCCTGTATTTTATTTTTCCTGTTAAATGTGTTGGAATTCTCCTAACCTGGAGCTCACCTGGACCACTTGGGACACCCTGACTCCATCGGGGGCACTTGCCTTAGCTCCCAACACATCATGTGGAAAGCCCACCTCGGGATCTACCTGTCAGGATCCCACCCAGGGCCAAAGCCATCTCCTGCAAGGAGCCTTCTTTAATTCCCTCCAAGCACCCAGCCTTGCCTCTACCTGTGATCTCAGCATCCATTTGGATCTCTCATCATCACTTGCAGATTAATTAGGGACTTAGTTGGCCTAATGGTCAGCATTGTATTCTTTAAACCATGTAGCACAGTATCTGGTACCTCTTAGGTGCACGGCGTATCTTTTGACCCAGACTGAGAAACAGACAGTAGACTAAGCCCAAAGGCAAAGTGAGAATTCAAAGAGAAGATGGGATACAGTGAAGTCAGCTTTTATAACACACAGATCTTTAGGAAAGTTTCCAGCTTTAATAACTCTTCTCACCTCACCTGTGCTTCTTCATATTTATGATATGAGTTATATAGAGATCTAAAGTAATATTAATATATTTATAGTAACACATCAGTATATTAATTTTATTATATATTACATCATATTAATATACTTGCTATATTAGTATATTAGTAATACATTAATGAGGCATAATTAAATTGTATTAATCATAATATTTTAGTAATTAGGTTACTTGGCAAACTTCAGTATTCCCTAATCTATTCTAACACAAAAGTCAATGCAGATTTATATTTCAGCTTCAAGTGGTGTTTTGCTTTTCATATTTTTCCATCTGCCAGGATAAAGCTGTCTTTAAACAAACTTTAGCAAGGTCACTAGTACACATCAAATTATGCATTCTGGTTAGTATGACTTTAAAAAAAATTTTTTAAATAAAAATCAAATATCTTAGAGGGTTCATGACAAAATGTTTTCTATTCCTCTGGCTCTGTGAAGAAAACATCTTTATCTTTAACACTTTTGTTTTCCACTTGTCTGAGGATTATGCCTCATCTCTAAATAGTTTGCTTAGGTGCCTGTTTCTTGAATATTTTAGGCCTCAAATATCACCTATTTGTTTCCTGCATCATCTGCCTATAGCAAAAATAACTATACATTTTTGTCAGGGATGAAAGTTTTGTTTTCTGTCTTTCCAGCCAGCATTATTCACTTCTCTGGGCTCCTTTTTTATTTAACAATAAGTAACAGGAGGAAAAGAAAGGAAAAAATTTATTTTAAGCCTTATTACTGCAAGAAAACCACATAATTTAACTAATAGTTGTCAAAATTGCAAACAAACTCTAATCCCCTTTTTGAAAAAACCTAGGTCTTTTTGATATGTTTTCCTTGCCGAACTGCAGTTTCTGTGAATGCACTTCAAAAGCTTAAAAAGAGAAATATTTGTGGTTTTCTTAAAAGTGGTTGTTTTTAACAAGTTAAAAAGTTGAACATGATAATTTAACAACTAATTTTCTTACAACATTCTCCTTTGAAGACATAACAAAGCAACGTAAGAAATGTAACGAGATTGTAAAGTGACCCCTGGAAAAGGAGAATGACAATGGAAATGTACTCATCTAGTTGATTGCCAGTACCGGGAAACGAATTTCCTGGCTCCCCTTTGTCGATTGCTTTGTTCCCTGCAGAATGGACGACATATTGATTGGCGCGCCCCTCTTTATGGAACGCGAATTTGAGAGCAACCCGAGAGAAGTGGGGCAGGTCTACCTGTACCTGCAAGTGAGCGTCCTCCTCTTCCGAGACCCTCAGGTCCTCAGGGGCACCGAGACTTTCGGGAGATTCGGCAGTGCTGTGGCGCATCTGGGGGACCTGAACCAAGACAGATACAATGGTAATGTAAACCACTGTCCCTGGTGTCCTAACTATGTTACTGCTACATGAAAGAAACAGTGGACATTTAAAATACAGTGGTATGGGGGCACTGTTATTATTATTGGTTTTTAAAAAATTATGAAAGGTATGTTTTGACTAATGCACACATCACATGGAAATTTTTTCATAAGTGATTTAGGATGTTTCATAAGAGCTCTCAAAAGTATATTGAGAACTAGAGAATCTTCTGTATGTTTGGCAGCAAGACAAATGTATATGTATTGATGTGTTAGCATGTATAGTACATTCTGGTTAACATATATGGATGGGTTACATACAGGTTATGATGAATCGTTTCTGGTCTATAAACTCCAATGGAAAGCCAATTTCAAATGTTTGCAATAAAGCAGTTTTAAATTCTTAGCTTAGGCTTGTGGTTTTCTAAGTTAAAAATTCATAGATGCCGTCTAAGTACCCTCTCCTCAGGAAAACGCACATGTACACACAACATTTTCCATACATTTTTGGGATCTATAAGAACCATATTATAGTGTGTTTCTTGCTCTAAGTCAATAGTGTAGCAGAAACATGCTGTACCATGCTATCTAGGAAGGATTAACATCAGATCAGTATCCACTGGTACTTTCTGTAAGTATATTGTATATTCTTATGATTGCTTTGAAAAAAGACCTCAGCAATTAGTAATTTTTAAGTTATAAGTACATATTAAATACTTATGATTCAAGGGGAATAAAAAAAGACAAGCTATTCTTTAAGAAACTTACTGCTGGCTGGGGATTTAGCTCAGTGGTTTCGCCACCTGCTGCGCAAGCGCAAGGGCCTGAGTTCGATCCCCGGTACCAAAAAACAAAACAAAACAAGAAACTTGCTGCTTTGCCCTACTCCCTATCATCTAAGTGAAATAAATAATGCTGAATTATCTGAGTTGTCTTTTAATAGTATTTTCTTTGATTTGTCTTTTCCTTTAAGCCCTTTATGATAATTATTATTGCTGCAGAACTACAGAACTCCCATGGAAAACATAAGCCCTTTGGATTTACAGTATTTTAAAAATTATACTTAACTATTTCTAAAGCAGTCTTCTTTATCTCCAAATGTGTTTGTCTGCAGACATCGCCATTGGCGTACCCTTTGCTGGCGAGGATCAGAGAGGCAAAGTGCTCATTTACAATGGGAATCAGGATGGCTTAAACATCAGACCTTCCCAAATTCTGCAAGGACTGTGGGCCTCACAGACAGTCCCTTCTGGATTTGGCTTTGCTTTAAGGGGGGACGCGGACATAGACAAGAATGATTACCCAGGTAAGGGTTGCTTTCTTTTCCCAAATGGGAATTCATTTCCTGGCAGGACTCCACCCTTTGGAAAATTCATCATGTGTAAGCAGTTCTCTCATAAAGAAGGAGGTTGAGTTTAACATGGCACGGGGTTGGGCAGGGGTTTTTAATTTTTTATTTCTTGGTATGGTCCGTGAGTATTTAATAGAAGACAAAACAAACACTCCTTTTCCAGTTAAGGAACAATTATAAAGAGAAAGATGGCTTAAAAACCTGCACTGCACATAATACTTGTCAACTATGCAGCCCAGGATTTCCTTGGAGATCCTGAGGTCATCTGATCTCCACCTACAGAGTCAACCCTCTCACCGCACTCCTTTCCCGAGCAATTTAAGTTCCCAGTTAAGCTGATAGTTCTTATTAATCCATTTGTGACCTTCAACATTTACCTTCATAAGACTTGTGGTTTTAGCTCATATTTTCCAGCTATATTTTGGGGCTTTCAAAGATAGATTGAATATTTGAAGGAGAAAAAAAATGTGCTTCATGATAGGAATTATAAATTATTCCTGATAACCTCACTCATATTGAGGGTACATGGAAATTCATAAAGCAAAGATGGATAATTCATGTTTTGTGCATGCTATAGGAAAATAAGGATTTTGTCTTAAAGGATTATTTCAGTAATCAGAGTTTTTAGCAGAGAACATTAGACTCCTTGGTTTTATGGTTCATTTTTTCACTTTTATGTTGGTTGTTTTAAGATGGTTTCAATAAGTGCTTAGAAATCATTAATAGTTAACTGACAGCTTCAGCTCTTTATTAAAACCTTGTCTCTTTCCACCAGCCCCTCCCCTACTTGGGAATTTTCCATATATGGGCTTTTCTCTGGTTTGAGGCAGCAGTCCAATAAGCTGACTGCCTAAATATACATCATTAATTTCAATCCTTTGGCTTTTCCTTCTCCTCTGGGATTAGGCAAAAAGGATAACACAACTTATAAATATTCCAGAAACCTTTCACAGTGCTAATGTAGATATTATAGTGGGCTCAAAAAGGATTGATACTATATTGTATACTAATGCTTTCTGCCTGTGACAATTGCAAGGGCATTTAGTTATATTTATTTTCTTAAGTCATGTTATACTAGTCTAGTTAACTGTGGTTAATTTTGGTGGTTGGGAGGAGTAGTCAAGAACAGGTCTCCTGCATAATATGTCCTAATTTTAAATAGTTCAAATATCTAGGTCTCTTATGTTATTCCTACCCCACATCCATCAGGGTGATTAATGAAATTCAACTCCTGGGTAGCGATTTTAGATGAACAGTGAATTTAGAAAGTTGTTGCTATTCATTATGCTTGTCATAGCCTTCCTTTCTTATCCCTTGGGACGAGGGAACTTGACAGACAGGGTAGCTGTGACTGCCATAAGGTGAAGGAAGTAAAGGATGTATCAATCAAACAGCCGGTCCATCACCTCCTTTGTTTCTTTTTTTCCCTCTTAAATTCTTTTATTGGTACATTTTAGGTAAACAGTACATTTACATTTATCATTGGGTGTTTGTGCCTGAACATGTTGTATCTTAGTTCTTATTTTTTCCCTATTACCTGTGTGCCCTTCACCCCTCCGCCCTTCCCTATTTACGTAGACTTTGTTTCCATTTTTTTTTTCTCATAATTTTTCCTTTCCTTTCTTCCCTTTCTCCTTCTCCTCCCACCACCCCTCCACCTTTGGACCTTTTCCTGTTTCAAATTGTCAATTATTTGTTTTAATCATTTTCATCCTTATTTACACTTTCAGTTTCTCACACCAGAGAAACTATTTGGTATTTACACATGTGTGTCCTATTTATTTCACTTAAGAGTATCGCCTCAATGTGCATCCATTTAGCTATAAATGACTCTAGTTTCTCGTTCTTTATGGCTGAGTAGTACTCCATTTTATAAAAAAAACCGCATCTTCTTTATCCAGTTTCCAGTTGATGGGCACTTGGGCTGTTTCCAAGCTTTAGCTATTACAAACTGTGCCACTATAAACATGGGTGCACATATATCGCTGTGGTGTGACTCTTTTAGTTCTTTTGGGAGGATCCCCAGGAGGGGAATAGCTGGGTCAAATGGGACGTCTAGACCTAGTTCTCTGAGGTATCTCCATACTGATTTCCACAGTGGTTGCACCAGTCTGCACTCCCACCAACAATGGAGAAGGGTTACTTTCTCCCCACACCCCAGCCAGCATTTGTTATTGGTTGATTTCTTTGTTTTTTTTGTTTTGTTTTGTTTTGTATTTTTGGTACTGGGGATCAAACTCAGGTCCTTGTGCTTGCAGAGCAGGCAGCAGAACCACTGAGCTAAATCCCCGGCCCTGGTTGATTTCTTTATAGCAGCCATTCTTTCTGAGGTGAGGTGGAATCTCAGTGTTGTTTTCATCTGCATCTCTCAAATGACCAGTGATGTTGAACATTTTTTTCATATATTTATTTGCTACTTTTACTTCCTTGTCTGAGAAATGTCTATTCATTTCAGATGCCCATTTTTGAAATGTTTCTTTGAATTTGGGGGATCTGATTTTTTTCAGTTCTTTATATATTCTAGATAGTAGTTCTTTGTCTAAGGTACAGCTGCTAAAATTTCTTCCCATATTGTAGGTTGTCTCTTAGCTCTGTTGGTGGTTTCTCTTTCAGTGCAGAAGCTTTTTAATAAGATGAGATCCCAGTTGTTGATTCTTTGTGCTAGTTCCCATGCTACTGAGGTTTTGTTCATAAAGTCTTTTCCTATGCCAGTGTCTCCAAGAGTTCTACCTAACTTATCTTCCAGCAAGTTTAGTGTTTCTGTCTTAATATTTAGATCTTTAATCCACTTCGATCTTAGTTTAGTGCATGGGGAAAGGTATGGGTCTAGTTTTAATCTCTGGCAGGTTGAAATCCACATCACCTCCTTTGAAGACTGAATAAGGACCAAATGAAGGGAACAAGAAACAAATTTCTCCCAAGGAATATTTCCTTTGGGGAGAGAGAAAACAAGAGTAGGACAGGGAAGAAAAAAAATAGCTGGTGCACTGTTAATCATTGATCGCCTCTTAATTGTGCCCCTTTATAAGCTCCCAAGGTGCCACCATTTCTGCTGGTCTTTGTACTGTACCCTGCAGCGAGTTTTAGGGTCACCAGCATGAGAACAGTGTATCTGAAACGTGCCAAGCAGACCAGGTACCTGCCAAGCCTGTTCACAGAGAATGAAGGCACAGCCCCCTTTCCAGACATGGATTCACTAGCTCGGGGCAGAGCTCAGGGACTTGAGTTTGTACCTGCTACCCTACCTTGAGGCTTACCACACCACAGCCCTTAAAGTTCTGCCCTCGGGTCTACAGCAGTCTAAGGCTCTCTTCTCTCCTTAGGCAAAAACCTACATTTTTAAGCTCTGACACTTCTTTTACCCTTTTCAAAGACCTCTGTCTGGACAGTGGCCCTTTTCTCCGGGCTGCCTCTGCGTGGTGGCCGCCACTGTGATGCTCAGGCACACGGTGTGCTGTGGGCTCATCCTGGAAGACTAGGGAGGAGGCTCCTTGGTGAGTAGTCAGTGTTTCATGCACTGCTGTACATTTCCTGGAAATTACCTGTGTATTTAAGTGGTACTTTACCGGGTTTCATTTAAACCATAATATGTTTGTTAGATGTAAACTCACCTTAACCTGGATTAAGCCATAAAAGGGGATACTTATGTCACAGTTAAAGGACTGTCTCAAGGGAAATCAAGGGCAGGGATTCACCAAGCCTGTGGAAAGCAGTGCCTGGAATTTGTTGTCAGCTCCCCCACCCGCGCGTGTGTGTGTGTGTGTGTGTGTGTGTGTGTGTGTGAGCGCGCGCGCGCATGCCTTTCCCTCCACACCAGATTTCTCTAAGCATACAATAGCCCGTTTCTCCTCCATAGCTCCAGATACCACATGCTCCAATTGTACGAACTCATGGACTCTGCACTTCATCTTAGTCCCAAGTCCTGGGTTGTGGGAGATTGGCCGGGCTCCGAGGCAAAGGCTAACATTTTCCAAAGACAGCACAAGTTGACCTGTGGCTTGTGCAGGTGCCCCAGTAGATGGCCTCTCTGACAACCCTGTAAAGAAAAGCAGGACAAGGGGGCCCCTAGGAAATGAGAATCCTAGCAAAAAAAAAAAGAAACATTATTTAATGGGAAAATGTTAATTTTTACAAAATGAGTTTTACATTACTTGGCATTATTTTATGTTTGCTCCTTTAGTTTCAAGGTCTAAAAGAAAAATAATCAAGGCATTTCTTCATTGAGTCAAGAAGTGTGTATTAGCCCGTGCTATGGGCTGGGCACTGTGCTGGGGAGTAGACTGCAGTGATGGAGAAAGGGGTACAGCTTGAGCTCCAGGTGAGACAGAGAGACACAGGTGAAGCAGAGCTTGTAATGGGGCCTGTGGGGAAGACACCTCTCCTTGCCTAAAGGGGACTTCTAGCTGACCTCATGTGAAGGCCAGTGGCAGATGACCATGGAGTAGAGGCAGGAAAAGGAACCTCAAGCGAGAAAGACTGAGATAACGAGAACACACCACCTCCTAGGACAGCAGAGACATTGGAATCATTGGTCTCTAAGCAGAGTAGGAATTTGGAGAGGGAGGCTGGAGCCAGGAGAAGCCACTTTGGGTTTGGACTTTATAATGAGACCAATGAGAAGCCAAGCCACTTTGGAAGTTTCACTCTGGCTTTGGTATGGAGGATGGGCTGTCCAGGAACCAACTGGTGTAGTCTGGTCACAGATGACAGGGACCTGTATCTCAGTAGTGACAGTACAGGTGTGGGGAAGTGGATGGATAAAATCAACCAGATATGGTGGCTGTTGTGTGTGGGGGGAGAGGGAGGACATTTGACTGGCTTCCAGTTTTCTGGCTTCAGTGAATTGCTGGATGGTGGTACCATTCATTGAAACAGAACACACTGAGGGGGAGCACAGCTGTAGGGAAATGATGACTTTAAGCATCGTGAGTCTGTGATAACTTTCCCCATCGAGGGATGCTGCAGAGTATCCGGGTGGATGGGATGTTCCAAGAAACCTGAAGCATAGAGCTCAGCCAGCAATCCAGGCCAGGCCATTGCCAGCCTGCCAAGAGATTCAGGTTCAGCAAGATTTCTCCATCGCTGAATTGTCCTCCTGAGTCCTTGCCCAAGGCCTCTTGAGCCCTTTTTATATGTCAGAGTCTGTTTCTCAGTTCTACCGAATTATGAATTCAAGACACAAAAGTCAGTCTTTGCACTGGATCGACAGATCATTCTTTTAGTATCTTTGGCAATTTTCTTGGGTTTCTGCAAGAAATCCATAGAATGTAAGAATTTGCAAATTCATGAAATACTGGAGTCTTTAAAATGCAAGCCTTTTTTGAAATACAATAACGTACTTAAAAAATTCAAACATTGCTGGATGCTATGCTTGTGAATTTTAAAAATGTTTTATTAGGAAAATATCATAGGCCTTCAGAAATTTTATAATCATTTGGTCTTGATTAAATGCATTACCAGAAGAAAACAGACTCTGTAGCTCCATATACAAGCACCTTCAATTCCCCTGATTACTTCCAGAACTTGAGCTAATTCCAGGATCGGGGCTGCTGTGAATGATGTACAGGCTGTGCCCGGCCAAGGAGCATGTGGGGACAGATTCGTACACCAGCAGGCTCCCTCCACTGGGGCAAGCCAGGGGCACATTCTACAATTCACATACAGACATGCATGCTCTCAGTGCCCTGTGCCTACTAAATAGATCAGAAACAACCCAAACTTCCTCTACCTAGTTACCTACAGAATTCATGAGAAAATAAATCCAGAGATACACAGGTTTGAAACACTGGACTGAAACAAGTTGAACTGCTTGGAGTCTTTACAGATTGGAACACATCTGAAAAGTGCTTACAAACCATGGTGGCTTCTGATGAGGCTGTGATGGGATTGATTTTCCCATTTTTGAATCAAACACTTTTTCTTCATTTTAGGTGACAAAAGGCTTAGAAGGTATATTGAAAAGCATAGTAGTGTTGGCTTCCCTGGGACTCCATTGCCTGTCATGTAGCCCTTCTGGGCAGCCTGGTGTGGAACCCACTAGAATCATGGCAGGGCACGCACAATGCTCCACTTACATCCAGCCACAAGCATGCTACACATTCTTTATACAACCTGGCTGCTTTTCGCAGAGAGAAAGAGTGGGGCTGATGGTGATGTTTGATGTTTACTTATTGTGCATTCTAGCTGACTCATCCCCAGAAATAAGTTAACCTAGTACCTGAAATAACTAAAAGCACAGATGAGTAAAAAGTGGTTTCTGTTACATTTGCTCATTGTGACATGATCTGTTCTGCACATTCCATATGTTCTGTGTTTGTGCAGACCACTCGGTCTCCTTGTCTTTAGAGGTAGGATCCTACCAAAGAGCAGGCATTTAATATTTTTACAATTATAGCAGCTATAACTATTGGTATGTAGAAGTCCAAAGCATACTAGCCACTGCACAGAAGAGGAATACATGGTATATCCACTGAAATATTATTTACTTTCTCATACACGTGTGTGTAAATTTTAAAACAGGGGAGTGTATTGGCTAAGATTTTATAACGCTGCACTTCTTTCTTTCTGGAAACCATCTAAGCAGTCTGAAAATAACCGTATTGAAATTACCAGAATGGCAGGGAGCAGAAGAAATCAGACTGCCTAAATTCAGCTTCCCATCCCACACGGAGTAGCTTGGTACTTGACTGGATCTTTTGAGTATCCATTTCCTTCTCTGGTGTATGGAGCTAATAATGCCTACTTTGCAGTTTTGTATGGGCCTGCAATTCCAGGCTGAGGGAAGATTTCTCCAAAATATGAATGGTATAGGACAGCAATGAAAATTAATCTGATTATCATGAAAAAAATCCACAGTACTTACTTCCCAGTCATGTTGGGACCAGAAAGATTCTAGAGCATTGGAGACAGACAACCCAGGCTTAAAATTGGACTGCTTCTTCCTAGGTATGTTAAGAGTAAGAAAATGTCTCAAACACTGTGTACTTCGGCTTCTTTGTTTGTAAAATTGGATGAGAATATGTTGGTGTAAAAAATCAAGTGATATAATTTGTACCAATAAATCGAGATTATATGTTGAAGTTAAAATGAGATTATGTAGGACAAAGTTTAATAGAAGGCAGCTCTTCAGTTTTGTAAACAAGATTTCATATATTTTTGAGGTATTCTTTGTCCTCTGTACACTAGTTAACATTCTTTTCTTCACTTGAGTAAGCAAACTCCCATGGTCCCCCAAGTTTGACCTCCAGGAACATGAGAGTAAGGACACAGCTACAAGGACCCTGCTGGACTGAGAACCACTCATGATATCCCTGTTGCTGACCCTCTGAAGAATCTGCCTCCAACACCATGAGGTTTCCACCCCACCCTGATGTAATTCACCATCACCACACCCCATGCCCACCCCCCAGGGGGGAGACGGTATCAGGGATTTCTCTCGCTTCTCACTGCTGTGCATTACTGGTACCAGGGATGAAAGACTCTCTTCCATCAGCCTCTTAGCCCTTCAAGAATACTAAATTTCAAACATATGAGACCTGAACTAGGATGGTGACAGTGGAGATCAAAAGGAAGGAGCTAATAAAATTGTGTAGATGAAAAATAAACTAGACATGGTGATGCTGGCCTTCATGGACAGCAGAGGAGTGTGGAGAGGAAAGAAAAGGACTATGAGCCAGCTGTGGCAGCACATACTTCTGATCCCAGCACTCTGGGAAGCAAGGACAGGAGGATCGCAGTTCCAGCCCAGCCTGGGCAACTAAGCAAGACTGTGTCTCAAAATAAAAAATTTAAGGTGTGGGGGGGGTACTTTGGATGTAGCTCAATGTGTAGACCTTGAAATCAACCCCGTTCCCAAAAACACTCCTTAAGATTCATACATAAGTAGGAGTCACAAGTATTTTCATTGCTAGCACCACAATTCTTTCTCCTATTCAAAATGTAGACGTGTTTAAGCTTTTATGTTGATGTTCATTGGAAAACTAGGACTGACCGTGTAGACATTAATTGAGTGGAAGCATCGCAGAGGAGAAACAGCTGTGATATTCAGGAATACTCCAGCATAGTGATCTAGTCTAATCCCGTTAGACACGATCGCATAACGGCACCATCTGCGAAATGCAAAGCACAGACCGGGAGGGGGCGGGGGCCAGATTCTGTCGAGGAGCAGAAATCATACAGGCAATAAAAATGGGAGGAAAGCATGGGCCGAGTGCCAAGATTATCAGTGTCTCCTTCGGGCCCCTAATGCACGATGACTGCATCATGAAGCCATTTCAGACAGTTAGACTCAATGAAATAAAATGACTCATTGTCTGTTTTAATGAGTGTATATGTGTGTGTGTGTCTAGTGTAAACAAATAAGTGAGCAAGACAGAACCTACACACAAGAGGAAATAAAGGGATGGCTTTACCCAAAGGGAATAATGCATTTTAATTAAGCCTTGAGCTCCTTGAAATTGTTGACTTGAAGTTTGGTTGAACTAAGTTCAAATTTTGTAGTGAAAGTTTATTTTTCCATCTCAGACTGCTACTCAAGTTTGTATGGAAAGCAAAACATCACATCCTGATTGAGCAAGATTTTCATGATTTCATTCTGAACACATTGGCAATTAGACTATTACATTTCTTGTAAAAAGAGCTTATGAATTTACATTGAATTGAATTAATTCAAATGAAAGAGTTCTTGAACTTGAATTGAGTGGTGTCATGAAGGGGAAACAAAAAGAGGTGGAGGAGCTGAGTTTGAGACCAGTCCTCCCAGGTGGAATTTTAGTAACCCAACTTCTCTGGGCTTCCTTTCCTCACCTAGAAGGAAAGGAGGGGTAGGGTTTTTTTCTCCTAAGGTCTTTTAACTCTCAACTTGGATTCCATAATCCCAGGTGAACTACCTTCTCAGACTGCACTGGAATACTAGGCACATTACTAAGGATTTAAAGGAAAATAAAAAAGATTTAGTGAAATTATACAATTATATTGTTTGACCTGGTTATTTTCTTTGTTCTAGTCCAGGATCCCACATTGAATTTCATTGTATATCCTTAATTTCCTCAATTCTATAACAGTCCCTTGTTTAAAAAAAATTTTTTTTAAATGTTTGGTTGTTTGAGACAGGGTCTTGCTATGTAGTTCAGGCTGGACTAGGGCTCACTGTGATCCTCCTGCCTCAGCTTCTCGAGTGCTGGGATCACAGAGCTGTGTGGGCCACCATGCCTGGCCTCTCTTTCCCTTTTACTGTCAACTTTTGACACCTGTGAAGAGTACTGGCTGGACATTTTCAGACTGCGCTAAATTAGGTTTCTCAATGTTTGTTCATCGTGACACTGAGTTACATGTTTTGGGTAAGAGTACTTCACAGTATATCATGACCTCTTGGTGTATCTGAACAGCAGGTCACAGATCTCTGTTCATTTTGTACTTCCATCATTTGTGTGAGGTCCTGTCAGCCGGGGGACTGCTGCAAAGTTGCTATTTCCCCCTTTGGAACAATCCTTTGGAACAATAAATATTTCTGAAAGAGATTAGAAGACTATGCAAATAGCTTGTTTATCATCATGCTTTTGCCCACTAAGTTTGCATTCCATACTGAGCCTCACCTGCAATAATTATTTCTGCTCAGTCGTGATTTTCTATTTCTTTTTTTCCCATTAAGTTTACTGGTACATTTTAGGTTTAAAATACACTTACATTCACCATTGGGATCTTGTACCTTTATACAATGTATCTTGGTTCTTATTCCCCCCCCCATTCACCTGCCCTCCCTTCACCCCCTCCACCCTTCCCTATATGCAAAGACTTTGTTTCCATTTTTTTCCTTTTCTCATATTTTTTCTTTTCCTTTTATTCCTTTCCCCTAACCCTCCCACTTCCCTGCTCCTTTAGACCTTATCTTCCTGTTACACAGTATCAGTAATACATTTTTTAAATTACAATAT
>NW_004624796.1:12003616-12065681 GCF_000247695.1 Heterocephalus glaber
CATCTCATTTCCCTTTGGGGTTGCTGTAGGTGATCTGGAAGTCTGGTTTTGAGACTTATTTACATGTTTTCTCATTTTGACTGGGGGGGCAGGGGCGTGCTGTTGGCACCCACATGGATTACCTCCTCTGAGCTGGGAGAGGTGGGACAGCAGCTGGGAGCAGTGGTAGGGATAGTGGCCCAAGAGCCCTTTCCTCTGGGCTCGGACCAGTGGGAGGGATGGTGGCCGGGTAGCCCCTTCCTGGACCAGGAGCAGTGGGTCGGTGGCTCAGAAGCGCCTACCTCTGGGCCGGGAGTGGTGTGACCCAGTACCGTGGTCTGGTGGTCCAGTATCCTCTGCAT
This sequence comes from Heterocephalus glaber, assembly GCF_000247695.1. The sequence goes on from NW_004624796.1 coordinate 12,003,958, forward strand.
TTTTGTAGTTTGGAACCAGGTGGCTGTACATAGGAGCAGGGGACGGTGTCCAGTGGATTGCTCCTGGGGCGCGGGCTGATTCGGTGTGTTCCTCGTGACTTGCGACCTCAGTAGGTTGTCCGCAGACCTGCCTGTCTGCAGCGGGCTGGTCAACATATATTTTGATCACACCTCATAAAATAGAACAATTATAATAATATGTATCATAAAAATTATGTGAATGTGTTCTTTCTTTCTCTCTTGTATTATCTTATTGTACTATACTCACCCATTGTGTGATGACACAAGATGAAAAGTGTCTGCATAATGAGATGATGTGAGGCAAATGATGTAGGCACTGTACTTTAACATTAGGCTACTACATAAGGGATACTTAAATTCAAGCATTGTGACACCACTGCACTGCATCTGATGCCCAAGATGGCTACTTAGTGACTAATGAGTGGGTAGCATATACAGTGTGGATATGCTAGGCAGAAGGATCACTTATGTCCTGGATGGGAAAAGCATGACAGTGCAAGATTGTACCACTATATTCAGCACAGTGCACAATTTAAAATTTATTTTTTCTGGAATTTTCCACTGATGGTTTTATATATCCATAAACATGTGAATATATTTTGTATATCCACATGTATATTAGGTTCATATATAAATATAGACACAGTTAACTGCAGATAACTAAAAGTACAAACACCAAAGTGCTGATAAGGGGAAAGTACTGCATTTATATTGAAAATGCTTACTTTGTACTTTTCATTTTTATTGGCACATGCTTGCAGTGCATACTGATTGCATTCCTTTAGGGGCTTGGGACAGGCACACAACATGTCTTAATGCTTTTTTCTCCTCTCCCCTCCTCTCCTCCCTGGCTCCATCTCTTGGTTCCTTACCTTCCCCTTTGAAATGCATCTGTCTCCCTGTTTCCTCTTCTCTTTTACCATACTGTGGACTTCTCATATAAGAGAAACCATGTATTCAAGCTCGTGTGTCTGATTTATTTAAAATGTTTAGAATGCAAGTTATTTCACATTTCTTTGTACAATTGTGTAGTCTATCTCAGGATAAATTCCTAGAAGTACAAGTGCTTGGTGGAAACTATGCATTGTCGTACACACCAACAAACCACAAAGAAAATCATGCCAGTTTATACTCCTGCAACCAGAACACATGGATTCTTATTCCTCAGCCCTCAATGCAACATTGCCTACCTCTAATCTTTGCATCTTTTCCAGTTTGGGAAGCTAAACACGATATGTCATTTGCATTCCTTTGATGATTAGTATGATTGAATATCTTTTCATATATTTGTTGTTCATAAGTTTTTATGTCAATAGTTTACAACCTTTTTATTAGAATGCTTATAGCTTTATTAATTTGTATGAGTTTGTTACAAATTAAGCATAATACTAAACTTTTTTTACTAGGTGGCAAACATTCTCTTAAGCATAAAAATATTCATATGTGACCAGATGTACATATTATAACATTTCCCCACTTCTTTCATTTCTCATTCAACCTTGCTCAGTTTTGATTTTGTTTTATTGAAAAAAAGGGGTCAAACTTTCAAGTTTCTTTATGATTTCTATGTTTTTGGCCATGTTTAAGGAGGTCAGCCCTTTTGAGTGATTATAATTTTTTCTTACAATTAGTATTTTTATGTTTCCATATTTCAAATTTATTTGGAAGTTTTATACGGCAATTGTTATTATCCAAAAAGTATTCTAAAATAGTAAATGATTTTAATTACAAAATAAAGAAGAAGATATCCAATGGCATTTTTAGAAGAGTTTAGTATTAATATGTTTCCCATAAAGACTGTGGCAACAAGAGAGGAGAAGCAGGTACCAGGAGGAAGGTGAGAGACAAGAAAAGCTGACTGAGCTTACAGGATGGAGGTGCTGAGGAGAACAGAGATCCCATGGAATGACTCTGGGTGACCCTTTAATCTAACGCTGTCCCCTCTCCTCCTGTCTCCCCTTCTGAATGTTCCCTTCTCCTACGTAGTTCCCACTCATCATCTTACCCATTCCACTCTGCTCACCCGATCCAATTCTCAAATACACGCTGAGAACAAAGCTAATGTTTTCAAATAGAACTTTTTACACTTTTAAGATTTCTTTCATTGTTAGTGAAATCAGACTCTACAGTTCAAGCACTATTTTAAAAGCTTGGGTCTTTTCTCCTTCCTCATTTAAAAAAATAACAAATTTGGAGAACAAAATAGAAAACATAGGTGTAATACATCTCCTGTGACCTTCCATTTTCAGGGTAATTTTTTTTCTTGCGGACTGATCCCATGTTTATGCTAATGTCTCTTTTCTGTTTCCATAAAAGTGCTCAGTTGTTCCTTCAAAGCCAAAAGGAAAATAAACTATGTTTCTCAGGCAATGCAAAGCAATAGCAAAGGCTTCAAGCACTTGAGAACATTCTTTGATTAAGTGGAAAGAACCAATTTTAGTCTCCCGTTATTTCTTCCAGGTGGAAAAAACTAGTTAAGTGCGTATATACAAAGAAGGGCGGTGTTTTTCACTGGTTTGTTTTTAGATCTACCTTTAAAACATTTCTCTGAGAAAGGAAAGTAGTTACTGATATAAGTAAGACCCGTTATTTCAAAGTAAGGGAGAACGAAGTTTTCGTAGGTTTGAATGCAAATATCACTACCAAAGTCATTTTTCTCTAGTTTATCATTTAAATTCCTAAGAACCAAATTATTCAAGTTTTTTAAAAAAGTATAGTTTCTGAGTGCATACATATATGTGTATATGCATATATACACAAACATAGAGAGAACATACCTAACAAATACCTATACATAGAAATATGTATGTTACATATATATGTTTGTATGTTTATATAGTTTCTTTCTCTCTCTCTCAGAGAGAAACTACAGAAAATTTATCAAAGCCACGCACATATTTTGGAAAGAAAAGTTGGTTGGAAACTTAATCCAGCAAATCAGTTCTCCTCCCCTAGTGAGATCTGACAAATGTAAGGTCCTAAGCATAAATGCTTTGGCCTTTTCCAGCAGGCACAATACCAAGGTGGTGTTTCAAAAAACAAACATACTTTTGTGGTAGATAACTATTTTCTTGGCCTCTGCATAATTGTGGCCACATTCTTACAAAGAAAATTGTGGCCTGTTTTGCCAGTTATTTTATTTTTCCAGAGTAGGAAAATTCCCACCCTAAGGCTCAGAAGTCAAAGTCATTAAAGGAAACCTTCTCTTCCTCCTTACCTTTAGGTGGTGTTGCTCCATGTTTCACCTCTAGTGACAGTCTGGTTGTGAGGGAGCCTGTAATTATTTTCTAGACTCTGGAGCATGTGTGAGCACACTGGTCTCCCAGTACCTTCAGGTGCACAAGAAAAACCCCAGCAGAATTTCACTGGGGTTTGCACTAACCTGTCCAAATAATTGTCTTATTTTTCTTCGTGCCCTTCTTTAGTATGTTACACATTATTACTTATTCTATCGAGTAGGCACTTTTGAAGTGTCTGTTCTGTATCTGTCATTTTTTCTGATTATTATTTCCAAGGTTATTTCTTTATTTCATCCCACACCATTCCATGGAGTCTTTAGGATATGCAAACCTAAATATTCCTGCCCTGGAAAGGCTTACAATCTGATTTTCTTTTCCGTTTCTAGAGAGCTGATTCTTAAAATTCATCTGTTATTTACTCTTGGAGCCAAGAGCAGAGCACATAACTCCTCTTGTGTGTGACAGAGCTTTCCCATGCGGTGCCATGTCAGCAGATACACATTCAGGCCGAGGGCCACCTGCACTGCACTTGTCTAAATATCGGAATCTGGGATTACACAGAAAGAGCACAGGTCACTGTCCTGAAAATCAGTGGCTTTTTTTTCCTGTGACATGGCAAAAATCCAATGATATTCTGGAAGAGACAAATGTAGCAAAGAATTATGTGACAACAGTTGACAGAGTTGAGACTTTGGTATAGTTTATCATAATTTTAAAAAATGGCAGACTTTGAAACTTTGGCTTCTAGCTTCAAAGATTTAAGCCCATAGAAAAAGAGTTGTAGTCCATGATCATACTCAGCTGTTTGATAGCCCTTTTCTTAATGCATTCATTGCACTAATACAGATCTCTTTAGGTAACCTTTGTTTGACTTATTTGGGCATTAGCATACATGTTTCATTAAATGCAGTTCTTTGGAGTCAAATCCTGAGCCTATTGTTGCAATCTGATTCTGTCCTTATAAAACATAAAACATCTGACTGTGGTTTTGATCCTGAAGATGCCTGAGTTCATTTTATTGAACGAAAATCTTAACAAGAACTTTTGTGTCTTAGGTCAAGTTGTCCCAGAGCAGACATTAAGACAAGAATTAGGAAGCAAGTAGCTTATTTGAGAAATGATCCCAAGAAATAATACTAAGGGAGTAAGAAGGAAAGATACGGAAAGGAAGGATTCAAAGAAGATTGTTAGCAAGTTGGTTGCCCTCTGTGGGCTCTGTGGAGCCAGGGCTCCATCCAGCTGGGAATGAAGGGAACAGGGATGATCATGCTTCCAGATGACCACCTTGAGGGACCAGGAAGCTGAGCTACTACTTGTCTTTTTTTTTTTTTTTGGTACTGGGGATCAAACTTGGGACCTTGCGCTTGTGAGGCAGGCAAAGGAACCACTGAGCTAAATCCCTAGCCCCTGAGCTACTTGTCTTTTAGGGTCCACCTGTAAATGCCAAGAGCTACAATCAGATGCTAAGGGCTTTCTACATACTGCCAGGTCTGACTTCTAATAGTTTGTGTGGTTAAACAAATTTCTATCTATGTTCATACTTTTTCTTCTATTATCTTTATCCAGTTTTAGGATTAACACAATGTTGATTTTCTAAAATGAGGGGAGAAGTGGTTTTTTTCCCCTGCTTTAAATGTTTGATATAATTTATTAGTTAAAATGTTTATGAGCCTGCTGTTGTCATATAGGTAGGTTTTCAAGCTAGGAATATACTTTCTTTAATAGGTGCTATTCAAATTTTATATTTCCTCCAGAGTTAGTTTCATTTATTTGTCTCCCAAGATACTTCTTAGAAGTTGTCAAATTTATTTCAAAACAGATATTTGTAATATGCTTTCTATATCCTTTTAAATTCTGTAAAATCTGTGGTAATGTCTCCTAGATCTTGATATTGTAATTTGAAAAATGTATAATTGATATTGTATAATAGGAAGTAAAGGTGTAAGGGAGCAGGGGAAGTGGGAGGGGTAGGGGAAAGGAAAGAAGGGAAAAGAAAAAATATGAGAAAAGAAAAAAAAGGGAAACAAGGTCTTTGCAAATGGGGAAGGGTGGAGGGGGTGAAGGGAGGGCAGGGGAAAAAATAAGAACCAAGATACTCATGTAATGGTACAAGATCCCAATGATGAATGTAACTGTATTGTATACCTAAAATGTACCAATAAACTTAATGGGGGAAAAAAAAGAACCAGGTCATTATAGTCTGGAAAGATGAGTACCAAGGGAATATGCCTATGTGGGGTATGACTGAAAAATAAGCGAGTGATATTTTTAAAAATTTATTACAGTAAAAGACACATAGCCTTTAATGCCACTCTGAATATTGTCTCACATCAGACACACTTAACCCATCCTTTCTGTCACTTTTCTTTTTTATTAGTATACACTTGCATTAATGATTACATTCCTTGTGTGGAGTTGGGCCATGCATATCACACATCTCAATTCTATTTTCATCCCCTTTCTCTCCACTTCCTCCCCGCTCCCTCCTTCTCTGTCTAAGGAATAGCTGGTAAAAATATTGTCCCAATCTGTAGGTTTTCTTCTCACTCTGTTAGTTGTTTCTTTGCTATGTGGAAGTTTTTAATTTAATATGATGTTCCCATGTGTTGATTCTTTTTTTGTTTTGTTTTGTTTTTTCCTTTTTTGGGGACCAGGGATCGAACTCAGGACCTTGCACTTGCAATGCAGGCAGCAGAACTCCTGAGCTAAATCCCCAGCCCATGTGTTGATTCTTGATACTATTTCTTATGCTGTTGGGGTTCTGTTCAGAAAGACCTTGCCTATGCCTATGTCTTCAAGAGTTTCACCTATTTTATCTTCCAGCACATTGTTTTTGATTTAACATTTAGGTCTTTGGCTGACTTTTTAAAATCCATTTTGATTTTAGTTTAGTATATGGTAAGATAATAGGTCTAGACTCAATCTTCTGCCTGTGTATAGCCAGTTTTCCCAAATCATTTATTAAAGAGGCTGTCTTTCCTCCTGTGTATGTTTTTGGTCCCTTTGTCAAAGATAATAGCTGAATGTGCTTAAGGTTGTTTCTGTGTCTTCTGTTCTGTTCCGTATATCCACATGTCTGTTTTTGTGCCAGTACCGTGCTGTTTTATCGCTGTAGCTTTGTGATACAACTTTAAATCCAGGGTTTTGGGGCCTCCTACTTTGTTTTTGTTACCTAGTATTGCTTTTGCTCTTCTGAGTCTGTCTCTTCTGGTTCCATATGAATTTTAGGATTGTTTTCTCTAGATCTGTGAGGAAAGCTGTTCATACTTTGATTGGGATTGCATTAAATGGATATATCCGTTTTGGAAGTATGGGTATTTTTTTTTTTACTGTATTAATTCTGCCTGTCAAAATACAGGGAATGTCTTTCCACTTTCTGAGGTCATCTTCAATCTCCTTTTTCAGAGTGCTGTAGCTTTTGTTATACAGGTTTGTCACTTCCTTAGGTTAATTCCTAACTATTTAATATTTGGCAATGCTATTATGAATGGTATTATTTTCCTAATATGACAGTGAGTTCATTATTGGTGTGCAGGAAAACTATTGATTTTTATGTGTTGGTTTTGTATCCTGCTACATTGTTGAATTCGGCTAATAATTTCAGGAGTCTTTTGGTCAAATATTTTGGGTCTTCTAGGTAGAGGATCTTTGACTTCTTCCTTTCCTATATGTATTCCTTTTATTTTTTTCTCTTGCCTTATTGCTTTGACTAATATTTCAAGAACTATAGTGAACAGGAGTGGTGATAGTGGACTCTGTCTTATTCCTAATTTTAGAGAGAAAGATTTCAGTTTCTTTTTTCCCTGATGTTGGGTGTTGGTGTGTTATAAGTGGCTTTTATCAGATTGAGATAAGATCCTCCTATACTATTTTCTTCACAGTCTTTATTATAAATGGATGTTGGCTTTTGTGAGATTTTTTTTCTATGTTTATTGAGATGGTCATGTGATTTTGTCCTTACTTCTGTGTATGTGATGGATTACATTTTATTTGTGCATATTGAACCATCCTTGCATCCCTGAGGTGAAGCCTACTTGGTCATGGTGTATGATCTTTTTGGTGATTTGTTGCATTCTATTTTCCAGTTTATGAGGATATTTTGTATCTATATTCACTAGCAATTGGTGTATAGTTCTCTTTTTTGGTTGGATCCTTGTCTGAATTTGGAATCAGGGTAATGCCAGCTTCCAGGAATGACACTGGGAGTACTCCTTTCCTTTTAATGTCATTAAACAGTTTGAGCAGTATTGGTGTTAGATATTCCCTAAAGTTCTTGTAGAATTCAGCAGTGAATCCACTGTGACCTGGGCTTTTCTAAGCTCGTTGTGTTTTTATCACTACTTCAATTTCATTGCCTGTTATTGGATTATTCAGTGTGTTTAAATCTTGGTTCAGTTTTGGTAGTTCATGTGTATATAGGAATATCATCATTTCTTCTGAATTCTCAAACTTATTTCCATTTGAGTATATGAAGTAGTTGCTGATAATCATATGAATTTTGGTGGTATCCATTGTAATTTCAAGTTTTTTATTTCTAATTGGATTGATTTGTGTCTTTTCTTTCCCTTTTTCTTAAGATTCACTAAGGATATGTCTATTTTGTTTATTCTTTTGAAGAACCAGCTCTTCCATTCATTGACTTTTTATGTATTTTAGTCTCAATTTATTTGACTGATTTCTGCTCTAAACTTTATAATTTTCTTCCTTATACTAACTTTAGACTTGAATTGTTCTTATTTTTCTAGGACATAGAAGTATATCATTAGGTTATTTATTTGGGCTCACTCTATTGTTTATTACCTGGGTATACATAGCTATCAGCTTCCCTCTTAGGACTGCTTTCATTGTGTCCCATAAGTTCTGGTATGTTGTACTGGCTTTATTGTTTACTTCTAGGAACTGTCTTATTTCTTTGATTTTTCCTGTGACACATTCATTATTCCAGAGTGTATTGTTTAATTTCCACACATTTGCATAATTTCTGTGGTTTCTTTTGCTGTTGAATTCTAGTTTCATTGGACTACAATCTGATAATATGTATGCTTTGATTTGAATTATTTTACATTTACTTAAACACACTATATTGGTGAGTATGTAGTCTATTTTGGAGAAAGTGCCATGTTCTGCTGAGAAGAATGTGTATTATATTGTTGTTGGGTGGAATACTCTAGATACCTATTTAAGTCTATTAGTTTGAAGGCTTGGTTCAACTCTGATAATTCTCTGTTGAATTTTTGTTTAGTTGACCTACTGGTGGTAGTGGGGTACTGAGATCTCCCAGTATAATTGCATTAAAGTTTGTCTGATTTTATGTCCATGGGCATTTATGAATCTGAATGTGCTTCATTGTTCAGTGTATATATGTTTATAATTATTATTTCTTCCCATTGAATTGTTCCCTTAACCAATAAGTTTTACCATTCTTTGCCTCTTCTGATCAGGTTTGGCTTAAAGTCCACTTTGTTTGAAAATTGGATAGCTACTCTTGTTTCTTTTTGGATTCTTACTGCATGGAATATTCTTTCAATCCTTTAATTTTTGATGCCTAAATTTCTTTTGGGGTTAAATCTGTTTCTGTAATACAGCATACCATCAGATTTTGTTTCTTGACCCATTCTGCCAATCTGTCTATTAGCTAGTTGAGATCCTTCACAGTGAGATTTACTACTGAAAGGTAGTGACTCTTGCATTACTTTCCTGTTGCTGATTCCTTTTCTTTCTCTTCTACTAAATTGCTCACCCTTCCTGATGCATTCATTCTATTGGACATTCTGGCATTGTTAGTTTCATTGTCTCTTTTTAGGACATCCTTAAGAAGTTTTTGGAGGGCTAGTTTGGTGGTCTTAAAGTGCTCTTCGTCATGGCAATATTTTATTTCTCCATCAATTTGGAAAGATCGTTTTGCAGGATGCATTAGTCTGGGTTGGAAGGTTGTGGTTTTTTTAGGGCTTGAAACACTTCACTCCAAATTCTCCTAGCCCTTAAGATTTGTATTGAGAAATCTGCTGTAATTCTGATGAATTTTCCTTTAAAACTAATTTTTGCTTTTCTTTAACTTTTAAGACTCTGTTCTTGTGTTGGAGTTCTGGGATTTTGATTATGATATATCATGGAGAGGTTATTTTCCTATCTTGGCTATTAGGGCTCCAGAGGGGGTTCACAATTATCTGTGTGTTAATTTCCCATAATAGGAAAGTTTTCTGATATCACTTCGGTAAACAGGTATTTTATGTCATTTGTGCTGTCTTCTGATTTTCCACTAATTCCAATTAATCTTAGATTCTTTGTGTGATCTAGCAGCTGTTAGATCCATTTTTCACAGTGTCTTATTGTTTTTTAAGGTATCTTTCAATAACTGGTCACTGACAACAGGCCTGTCTTCCAGGTAGTTCTGACACTCTGTCCTCACAGTGGTCACTTCTGCTGCCCATACTTCCAGGAGAATTTTTAATCTCCTACATTTCTGTTTGATATGTTTTAATGGACTCTTAATTCTTTTCTGTGCTGGTCATTCCTGTTTTGCATTAGTTTGTTTAGCTCATCTAGCTTTTAACTAGTGTCTCCTGTTGGCTTGCTGATCATTTAATTAGGATCATTATCTCTTTAATTATATCTTCTTTGAACTCATGAGCATCTTATTGGTTTTTTAAAATCTCCTCTGCTATACTTTAAAATAATTTGGGTATGTGTCTTTTGATTTCTAACCCCCTTAATGGCCCCTAGATCAGTATGGGGAAGGTGGGAGTTTTTGAAGGCATTTTGTTGCCTTACTTTCTCGTGTTTCTATTTGTTTGCTTATTTGTATTGATGCTTATGTGTTGATTATAGCGGAAGACTTTTTTGCTAGTATGGAGACCTCTTTAGGTAACGTCTTATTTTTAATGATGCACTCTTGGTATGGCTAACTTGGCATAGCCATTTGCCTTTGTCCCAGAATCCATCCCCCCTCCACCTCCATTTATTTGGGAGAGGAGGTTTCAGTATATTTGGTTCAGTACCCATTTCACCTAGAATGGATCACAATACTATTAATAACACTAAAACAATCCAGATATTGGCATATAGAGAAAACCTATTGATAGCAACAATTGTGTAATTTTGGCTATGGTAATTAAATCAACAACAATAATAGTATCAAAGACAAACTGGATGCTTACATACCATAAGAACCAATAATATACCACTTTTAACCATAAAAAGGAGATCTATGATTATAGTATAAACACTAAGACACACTAAATATTGACCTAGAGTAAATATCTACTAAATGGAACAACTTTACCTCCACTTACAATAGAAGATTCTTCAACGGTAGTAGCACATAGTTAACTATATAGAGATAAATAAAGGAGAAAAATGGGTCCAAATTTTTTTTTGTATTTCCAACTGAGTGTTTTACTTTAGAAGTCAGCAAGTCATAGTCTTCTCTGCCAAGCTTTATGGCCTGTGGAGTTGGGAGGTACCCTCCTTGCTCCAGAGGCCCCTCTGTCCATAAACCCCAGACTTTGGCCATCTTCCTAGCTGACATGTGTCCCCACTCATGTTGGTGAGCAGAAAAGCAATCAGACCACCTGTCTCCACTGGATATGGGCAGCAGGGTAGGGGCTCAAACAGACTACTGGACTCAGTGGCAACACCTTCAGACCCAGCCATCTCTGAAAGCCAGAACAGCTAGACCTGGCCTCCCAACATGTTGTGCAGGGCCTTGTAACCTTCCCTGCCTGTGCTTGAACTTCTCAGGGTATCTAACTCTAGTCCTCACCATCTTATGGCTATCTCCCATAGCCGTCCTCACCCAGTCACTGTAGTTGGGTAACAGTAACAATCCTTGGAGAGAAGTTGCATTGTAGTTTTTTGGTGGCTTAGTACCACAGATCAGCCCATTCCCAAAATGGTGCCTGATTAAATTCTCTCTGCCTATATGGCAGTTGATGCACTTCTCCAACTCTATCCTGCCCCATTCTCGGGATAAAATCCCATGTTGTTTTTGCAGTTTGCAACACCTGCCTTAATGAATTAATTGCCACAATGTCCTGAATTGATTCAAAATGTTTACCTCTCATGGTCATTTTGATTTTGTAGAAGAGCCAGAAATTACAAGGTGCCAGATTGGATGAATAAGGTGAAGGAAGACACACTCCAGTGTCTTTATGAGCCTGCCTTTCCATTGGATGAAACTCAGCAGTCACATTAATCATATTTTTGATCACACCTTGTAAATCATTTTTCAGCACAAACTCTCTCATGTCAATTTAATTCCGTTATAAGTTTAGATATGGAGCACCAGGCTAAAATGTCTTTCCCCCTTTTTGTTGTTGATGAGGTCTTTTTTTATTTTTTTACAATTTAGTTTCCATTTTTCACTTCTGTTTTACTAGAATTAAGCAATAATAGTTTCAATTGTTTTCTTCTATGGCCCCTGTTCTACCACATCTGATTCTCTTAGATTTTACTGTGCAATTTAGCCATTGTCATTTCTGTTTGTTTGATTGCCTCCACCAAGAAAAAATGTTGTAGATTCAATTAAGAAAAACAGATAATTTTGCCTAAATACTTGTCAGTCAGGGAGATAATTGTGTACACTCACCTCGGGTATACTCACCATCCACACTGTGAAGAGCAAGTGGTTGTTTCAAAATGACAATCAGAATGTTCCTCTTTAGGTGTAAATAATCTCACCTCATACAGTTGTTGTTGGCAAGGGAGAAATGAGACAAGATTTGCAAGGACGCTGATACATAATATGTGCTGAGCACTTGCAGTTTTCTTTTTCCTTTCCTTGGGTGTGTACCTTGAGTCTCGAGGATGAAGGAAATGATTTTATGATGAGTTTCTTAAGCATTTTTAGGAAGCTCGCCTTCATAAAAGCAGAAAGTTTTGAGATCTGATTCATGTGTCATGTTACATTGGCTATACTCTTACATCCTCTCCAAAATGTCTTCAGAAAGGTGCTGTTTGCTCAATTTATGGCTCTCACACTGCAATCAGCATTTTGGGATGCTCTATGTGCTACTCATGATCCTGAACTTAGTAAAAGTTGGGTATCCCTTATCAAAAATTATTGAGGGTGGGGGATGTAGCTCAGCAGCACTGTGCCTGCTTGGCAAGTTTAAGGTCCTGAGTTCGATCCCTGGTAATGGAAAAAAAATGATTGAGACCAAAATGTTTAGAATTTCAGACTTTTGAAATATTTATATACACATAAGGAAATATCTGGGGATGGGACATAAGTCTAAACATAAAATTCACTTGTGTTTTCTATACACACCTTGCACACGGAGCCTGAAGATCATTTTAAACAATATTTGTTTAACTTTGTGATTGAGGCAAAGCTTCATGGTGTGAAAGTTTTCACTTAGGGTGGCATTTCAGTGCCCAGAATGGTTCAGGTTTCAGAGCATTTGGATTTTGGATTAGTGATGCTCAATCTGTAGACAGTGTCTATAAAATCTATGCATGCACTTCATGTTTTTGTCTTTTTTAGATCTACTTGTGGGTGCATTTGGAACAGGAAAAGTGGCTGTTTACAGGTATGTGATTGGTGTGTGCAGATGTTCTGTGAATCGTTTTAAGTGCATTTCCTTTTTGTTGTCTGTTTGGTCTTAAATACTTTATTCCAGTTATTTATTCTGAAGAATGTTTATATACTTATTTTAAAGTCTGGAGGTCTATTTGCCCTCAATTTTCAACCTTCAATATTTTTATTCTCATACTTTATGATCAGATTTCCAGCCTCTAACAATGTAACATTAAATAAGAGATTAAACAAAGCCAATCCTAAAATGACTGTCTTTTTAAATGTTAGATAATTTTAATTCTCTGTGCTTTCAAAATCAATGAAATGTGCACCTTCAGAGAAGGGTTGCAGAAGGGGATATTGTTCCCATTTTCCCTGGTTTCTGCCATCAAGCCTGGAGGCTAAGTGATGGAACAGGCCATACCAAGAATTGGTTTTGTCCAAAACCAGGTATTGAGTGGCAATTCAAATGCAAAAGGATAGCTTCAAATCCTGGCCATTCTGTACACTCACTGATTTGTAGTCTTGGACAAATTTCTGTAACTCTGTAAGCCTTAGCACTTTCATTTGTAAAATGGGAGTAACAATTCTTCCTTTATAAAGTTACTTTTATTGAAAGGGTTCAGTGAAAATCTGCATGCAAAATACACAGACTAGTAACTGGTTAGATAATTGATGCTTAGAAACTTTAGATCTTCTTTAAATAGTGTTTAGCAAGAATTCAAGGAACTAAATCAGGATTTCTAAACAAAAGACAAATAAGTGGACTGGGCATGTGGTGCTAATCCATCCAGCTCTCAGAGAGTGTCTAAGGTTCAGTTTTCAAAGTAGGTAAGATTTACTTCTTCATCGGTCCCACAACAAACTCAGTGAGGGCAGATTTACACCAGTCACCCTCCGCCCCAGGTTCTAGAAAATCAGATGGTTGAAACTTTATAGCCTCTGGGTACGGCTGGTGGTGGCCGTGAAGGTGGAACACTCTGAGCTGCTGGGGAGAAGCTGACTGTGTCCCAGCTCCACCCCCACGGCGACAGTGAGAATCTGCCCCAGCCTTGGTACAGATGCTCTGTTTTCCATGAGCTGCTCCCACTCAAGTAGGAGGACAACAAGGAATACATGCAAGGCTATTCCTGTAAGATAAGCAACTCATCTCACAAAAAACGCTGGCTCATGGGCGCCTCATTCATGGATTGATCAACCCCAACAGAATGTCCTATTCAACCTTATCTTCTTCCCTTTACCTTTCCAAGGATCAGAACCCCCTTTCTCTTCCATTAACCTCTCTTTCTTCTGCCACGGGTCTGCCATAATAAACCTCATGCCTGCGTAATTCTATTTTATCATCTGATTTTTCAACAATTAGAACACAATATTAAAAATAATATAAAATAAAGTACAGATAAATAGCATAGAGGAACTTAGGAAAAATCCCAGTGGACTCCATGTGGTAACCATGAAGTTGTTTGAAGTAGTGCCCTAAACATTCTGCCCCAAGACGCAATCTCTCTGTCCATCGGAAGAAAATGCATCCAACATGGCTCAATGCGTGTAGAAATCCGGCAGCTCTGGCTCCCGGTAATCATATCCTGTAATCAAGCTTTAAAAATTACTTCACTCCCTTCCTGTGTGAATTATCTTACTATCCTTGCCTGGGTGGCTAGAATGGCTTTTACTCTATGCTGGTTCCTCTCCTCAAATGTGGTTACCTGCTACAGTCATCTGGAAAGAGTGTTTGAAATTGCAATAACCAGCCTGGGCCCCAGAAGTTCTAGTTCAGTTGGTCCATAAGTGTGGGGCTGAGTACAGTGTATGTTTAAAAGCTCCGTGGGTGGTTATGCTGTGCAGCCAGGTTGAGAACTATTGCTCAGGGTGAAGTACAGAATTATTCGGGAAACCCACCCTCATGTGTTCAGCTACATCTGCAGAACTCAGCTACAAAGTTATCGTTCGAAGTAGGACATTATCCATCAGCCAAGAAAATTTGTAAAATGTGAGTATTTACCATGAGTGGATGGAAGAGGATGTATTCTTTCCAAATATGGTTATGATACTTTAGCAAATCACAGAGCACTGTCACTGCAAGAGTGTTACAATATCACAAGTCTACTCCCTAAAGACAGCAGGTTTGTGGATGCAACTGTGCCCAGGCCACCCGTGTATCCTTAGGTTAGATTCATGTGCTACCAGAAGTGTTGAGAGGTAATTAGTAGAGTGATGCCCTCCTGTCCATGAAGTAAGCTGAATTCTTGGCACAAACTGGCAACATTGCAGGGGCCTCTTCTGTGAAGGGAGCTTCTGCCTGTAGCCAGTGGGGGCCATACACACGTTGTGGGTTTTTTTCCCTGCAGAGCAAGGCCGGTTGTGACTGTGGACACCCAGCTTCTCTTGCACCCAGTGATTATCAATCTTGAAAACAAAACTTGCCAGATCCCAGAATTGGTGACACCTGTGGCATGGTGAGTGAACCGGGTGTTTCTCAGACACTATTCTTACAAGACAAGCAACACCAACTCTGGCTTATGAACACCTCGTGCATGAGCTCAAGAATATTACTGTGGATTCAGATCACCTGGGTATCTTGTAGAATAAATGCAGATTTTGGTGCAGTATAGTGTAGGACCTGATGCTTTGCATATCTAGAAAAAGTTTCCAGAGCACTTTGTTGCTATAGGTCTGTGGACCAAGTCTGAGTAGCAAGGAAGCAGTCCTTCAAAGGGACCTGTGATGTGATGCTGACCTTTGGGTCTGTATCTACCATGCAAAGCGAGTTCTCTGCTCTATGGGCTCTAAATGAGATGAGAAGCACAAAAACATTTGGGGCAATTCCCACTGCAACACATCTCGGCAATCTCTGTGTTTCTTGACATTCTCAAATAAATGTTAAGCAAACTAAAAATAAAACACAATACCTTGACTCTGGCATTGGCGTGTGCTTATGGATCCCACTTTTCAGATGTAGTTTATGTCACCCTGTTTGAGTGGCTGCGCTTGGGTAAAATTACTGTTTCCTATGTGGAAAACATATGTCAGTTTTGTAACTGACCACGTACAGAAGGTAAACATTATGAAAATGGAGATTTTTGTGCCCTGACCTGGATTTTTGTGGTCCTGAAGCCATCATGAGGAATAGTGGCAGAATCACAGTTCTTTTGCCTGACCCTAGGAAGATGAGACTCAAGAATTTCCGCTGACTCATGTGAGTTACCTCAAAGGACAGAGTGGAGCTTGACTAAAACACAGACCAAGAAGATGCCACCTTGTTTTTAAATACATATGTAGTCCTCAAGGGTCAGAAGTCATCCAATTGGATCGTGTCATCAGGCCACATCCTCTGGAAAATACACTGGGAGGCTGAGACAGGAGGATTGTAGTTTGAAAGTAGCCTGAGCAACTTGGTGACTTAGCAAGATGCTGCCTGAAAATAAAAGATTAAAAGGCCTGGGGTTGTAGCTCAGTGTGAAGTCCCAGGGTTCAATCCCCAGTATCATAAAGAAAAAAAAAAGTTTTGAGATGTTGGAGATTTGCCCTCATTTTGCAGGAAATGTGGTCTAACTCGGGCAGCATGTCCAGTTCCTGAGGCTATCAGAATGTAGAACAAGCCAGTCCTGACCCAGAAAGTTATTTCTAGCCCACTGGAGCATGTTTTTGATGGCCTTCTGACAGGAGTTCATGCAGGAGTCAAAACTTTTGAGTGGAGGGTGGGAAGTTCCTAGGACCCTTAAGAATTCTTTTGAAAAACATCCTGCTGCTTGGAGCTCCTGCATAGGGAGGCGTGTCCTGGCCTGTAACTGCTTCTTAAAGGAGTTGGGAAATGCCCCAGCACATTTTAAAGTGGTTTAAAACCATAAAATAGTATAATGAAAACCTGATCTGAGAAAATATGCAAAATAGCCAGCATTTTCCCTTACCCTGGCGCGATTAAATGAACATTTAAATGAACTGTGAATGCTACTTGAGCATAGGTTAAAACTTCCATATCCCCCCAAGAAGTCCTCTTTTTGAGGGTTTCTAGCTCTGTGGACTTCTTTTAGTCACAGGTAGCACACTCTCCTGTGCAATGTGCTTTACTTGAACTAGTTTTTCCTAAGGAGCTTTAGTTTTATGGACTTTTTTAATGAGATGTAAGTAACATTAACAACATTATGGGACCCATTTGGTTTTGTAAAAAAAATTACTTTTAAACCAGGAAAGTTAATAGTTGGTTCAGTGGAGAATGCATAGCTCTGATTATTGTTATTATTATTTTCCTAGGAATTTAGCTTAGTTTTTCCAAAGTGATTGAGAGCCCTCTGTTGATTGTCTCTGGTGTAATTCTTGTCTGTATTTGATATAACCTTATACTATAAATCTGAACACTATTATGTAAGCTGTAGTTTACAGATAGTGTCTCACTACCATCACAGTAGATTTCTGTCTTTCAGTTGGCTATGTAGCTCTATAAAATGTCTGCTATTGGCACTACTCAGTTAGAAAAAGAAAATAAAATCTAGCTTGATGAGTATTAATATACCTATAAAAATAGTAAGCATGTTCATTTTGTAAACGTAACTATCTGCATCTCCAACCTGAAAAAAAAGCGTTTCAGATATGAGTAGCGTTAAGTGAAATCTGATACTTGCCATCGTTGACATAGGACTGAATTGTTGAGGGTGAAGAGTGAATTGCTTTGTACTTTTAAATCATGTTTCATGCGTATCTCATTCCTTCCCCACCATACACGACTATGAGCAGTCACTTTGCGGGGCCAGTGCTGCAGCTGAGAGTAGGAGTTGACTTGAGAGGCCCCTGGGTTGCGTTGTGCTGTCTTCTCAGCAGATCAGAGGCACTGCCCACAGTTTGGTTTAGATTTATGACTTGAAGGACCTGGGTTATTTCCATATTTTTTTCTGTTCCAATCAGACCCATTCAAAATAATAGAGCATGCTGAATATGACCATAAAATCCAGTTTGAAATTTTAATGCTAATTCAATAATAGGTCGTGGCTTTTGCTGACACCCT
Source organism: Heterocephalus glaber (assembly GCF_000247695.1). Next base: position 12,021,734 of record NW_004624796.1, read on the forward strand.
ACAGGTACTAATTAAATATTGACCCACAAGAGGACCTAATTCTGTGATCTATAAAAGCATATAGTGTATATATGTGTGTGGAAGTACATTTTTCTATTTTTAGAATGACCCTGTCAGTCCACAATTTTGAGGTTTTCTTTTTAGATCAAAACGCAGTTCTTGAAAATCTGTGACTTGACAAAGTCTTTTCTGCTAAAGACATTGTAAAGCCGGTAGTTTTAGGTCAGAGCCATTACCAATAATTCAGTAAGTTTTAGTGGTTATATTAAACTTGGATGAAAAACGTTAAAGGCATCCAGTTGCTAATGATATTGAAGTAATAGAAAAGGAAAATTAAGAAAGAAATATAGATGTATCCTGACACAGAATCCATAAATCAAGAGTAACCTTGAGCTAACATCATTTATCAAAGACCTTCTCACAAAAGAGGAAATAGTGTTCACTTTCCGAGCTGTAATTTATTCATTTTTCAAAAAGTATAATACTTTTGATTTGTTCATGTTAAATTACTGTATCTAACATTATTTTAATTTATACGTTGATAATTGATTTACAAATATGAATTTATATTATAAAAGCTAATGAGTTTTGTCTATGCAGAGTGAGGATAAATAGAAAAATGATAAATAGAAAAAACTCAACAGATGATTTTAATACATAGCCAAGTACTTCCAAAAAAGTCAGGCCCAGAAAAAATTCCAAATTTTGGAAGCCGAACATGCTACAGAATTTAAAGACATGATTAAGTATTCATCTTCCATGAATAATTCTAATTGAAGTAGAAGTGGGTTGGAATTTGTGATTTCTCTGGGGAAGTGGTGTAAACACTTGTAATAGCACAGATATGTCAGGAAACTTTTGGCTTAATGGTATGTGGCGAATTATTTACCCTGAAGGGAGACGTTGACTGAGGTCACTGAGATAGATGAATCCCAGATGTGACACATTTTCATTATGCTTGACACAGGAAGCTGACATATAATTAAAGTATGATTAGGGATTATTTACTCCTTTTGAATTCCATAGAAATATTCAGATCATGCTATAGTATTTTATTAGTAAAAATTTTGTCATTAAATTATAATATGTAGTTTTTATATTTCTACTTTCTTAGAAATGTGAAAAGACCCCATCTCTAATGCTGGCTGCTAGAATTTTTCAGGGGGGAGGTAAGAACATTCAGCAAAGTCGGGCAGAGATCACCGGGCATTTCTCATTCACTCCACAGCCACATATCAGGGCCATGTGCTGGTCATCCCACAAGCCATGTAGACATTTCTTTGGACTGAGATTAGGGCATGCTCAAGGCAAAACTATGAAATGTCTTTCATGCAGATCTATCCTCTATTGTCTTTATACCTGTGTCAGTGTGCCTACCGAGCTTGAGACAGCTGCTTTAAGTTCCTTGTTTACTTTCTTTCTCTCCTCCCTGTTTTTGTCTCTCTGCCTCCAATCTTACCTCCCCACAGCAAAGTACCACCAAGTTCCATTCTCCTTCAAGTGAGTGCCTCAAGCATTATGAAGATGCTTCTTAGGATCCAATTCACATTCTTTAGTGTAGTTCAAAGCCCTGTTCCAATCAGGAAGCCAGCCATGCCTCCTTCAACTTCCCCATCTTACTGGATGCTGCAGCCACACTATCTTTAGGTGCTGCAAATGGGGCCACATTCATGCTACTCTCCAGACATTTCCGCTACTGTCCCTCTCAGTATTGATAATTCTTCATTCTTTGGCACACGGAAGATACTCGTATGTATTCACAGAATAAACACAGCAGGATGTTAATTGATCAAATCCATTAACCTATAGTACTATTTTCAAGTATCGCCTTCTATGCAGTGTTATCTGTCTTTTTTTTTTTTTTTTTGGTACTGGGGATTGAACTCCTGACCTTGTGCTTGCAAGGCAGGTGGCGGAACCACTGAGCTAAATCCCCGGCCCTTGCAGTGTTACCTGTCTTAATCGTGTTAGTGCTGTGGTTGACTGTTGGGAGATATACAGCGCGTGCGTGTATGTGTGTGTGTGTGTGTGTGTGTGTGTGTGTATAAAACTAGAAGGATGGGGGAAATGATGCATGCATTTAATCTGGGATGAAGGAAAGGAGCATTTCTACTTCAGATTTAAAATTTACTCACCAATAAATTATTAACTATTATTTTCTCATAGCTTTTCTTTAAGAGTATGTGCATCTGTAGCAGGCCAGAGCATTCCAAATACAATAGGTGAGCTTGTTTTCATTTTTACTCTCTTCTACTATCATAAGAAAATTGAACAATAAGCATTTCTCTGCACAGACCCTAGAAAACTAGAGAGGCCCTTCTTAACACCTGAATGTCTAGTGCATATGTAGAACCTTGTACCTAAGTATGATGTTAATAATTGATGGAATTATTATCTATAAACAATAACTATGGAGAAAATGACAATGTGGATTTAAAGCTTTTAGCTTAGAGAGTATATTGTAAATTTTTTTGGCTCATTGTGTCACGTGTGATCTCAACTATGAAAATTTATGTGTCCTGAATAAGCACCTTGCAATAGAAGTTTATGTCCCTGATAGGGTGCTGTGTTCGCTGTTACCTCCCCCGATTATATTTACTTCATTTCTGTCCTTTAGCACTGGTGGCTGAGTTGCAGTTAGATTTCCTGAAACGAAAAGGAGCCATCAAACGGACACTCTTCCTCCGTAACCGTCAGCCCCATCTCGTCTTCCCTCTGCTGATTAAGAGGCAGAAAGCCCTCCAGTGCCAGGATTTCATCATTTACCTTCGAGTAAGTGGTCCAGAAATCACTTGTCTGGCCTCTCACATGCAAATCTGCATTCCAACCATTTTCCTCCAATGAACCATTACCTTTGTCTCCAGAGACTCCTATCTGTCTATTTTCATTTTCATAGGAGGCAACTTTATGACCCACTGCTCTCTTCTTGACCCTGGCTTCAACTAACCTAATGATCTGATGCTATTAATTTCTAAGGCTTCTTTTTGGTTTAAATAAAATCTTGATAACAGCACTCAACTCAGGTGGTTTTCATTTTTAACTGCCTCCCAACACAAAAAACATAAAAGTTCAATCTGATTTATTTGATTTTTTTATCCTGTGTCAGTATGTCTTGTTAGATGTTATCAGTGTGCATTTCAGATCCAACTTAGGAACACATTCAGGCATCCAAAGCTTTGATTAAATGCAGTTTCCAAATGTACACTTTAAAAAGTAATGTGTTTTTACAACTCTAAAACCTACCAGGAAATTTTAAAAGTAAAAATATTTATAATACAGCATCCCGTCTTTGCCAATTGTTAGGCTGTGACCATTCATTATCGTTTCTCCTGCTCTTGTAAGGGACTGGTGAAGACCACACTTGAGAATGAAAGGTCACACACACACGACCTTTACATCCAATCATGGCCGGGTTAGCACAGCTGAATGGTGCCGTTGCCTGCTGTGTGCTTAGTGCCTGCTCCTTGGTGCCCATCCCTCCCTTGGAAAAGTTCTGTTTTCTTTTTTCACATGTGCTGAAGGTGTTTCGAAGTCCATGCAAGCAAGAGCTTAATGAAATAATAGAGGAGGAAGAGAACCAAGATGTTTTCTTCCTCTGAGCCCAAGAGAACTCAAAAATTGTACCAACCTCATGAAAACAAAAATCCTAATCCATGATGGTTTCCATGACATTTAAGGTACATCAGTGTAATCTTGTATTTGGAGAGTTGACTAATTCTACATAAGTTGGTGAGAGCCTGGAGAACAGGAAGTTTACCTTAGAAGCTTATTTCAGTAAGGCTATGGCTGTAAAACATCCCACCCCTGAACATATATTAATTATGCTGGCTGCTATGTACTGAATAAATCAGCACGGGTCTAATAAGTCCGTTGGAATAATAATGCCTTCATCACTTACTTTCATTGACTAAAGTTAAGTTTTACCTGGCTTTCACAGACTAACATCTTGCAGCTATTTGAGATTGTGATCATTTTCCCTAGGATGAAACTGAATTCCGAGATAAATTATCTCCAATCAACATTAGTTTGAATTACAGTTTGGACGACTCCACCTTTAAAAAAGGCCTGGAAGTGAAACCAATATTAAACTACTACAGGGACAATGTGCTTACTGAACAGGTATGATCTTGATGCGCTCTGAGGGTGCTTTCCTAGTCAGGCTGTGACCTGAAGACTGAAGCCAGCCCCTTCTGCTTTTATCCCCGTTCACAGAATGTAACATTTGGGAGTTTTTCTGAACACATTTCCTGAAACAGTGCATCCTTGTGTTTTCAGAAGCCCTTCTTCTTGCGCAACCAATATTTAGTTGGTTCAAAATGTGGCTGTAAGGAAAACAATGCAGCCTGAACCCCGGCAAACAGTGCCAGGGTTTCATTCTTCATAGACATCCTGGAAGGAATAGGAACTGGGCTATAAGTCAACCAGGCAATTGTGAGAGGTCACCTTGTGGGGTGGAGCTGGGTAGACTCAGATGTGGTGAAACTAAAGCTTTAGTTTCCTTTGTGCAGTTGTGTGGGATTTTCAAGAGAAAGTACAAGGTTTGGGTTTTCCTAGTTTATCCCTGATGTGTAATTTTGTACCTCACAGGCTCACATCCTGGTGGACTGCGGAGAAGATAATCTATGCATTCCCGACTTGAAGCTGTCAGCTAGACCGTAAGTCTCAATCAATAAACATGTACATTACAGCTAATGGAATACAGGTGTTTGTTTAAAGCTTTTCTGACGAAAGTACACACTCCCAACAACAAGGACAGAATAAGAAGCGGAAGAAAAACATTGCGTGAAATTCTTGAGCCCAGCCACACTTCGGCTTGCCTGTGGGTAGGTCAGTTGTTTGTCATTGGTGTGAAGTGACACACCCTGAGATTCGGACTGGGCCCTTTCATCTTTCAGCAAAAGTGAGAAAAAAGTGTTTCTGCTCAAAGTGAATACATGTATAGGGTGGCTCAAGTTATATTTACTTGCCTCAGTGCAGTGAGCAAAGGATTCATACCGGCTGGATCTGTCCACACCTTAACCAAACGAGTTTCACAGCACCCCATGACTCAAAGGCATCCTTGGGGTTGTCAAAACAAAATTAATTTTAATTTACTGGAAAAAAAAACTTAAAAGGCACACTAGGGAGTAAAGTGGAATGTGTCACAAAGTCACATAAGAATCAAAAGGCTTCATGGTAGCCCAGCCCCAGCTCTGGTGATGGCGCGGCATTATGTTAGAGAAAGAAATGGAACAAGGATGCACAGCATCCTCGGGTAGAAAAGGCAGATTTGTCCTCCCTTCTCTCCCAGGAGCTATCTCACTGCCATGTTTGGAATCTTCTTGGTGATTTCTCCAGGGGAATTTCCCCAAGCTCTATAATTTCACAAGCGTCAAAAGCAATAGCTTTGAGTAGGGGTCAAAAGTGGAAGAGGCATTCCCCAATGTTGGTTTGATTTGGAGTTCAAAGTCGATTAAGTTTCCTCAGAATACTTCAAAACCCTCTATCGGCCATTTCAGATCCTGTTCCATCAGCCTGTGCCTCCCTTCTTTATCGTCCCCTTTGTAGTCGTTCCCCTCTCGCTCTAAAACCTCCCCTCCTCCTTTCTCCCCATAGCTTGTTTCTTCCTAATGTATGTGTTTTGTAAAGTACAGTGTGCTGCAGCTACCTCGTTCTGGCTTGGAAGCCAAATGTTAAATTTGCAAGAATTTTGCTAACAGGTGGTTAAGTAGGCTGGTAGCTAAAAATTGACCACACTGGAAGGATTCTCTCTTTCCCTCTCCCTCTCTCTCTCTCTCTCATCTCACATTCCCCATTTTCTTTCTTTTCTTCCTAAATTCTTATAAATATATAAAAAATGGAATAAGGGAAATTTCTTGGGCTTACAGTTGTAGAAACTGGGCAGCCTAAGAATATATCACCAGGCTGTGACAAGGGCCTGTGTACAAGGATCACAACATGGCACAATGATATTTGTGATACATAGAGAGGAAAACAGACTGAACTTTCTAACAAAGCCATTCTCTCAATAACTATCTGACTTCCACAAAGTGACATGAATCCATTGGTGAGGACAGAGTCTTTCATGGCTTCACCTCTTAAAAGTTCTTCTTAAAGTGTTAAATAAAATATCTAAATTATCAGAAAAGTAGAATATCTAACTGTTTGATAAACTCCATTTTCAGAGATAAGGATCAGATTATCATTGGAGATGAAAATCACCTTACACTCATAATAAATGCAAGAAATGAAGGGGAAGGAGCCTATGAAGCTGAACTCTTTGTGATGATCCCAGAAGAGGCAGATTATGTTGGCATTGAACGCAATAACAAGGTAATGTCAGCGAATTCTATGAAGAGCTAAGTGTATTTTTGACTTCTAGAATATTTTTGAGTTCAAGTAAATTCATCTATGCTGAGTTTCTTTTTTCCTAAAAGCAAGCAAAAGGGTCTCTTACTTTGTCAAATCCTAATAGCAACAAGCCAGGAAGAGGGATGGACACACACAGTGTTGATATCTTCCTTTGCTATGATTGCCAAGATGAGTTGGCCAACGATTCTGAGTTAAAATAAGGAAGAAAACAAAATCAGCCAATGTGGCCAATGGAGTGTATCGGCTAACCTCCCAAACTAACTCCTTATCCTCGCTGGCTTCTCATGCTTTGCTTTGAGTTCCTTTCAAGTTTCAGGCAGGTTGCAGGAGGCCTGGTTTTTATTATTGCTTAGGGAAGAAGGTCCAGCCCATCCCTGCTGAGTACTGATAACAGCCTGGACCAGAGCTGGAAAAGAAAACAAGTTCAATTTTCTTTCTTCTTGGTCCCCCTTGTTGGGACGGTGACCAGGAAAAACCTGATATTCCACAGTTGCTGGTGCGCAGGAGATGAAAATCACCTTATGCCCATAATAAATGCAAGAAATGAAGGGGAAGGAGCCCATGAAGCTGAACTCATTGTAATGACCCCAGAAGAGGCCGATTAGGCTGTAACAGTGACACCAATGCTATTTATAATCTTCCGGTTCATTATCAGAACATAAATCTCCCCACTCTGTGTAACCTAAGGTCCTGCAGTCTTCTTAATCTCTTGATCTAAAAAACCATTATAAATATATTATAGATTAACAGGAGAGAGTCCTTCCATTTCAGAAATACATGAACTCAAGGGCAGAAACCACATTTCACATTTCTCTATAGAAGTGGGCACACCAAAGGTGTCCCCAAATTACTCGCTGATGGATTTATTTAACTAAAAATTATTAAATGTTTACTAGTTTTCAAATATTGCATGCTCTAAGGAGCTTGCACTTTCTAATTATTGAATAATTTAATGAAAAGGGATTTCTCTTTGTGATGTTGGTGTTTTAAAGGCTTGGGGAATATAAAATTCTCTATTCAAACTTTTAGTCTTGTGAATTTTTTGTTTTAGTTGAATTATCTAGATGAATAACAATAAAGTGTCTTTGATGGCCATTTGAGATCATGATGCATTTTTAGTGAAGAAATTAATAGAAAAAATTGTTAATGCATCAAGTTGGGTATATTAAATATGTATAGATTTTTGTATGTCCATCATATCTCAATAAAGTGGTTAAAAAGTCCAAAAATGTTCTAACTCTCTTGTTAGCAGAGAAATTGGTTAGAGAAAATGCATCTCACTTCTTTTCAAAAGTATTTGGACCTCTACAACCTGCCCTTCCCCATTTCAAACATGAAAATTAATTTGTGCCTCCCTTTCTCCAGTGAATGGTCTGTATCCAACCCATTTTCTTGTTCCTCTAGTTATGCGATTTTATACTTCTCATCTCTCTACTAGGGTTACTTCAAGGTAATCAATGAGAGCACTTATACACACAGCTTATAAAGATGGTGTTTAATAACCATTTTGAATCAAAAATGTCATCTCATGAGGAAATATGCACAAATAAAACCAAAAAAAGGAAGAAAGAAAAATATCACCTCCTACAGATATTTCCACGCCAAAATACAAAGACAAACATGAGAGTGAAGCTCAAAGATGTTATTTTTTTAAATGTTCCAGGGCTCCGCTCATATTTTTGTTTAAATTCCCTTTGTGTCACCTCACCTCTGACTTTGTTGAACAAAGCAACTGTTCTAGAATGTTCTTTTAGCAAAATGTCCAAGTTACTATTCACTTTGTTGCAATGGAAAATATGAGAGAGTGCTTATCATTCTGTCATTGGCTATAAATTTTACACTAAATATTATCCATAATCTCAAACGAGCCCTTAACTATTTTTTTTTCATTATCAACTTCCCTTGGGGAGAAACTTAGTTCAGTCTTTGAATTTTAGATGATTAAACCACATTCCATTTTCTCTTTGCATTTAAGCAGTTTGGGGTTTGTGTGCCTTTTTATTTGAACACTGTATATTTATAATTTATATATAACTATAAATTTTTTTCCTAGAGGGGATAAATAATGAGGGATTATCTAAGTGTAATTTTGTTGTTCTCTTATTGAAAACATTTGTCTTTTAGAAAATAGATGCTGATCATTACTTTTTCTAGAAACCTGACTGGAGCCAGCCTGTATTTATACTTTCCTTTATTGACCTTTCTTCTCAATTTTTCTGGGAATAAAGGACCACATGTGTTATTATTGTTGCAATAACACATGTAAGATCGAATCTACCTTTTCAGCCATTTTTAGGTGTGCAATACTGCACTACTCATGTTGTGCGACCATCGCCACTGCCCACCTCCAGAACATTTTCATTGGCCCACACAGACACGGTACCCATTAAAAACCAGTTTCCTGTCTCTCCTGTCCCAGGGCTGGTAACCACTGGTCTACTTGCTGTCTCTCTGAGCCTGGCAGTTCTAGGTGCCTTGGATTCATCTCCACCTAAACCTCTCCCGGTCACTGCTCACCAGCCCTCTTTCCATCCACTCCTCTCCCCTGCACCTCCCATCTCAGAGAATGGATCTGGCATCCACCTGCTTTCCAAAGCCTGAAATCAGTCCTCAGTCACTCTAGTCCATGTCCCTTCCTCCACTCACTGCCACCCCCACCATCTGCCTCCACTCGATGCCCAGATTATTGAACCATCTCCTAATCCATCTCCTACCTCCAGTCCCTGAACTTCGGAGAAAATCATCTTCCTAAGTGCAAATCTGACACTCTCTGGCTTAAACCCCTCACTGTTCCCCATGGCTCTTAGGATGAGGTTCAGGTCCTGCAGGTGACTTCCGAGGCCCTTAACTCTATCACCCCTATTTATCTCCACAGCCTTCCCCCTAGTAGCTGACTCCTTCCTTTGCCCACATGCCTAAAATTCCACCTGGACTGACTTTCTTTTCAGTTCACCCACTGTCTTGGGTGTGTCTTCTCCCTGACACATGCTTTGTTCATCCTCTGGGCTCAATAGCAACTGAAACGCACTAATAATTGACAGTTAATAATAGTTGGGACTAACATTTGTTGAAAAAATTGCTGCGCTTGGTACTGCTCTGAGCTCTCTCGTGTATTTAATTAAGTCTATCTTCATAACAGTTTATGTAGAAACTGTCATGATCCCCACTTCAAGCGCTGTTATGCTCTCACGGCAGCTTCGATGTTAGCTCCTCCAGAATGCCGTTTGATTTCTTAAATCTGTGTGCATGTCGTCCTTTATCATGATCATAAAACTTACCAAACTCTACTGAAATTGTATGTTTCCATTGCTTGTTACAATTGCTTATATTACTAGCCAGGCATGGTGGTGCATGACTGTAATCCCAGTACTTGGGAGGCTGAGGCAGGAAGATTGCCATGAGTTCAAAGCCACCCTCAGCTACATAGAGAGTTCAACATCACCCTGCACTACATAGCAAGACCCTGTTTGAAAAAATTGCTTGTAATTACTTATTTTAATTATGAGAATTAAAAATTCAGTGAGGACAAAAGATCTTATTTATTAGGATTTGGTAACTAGCAGGTCCACAGTAAATAATTTTAGTGGATGAATTGCTGAATGATTCATATAGCTCTAAGGGCTAAAAATATCCCGAAGAAAACTAATCTAGAAATATCTAGAAAAACCATTCATTGTTTTTCTCATCATAGAAAGGAAATAAATATTTATAAAAAAGGGTGGAAAGGATGTGGGAGGGAGAGAAATCTTTGATTGATGTCAAAGAACTATTTCTAGGAAGCTGAAAAAATGTCCATGGAAACGTTGACCTTTAGGTAAGATAAAAATATTCACTATAGAAACTAAATCTTTGAATCCTATTCAAGGAACATATGTGAGCTGTTAGAAGCTTTTCTAGGGTACTTTTCTTTGTTCTGTTTTCATGATTGGGTTAATAATCTCAGCAGGAAACATCTCTGTATGATTAGGGCTAGCTGTGAGTTCCTGAGAACTTGAATATCTGCTAAACCTACCTTTGAGAAAAGGGAAGATTACCAGGTTTTGGAAAAAGGGTGGTTTTTTTTTTTTTTAAGCTCCTTTGGCTTTGGCAATATATCATTCAGCATGTTTGGAGAGAGAAAGTGCTAAACGGTGCTCCAAGGATCAAGGATTAACTCCTTGTTAAATAGTGTGTGTGTCTACTTGTGTAACACCAGGAGAGGACTTAGTTACCCTGTGTGAGCTGCTGCCCTTCTTCTGCCCCCTGGCACCACCGGATGCTTTGTGCCTAACCCTGCCCCAGGCACTGGGAACAAACAGCTGCAAAACCCCTGCCCTCCTGAAGCATACAGTCTTGAAGTGTGTGACAAACATGCAAAATTCTTTGCTTAGATATCTGGAGTTTGTTTAGCTTTTTGGTTTGTCTCCTTGGTTTAGTTCTGAGCTTTTCTTAACAAAGTAGAAAAGAATGGAGGATCATTTGTGGCACTTTTCTTTGAAAAAAGTCACATTGCTTATATAAAATTCAGTCTTGCTGACAGATGGGTAAATTATCACCATATTGGTAGCCTCTCACATGAACTTCTCCCAAGGACAGAAGGTCTCAAAGGGGTGCTTCTTTGTGAAGCCATCTGTATTACTTAGCTTTCTCTTCCTTGAGACACATAACCCAATTCACACTGCTTAAAGGAGGGCAGGTTTAATTTGCTCACAGTTGCAGCTCATAAATGGCAGGCTCCAAGGAAGAGATCATGGTGGAGCATAGCAGCTGGGAAACAGAGCAGGGAAACAGTGCCAGAGAGGAAGGAGAGAGGGACACAGTAGTACCCAAGGCCACACCTCCATATCCCCCCAGACACACCCAGAAGTGTCTCCACCAATCCCTGGGGCAGATTCCATAGCCAATGAGCTTGAAACTCCTACCCTAACCACCCACCATCATATTGCAAGTTTATCTTTAGGAATGAGGGTAGCAAGCAACAGATTGATGACATGTTATGAGTTAGATTGAAATAATGGATTAGCATAAATTTCTCTCATCAAATGTGTAACAAAGGATAGGGCCATTAGGTTTTGAAGGAGGGAAACAGAATCTGGTGAGAATACAGGGGTGGATTTCTAGGCAGGAGGGAGTAGCAGGCAGGTATAGGAAAGAGCAGAGGGCAGTGAAAATAAACCTCTTTTTCCCTCCTTCTCATCAGCATAACCTTGAGACCTTCTCCAGCATATATTTTCAAGCATCTCTTTAAACACTAATCAGAATATGATATAGGAAAGTGGAAGGAGATTCAAAGCACTGGCTAAACATAAAGGAGTTCTCTTTACACCTTAACTATTTGGAAGATGAAACAAAGTAGATTATAAAATCTCAAAATGAGACCATATACAAGAAATTTGTGTCCTAAGCAATTCTCTTGCAAGTGTTGAGTCTTATGATAATCTATACATATTGCTGTCATTTTATTTTCATAACCTAAGGAATAAGCCTGTTTACTCCTGTTAATTTGTGATCTTCATGCCCTGAATTTAACATTAACATTAAAAATTATGTTCAAAATATTCATACAAACACTGTTTAAGCATTATTTTCTTCCATGAAAACTATGTGTTTATCACTCAACATCCTTCTTCCTAAATTTCTACATTTTTCTCTCAGGTTTCTCTTCTGAAGCAATGGTCACGGAGTAGTTTTTGTGCACAGTTCCCCGCACAGGTGTTTGAAATCAAGGGGAGCTGCCGGGCCCCCAGCCTGGCTTTGTGACAGGATGTAGTAATTTATCCTGCCCCCTGACCTCATGCTAGTGTTCTTTCCCATTGCAGGGATTTCGGCCCCTGAGCTGTGAGTACAAAATGGAGAATGTGACCAGGATGGTGGTGTGTGACCTCGGGAACCCTATGGTGGCTGCAACAAATGTAAGAGAAGCAGGCAGCACTGATTTCTGTCTAACTGAATTTTACAGAGAATGAGTGCAAAGCTCCTCAATTAGCACTCAGCAAACTCAACATGCAGCAGCTAAAATAAATTAGGCAGGAAATCACTGGGGTAGTGGGACTGAGCATTTAACCTACACAGTCATAATCACAAATTAAAAACACAAAAAGATGTATACTTTTATATGCATGCTCTTTAGACCTTACATTTTTGGGGACTTTTAGTTCTAACAAAGCTATGAAGACTTACTTTTTTAAATAGAGTCATTTTCTCTGAATATTTTTCTTTGACTTTTACCACAGATTTCTTTGAATGAAAAAAGAAATAGAATGCAAGCAAAAAAAAAAAACACCTTAAAATAAGCTAATTAAAAATGATTTTAGCAGAGAAAAATCACTTATTTCCATTTTCCCTCTTATATGAATAACCTTCCCAGTATTTTCATAAAACACCACCACACTCCAGTCTTGAGTCAGTACAGAAAATTGTTTTGTAGCAAGGGAAAAAATTTATAATAGTGTCCAACATGCTTGTGAAAAACTGAAAATTGTTTTCCTCCTCTTCCTCCTTTTCTATATTCTTTCTGTTTCCAGGATTAGAAACTTTCTACTCACGATTACTTGTGGACAATAAATTTATTTTATGCAATCACAGTTTAAGTACACATAGGGTTCCTCCTTATAATCAAAATCATAGTGTCAAGAATTTTATGAAGTCATAAGTCAGAAATAATTCTGAAATATGAAAATGCTACATACTGAAAACTTGCATAAATTGAACCTGACAGACTCTTCTATTTAAAATTTAGATATTTATCTTTTCCAGTGAAATGACCTGCTTGAAAAAAAATTGGGGAAAGGTTCTAATTGCATAAATTTGTATTGGGACAACTTCTCAATAGGTTACAAAGAATTATTGTCCCTTGGCCATCCTTTAAGAGGAACTCTGGGGTCACTGCTGAATTCCTTCCTTCCCTGAGGAAGGCAGGTACTCACGTCCACTGTGCAGGTGAGAATAATCTTCTAGTAGACAAATCTCTTAGCTCAGTTCTTCACACATTTGCCTAAGCATTTGAAACTTTCAAATACCACCTAATTTATGCATCAAGATATTATGCTAGAATAATACTTTTGTTCTTTTATGCTATAGTATTGGAGTAGCCTTGGGTATTTAAAAAATGTGCCAAGTGTAAACTTCTTTGGTCAAAAATATTTATATAAAAGGTAAATTCTTACAACACATTAATATTGATTATCCTGTTATAAACTTCTCACAAGTGAAGGGGGTTACTTTTTATGTTACACTGAATTTTTAAAACAACCCTATGTGTCAAGTATTTTCTCTGCTTTATGGATGAGGAGACCAAGGCCTGAAAAAATCAAATGGATCAAAGTCACACAGATGATGAAAGATAGAATCTGGTCTCAGACCATGCCTGACCACAAAGCCCATGTCCTGTTTGGTCTACAAAACTGTGGAAAGTATTTGGATAAAAACTAATGGATAATAGAGGAAACTTAAAGAAAAAAAAAAAAAAACATGCCAAATGTGGTGCCCCCAACTATAATCCCAGGACTCTGAGAGGCTAAGGCCAAGAGGCTTGCAAGTTCAAGCCACACTGGGGAAATTTAATGGTTTAATGATTTCCTGCTTCAAAATTAAGAAATCAGAAAGGGATATAGCTCAGTGTGAAGGCCTTGGGTTCAATCCAAGTACTGCAAATTAATTAGTTAATTAACTAAGGACATGAGAGGCAGAATGTGACGTCTAAACTGAGATGTGAGAACATTTTTCATTATAATCCTTGTGTTTAGAAGTTAGTAAATCTTTTTGCTAGTTTTCAGAAAGAAAGTCCACTACCCAATTTGATATGAGAGGTTTACCTAAGGGCAGATAGATAGGAATTGCCAGGATGACAATAGGGTTAGCATCTGTTGATGTGGTCATTCCTTCCTTCTCCAGCAATAAAACGCCTGTTAAATCTAGATCAGAGATTGTCTAAGAACATCAATAACTGAGAATAACCTTGGAACAAAATCTGGCCACCCATGTCATTCAAAGAGAAGTATAAAAGTGACAGTGTGGTCTTAACCATGAATGTGTTTATGTGAAGGGATGACAATCCATTTTATCAGCAAATAATCTTTAGAAGTAGGGAACCAAATTGTTTATATTCACTTATCTCTGAGGTCTATAGTAGAACAAAACTAAGGGCTTTCTTATCTTCTCTTTAATGCCCTTAAACACATCAAATTTTATTGCATTCTGTTTTGTTATTAAACTTTGATTTATTTACTTCTTCTCTGTGTACTTTATAAAGACTCTCAGTGCATTGTATTAAAATTCCAAATGGAAACGAAGTCCTATATATTAAAAAAGGATCGTAAATGACCAGAAATATTTGAGTCCCAATATTTTTTAAGAAATCATTTTCAAGTGATTTTTAATTTTAACATAACAAAATATCCTAGACAGCATTCAGAAGTTTTACTTCTGATTTTTAAATAGTGAAGTCATTTTTATATAGTAACTATAGTAATATAAAAATCATAACAACTTGCAAATTTTCTCAGCAAGAATTAAAAAAAAATCCTTTTTAGAATCAATGTCCAGAGATCCAGTGTTGGGTATGAGTTAAGAGTACACGTACCTCCTAACAATAGGACATCGACACGCCTTCTTGTGTCTTCATCCTGTGCATTGTTCTGCGATGAAAGCCAGTGTTAGGCAGCCTGCATCTCAGTCCAGTAAGAGTCCCAGAATGGGATGTGTGCAGTCAAGACCCAAACACCCTCATTTGTTCAACAATGGCTCTTCAGCCCTTTCACTGTGCCTACTAATAAACTAGTCTGAAAATATAAATCTGAAAACACAATACTCATTCAGTAAAAAATCCAAAATAAGCATATTGTGAATTAAGTGACCAGAGAGTGGTAGTAAAGAAAGAGACAGAATAGAAAGGAAAACAGCTGGCATCAGAAAATTCATTGCAAGACATTTGAAGTCTGAGTAATTTTCCAAATAGAAAACACAGGAGAAAAAACAAACAAATAAACAAATACTAAAAATCTCCCAAAGAAGAGAGGAGATTATGTGCAAAGGAGGCCTGAAGGAAAATTGCATGTTTGGAATTATAAAGAATTTCCTCATTCTTGGGGCCAAGGGGATGGATGTTTTGTAATCAAGGCACCTGTGGGTTCAAATAGCAGCTCTGCCATTTATCAGCTGTGATAGCTTAGTAGTCACAATGAAATGGAAAACACCTTCTTGTAGGAAAGTGGGGAACAGCACAATGCTATGACATAAGTACAGCTTCTAGGACAGTGAGGGTCTGTCGCACCTGGGGGATAATCTATGATAAAAAGGAGGATTTTCTATTACTGCATTATTATTACTGATTGTTTTTCACATGAGTTTTTATTACTGATTTGCTTCTCAAGCTGTAGTCCTGTGAATATAGATTCTGGAATCAGCTTGCAAGGAATTAAATTCCAGTTCTATAGTTTATTTGCTCTGCACCTGGAGCAAGGCTCTTAATCTCTAATCCTCAGATTGCCACCAAATTGTAAAATGTCAACAGTATCGGTACCTACCTCACAGGGTTGTCCTGATTACATGAGATAAGGCACGTAAGGCATTGTACAATGCTCGGGACAGTAAGTAACATAATTTTGTATACATGTTAGCTACTATTTTACTTCCTTCCTGATACTATCATTGCATTTACTTCTCCCCATTTTTAATCCATTTTCAAATTATAAAAATAAGAGCAGCTTTTCAAATTTGGGAAATAAAGGAGGAAAAAAATAACCTATACAGCTATAACCCTACCCTAACGTATTATTTTGAAATAGTTCTTTATAGTATGTCTCTGCTGTTATATAGTAGTTTTCTCATGTATAAACTTTTCAAATCGCAGCAGATACACATTGCACAAAGAAATTTAAAACCTGTATTCTTCTCTGATCATTATACTAGAAGCATCATCCACATTATTGCATTAATAGGAATACACAGCTATAATTTCAAAAGCTACATAAATGTCCATCAAACAGAAACATTATAGACTCACAAATCAGTCTCCTCTCTTAAACTGGTACAATTAGTGCAAAAGAGAGATGGCAGAAAAAGAGGGGGTACAGGGCTAAATGGGTAAAGGGAACCAAAATGTGTAGTGACCTGGATCTTTTTTTTATAAACACAAAATTTATTTCTTAGTTCATAAAATATAGATAAGCATAGGTCATAAAGTTACCAATATTTACCCACCAGATACTTAACTTTATGCATCATAATTGTATAGGATGCAGTGTATTTCTTTATATGGAGAGTTGATTGGTATACACTTTCATAATTAACAGTTTTCTATTGAAAGTTATATATGGAATGCATATTTATGTGTTCAGTTGTTAGCAAAACATATTATAACAAAGTATGTGGAGCACTTGGTTTGGATCACTATTAGAGAACTGAGCTTTGGATGATCTAAACTCTTTCCCTATGTAAAGAAACCAAGGGCCATGAAGTGAGAGGGACTAAAGAAGGGGAGTCCAGGTCACTTGACAAACTCAATCGATCTGTCCTTTGTCATACAACTACTTTTCTTGTCCAAGTACTCTCAACACCATTAATTCATCTAGCAAGTATTTTTTAGCATACACTATGTTTCAGCCACTGTACAAGTTATAGTTTTATGTATGACACATTATAAGTTAATGTGTGCTTCCTATCTCACTGTAATTTCCCATCTTTTCATTGTGTTTCTTCAGGTAATAGGTCTTCATTTTACCCTACTCGGAAATTGCATTACTATAAAGTAGACTTCATTTCTGCCTGTTGACCTAAATCTTCCGGGCATACATTGCATACCTTCCTCTCTTCTCCCAGCTACTGAGTGCAGAAACAGATAAGACAACATTACCGAGATACGGGGTAGGGTTTTTGAGGGATTACTCAGGAACAATTTTCATGCTGTATATAAGGTCCCTCCTTTGTAATAACTTTGTATCCTGTGCATTTTATTGTTGTTTCCAGTATTCTATGGGCCTCCGATTTGCAGTTCCACATCTGGAGAAAACAAACATGAGCATTAACTTCGATCTCCAAATCAGAAGGTTAGACATTTTCATGCCTGTGTTACAGACAGCATGTAAACATGTAGAGACTGGTGGTGAAAGACAGACTTCTTGCCAAGCTTTTCACCTTTAAAGTTATTCTGAAATTAGAAGTAGACTTTTATGGCCTAGTTATCCTTTGATTTTTCTCAATTATTTCATGTTTTTGAATATTTTAGGTGTTTGAAAAGAGATTATGTTATATAGACCAACTTATGAGATAGAACAAATCCTGCAAAAAGCATCAATTGTGCACGTGAAATCTTGAAGTCTCCTAAATTTTCAAGAATGAATGCGTCTCTTAGGGTTATGTGGGAGCAGCAGGGCAGGATGCAGGTGACATACTGTATTTTGAGGGTAAAACAATGATCTAACAACAATAAACTGAGCTTGTAGGTCACTGCCTCCTTTTTCTAAGGATGACCTCATTCCAGAATTCAACTGTGACTTTATCCATTCTCTGTTTACTATTTTTGGTCCTTCATAGTCACAACTAACTTTTTCTGAGCAGGAAAACCCACAGAGCAATGGGGAATGCTGGCCAGAGCTTTCAAGCTATGAGCTTCAACCCATTATCTCCTAATTGAATCTATCTAATGGCTCTAGACCCATGTAAAAAGAAAGGAAATCGAATGGAATATAATTTACAACTGCTCATGAAATGTTCCATTCAGGAAGATGTAAATGTGTTGGCAAGATGTCCTGAGACATGGATATATTTTTTGCAGCCTCCAATTTTAAAAGTCTGCAAAGCACTGATATAGAAAGCACATGCAAACCTTCCATCATTATTTGTACTTTACCCAGTTATTTGACCTCTTGCTCTAACTACAGAAAAGATGGTAATGCCAGTATCTTCAACTGGGTTTGCCAATACTCATGTAACATTGCTAATCTCTAAATTTATCTTAACACTTGCAAGATATTAAGTTATCACACTGTGATAACTTTTAGAATAATTACTCTGTGCACCATATTACCTTTTCATAGCTACATCCATGAAAATTCTCAGATTTTTTTAGAATACATTAAGTCATAAGAATGTAGCAAATTATAAAAATCTGTAATCTGTGTCACAATCTACCTCTTCCCCAGCTTTCTAGAGAGGAAGACTTTCCAACTTGGCGTAGGCACCATTTCCTGACCTTACCAATTTTTCTTTCTCTTAAATTTAACTTAAATAATTTCTGTTGGATTCTAAAACATTTTTACTTTATCCAAATTAGCATTGAGATGCAGACAGAATGGATTCTCCCACAATCTCTCTTTATCAAAAGATGATTAAATTAGTTCATTGTGTCTACAGAAATATGTATTTCCCCCAAAGCTCACCTTGTCCTAACTATTTTCATGTTGGAAATCATACGTTTGTATTACTAAGTTGACGTGGGTGAAAGGCCATAGGGAAGCACCCTTGTGACCCCTCACAGCAGTCTGAAGCTTCTATTTCTCTGCATTGTTATCTGGCCCACAGATTCTGTAGTGGCAGGAAGCTTTGGGACACTTAGAGGAGGAGAATAACATCGCTCGTAACATGAATGACCTTTTTTATTTGTTTGGGGGTTTTTTTGTTTGTTTGGTTGGTTGGTTTTTTTGGTACCAGGGATCAAACTCGGGACCTTGCGCTTGCGGGGCAGGCAGCGGAACCACTGAGCTAAATCCCCAGCCCCTCATGACCTTTTTTAGAAAGAAAGTCTGGTACAAAGATGCTATGCAGATTCATCAGTATTTTATTTTTTCTCTTCACTGTAAATAAATTATAAATAACACAAAAGATGCAAATAGCAGTTCACTCAGTCAACAAGACACTAGATAATGTTCTAAATTCCATCTCCACATCCGTCCTGTAGAGCAACATTTAGAATAATGAATTAGTAACAAAGTGCTGAATTTGATGGAAAACAGAAGTAACTGCACTTTTAACATTCACCTTCATCTAAAATTTGGTCATGATTCTATTCTATTTTACTCATGACTATTTAACATTATCCTAAAACTATAAAAATACAGAAGGAACTGGAACACAATTAAAACATGAAATTCTCAAAACATACATTATAGAGATAAAAGTATTTGAGAATACTTTTAAAACTCAAATACTAAGATGTTTGGGAGGTGAGCACTTATCTGTATGCTTTGCTAGCAGCCTTCAAAGGTGCTAATAAGGATGTAGATGGGTAGTTTTAGATTCAGTTTAAATGTGTTCAAATAAAAAAACAAAGTAAACCAAGTGCTCTGAAGTCTAAACCCTTACAACTATATATTGATTGCCATTTCCCACATTTAGTCCCCTTTTCCATAAATAGAAGCCAAAAACAAAATGGGCTTTATTAATTAATAAATTAAAAAAATTTCCTGTTACCAAATATTAGCACGAAATGCTCTTTCCATGCCCTCGCTCTGTTTGACATAAACATTTTCCTCCCTGAGGAAGCAGGTCTCGCACTGCATTTCCCACATCCACACAGGCTTGGAAAATCACCATAAAGTCACTTCCTCAGCGATGCTGAAACGGGTATTGTCTTCGCTGACTTTCCAATGACCACAGAAAACAAAAGCAATTGAGGAAATAGAAAACAATAGGGAAAAGCAAAGGGCCTTGGAGTAGTAAGGTGAAAAACATGTCTATCCATCATGTACGACATAGGGTGCAGTAGAGGAAATTCACTGTTGCTTGTGGAGCGCAAGCACCAGCAGCATAAATAGCTCAGCCTCCCTGGCAGTGATGGGTGACTCGTTTGAATGGAGCAGTGACGTTAGCAAGGGAGGTTTCCTTCCAGGAAAGAGGTCAAAAAAGCTTCTAAGTTGTACGTCATAATGAACATTTTGTTGACAGTACTAGCAGGCAGTAGCGAGTGTCTTGACACATCTATATGACAGGGGCTAATTCTAATTAGCCAGCCAGAAAGTCTAGACTCCAAGTCCACCATTGCTCTTACTGCATTTCAGTAATGCTCCCTCTACTAGCCTCATGTAAAACTCAGGCTCAAAGATGACTCCAGTGTCTGACATCTATTTACTTTTTCAGTCTGTTGTGAGTAATGGAAATTGTGTTACCATTTGTGAAGAACAGGCATTAGAATCAATATCCAAATGGCTTCAATAAAACCTCTTCATAATTCTAGCCTGCATTGCTGCAAAGTGGTAGTGAGCTGGAAATAAAACAAAATTAGGCCAATCTGCCAAACAACTAGATCTAAATTTCCAAACTAGAGAATTACTTGTAATATAGTTGGCACCATTAGGTCTGTAACAAGTGGAATGATTTATCAGTGTTTGGAATTTTGAATCATGCCATTAAAAGAAATGAAGAAAATGAAATGGCCTTGAATCTGGGGTTCAAACTTTGGTGTACAGATCCCTCGGAAGACCATGTCACAAGCTCACCAGTGATTCGTACTCCATGACAGGAAATGAGCCCGACTTTTGCCTGTTTATATCTTTCCTATGTGTTTGCAATTTAAGTTGCCTTATCAGTATATCCAATTAATGAGGGGTTTTCTAAAGCATTGTGGGAACAATTCTGCCTCTTCCTCCTTTGAAAGCAGAATTTGATCAGATCCTTTCCAGCCCTCATATTTGGAAAGTTTAAAAATCTAGTGTGAAGCTGCCCCATTTGCAGCATCACAATACTGGAGCTTATCCATCGAATCCAAGCAAGGTTTAATGTCAAACTGAGAAGGCTTTCTTCTCGTAAGGAGACCTGAAGATAAACAAGCTCTGTAAGTGGCGATATGGCCACGTGCTTGTTTGTTAAACACTGCTTGATCCTGTGGATGACTCTGCGGAATGCACACAGGGACAAAAAATGTGGATACAGTGCACCTGCTTCCAGGACTCAGTCATTACTTGAACCACTTGGGAGATATAATTTATTTTCCTTATAGCACTGACTGCCTAACACATGCATTTTTTAAAATTAAGTTTTGTATCTAATTATATTTGCTCCAGGGAATGAAATACCAAACTGAAAATAATTTTGCCACTGTTTAAATAAGTAGTATTGAATATACACCTTTCATATTAAGACTCTTTATTTCATAAACACCCATGTCATCTCGGATTGCCTGTAGATGTACCATCCAGCCTCCTTGGGTCTTGTTTCTAATTCACACCCCACTCCATAGTCAGCCAGTGTGGATGCAGTGAATGTACTCTTATTTTAATATTAACTTAAGAAATAAACCATAAGGGAGATAAAATTGCTGCCAAATCAATGTATGGTATGATGCCTTCTAGAGCCAAATGCAAATGCTTTTTTGATTATGTGCTGTTCTGGATTATTCATGCCCAGTCTCCTCTTTATTAGCGTGGAAAATCAGGCGTTGACTGTGCCGTCAGCCCCCATCTGATGGGCCATGAAGATGGTATGCAGAGATGTTCAGGAATTTGTTCTTGGTACAAGCTGGCAAACGAACTCAGTTCATTGCCTTTTTGGTTTAGCCATTGAAATTAAAAAGTGTTAGCATCTCCAGAAATCAATTGTATTTCCAGATAAAGGATCTCCTGATAGGAAGTTGTTTCATTACTGCTGATCATAAAGGATCCTAACATTTCCTTGTATGAATATGCCATTGTTTTCCAAACTACCAGATTATGAGTGTGCTTTGATTGCACTATATGGAATGTTTTCATGATTGTAGTGTGCAACACATCTGAGAAAATACATTGAAATTATGTGTCGTTGTGTTTTAGTTCCAATAAGGACCATTCGGATAGCAATTTTGTGAGTCTGCAAATCAACGTCACTGCTGTTGCTCAAGTAGAAATAAGAGGGTAAGTAATAAAACAAGGCTTTTCAATAGTATAACCATGGTTCTCTGCACATAAATCCTTACGGAATACTAGTAAAAACTATACAGAGTATTCCTAAGGCAGGAGAGATCACAGTTCTTTCTGGTTATCAGTTTTTATTCTTTTCTATACATCCCAGCTTCTAACAGAAAATATAGTAAACCCTGTGTATTAATTAGCTCTAAGGATATCAAAACAAGAGATCACTTAATTCCCCAAACTGCCGGGTCAGCAATCAAACTGTCAAAGCCAATAGATGAGAAGCTACTAAAATCGACAAATGTGTGAGTGCCTGAAAAAAACCTCACTTTTCCAATAATTATTTTAGCATAATGATCATTTAGTTTCACTGTACTGTATCTTGGGTTTAATAAACAGCTCTTAGATGGAAGGATGTATGGGCTCTACATTCCTTATCTTTTCTCTTTGGTCTCTCACTTGAGAGACAGGAGGAAAGTGCTCAAGGAAAAGGCTCAGAATCATCATCAGCTGAAAAATCTGCACCTGGGGGAAAGGAAGTCAGAAAGGGACTGCAAGCATCCTTACCTTCATTAATTTTGTTACTGTAATTTTCCTGTCTTTAGAAAAATCACCGACTTGACTAAAACTGTCAACAGGCATTTTGGGCCAGGTTGTCCCCAGGATTCTAGAATCCTGGCTTGCTTCCTTTTCTACAGGTCCTGTGGTCCTGCGTGGTTGGCATTCCTCTACAGGGACAGCTGTGGAGTTTGCACAGTCCCTGTGGGTCCTCTTAGTGCTGTCCTGAGGCTGTCACAGAGGGCCTGTCCCTCTGCCTAGATACTGCTGAGGCTCTCCCTAGTGGACTGCAGAATGATAATGCTACCTAGTATTTACCTAGCCTTCTATGTGCTACCCCATGTCAGCACATTTTTTTTCCCTCACAAGCTGTGCTAAGCACCCTTTTAAAATTTTTTAACTTTTCATTAGCCCTTGTTTGCAGTGCATAATGATTACATTCCTCATGAGGAGTTGGCACGTGTACTTGACACATCGTAATTCTTTTTTCATCCCCTTCTCTCCTCCTATCTCCCTCTATCCCTTGGTCTTTTTCCCCTTTGCAAAATATCTGTTACCCCATTTCCTAATATCTATGTTTTATTTTGCACTCTATTTATATTTTTGGTTTCTCATGTAAGAGAAAAAATGCAATGTTCAAGCTTGTGTATCTGATTTATTCCACTTAACATGATCTCAAGATGCGTCCATATTCCTACAAATGACTCAAGTTTATCCTTTTTTATGGCAGAGTAGTGCTCCATCGTGTGTAAATACCACATTTTCTTTATCCACTCATCAGTTGGCTTTCTAAATGTGAAAGTGAGGGAATTGTGGCACAAGTTGAAGATTACACAGGTAGAAAATAGAAAGCCAGGATGTAAGTGCAGGCAACCGGGCTCTGAAGCTCATGCTCAAAAATGACCATGCTATCCTGCCTACAGAAACAGAGGGTTTTAAAATTTATGTACAGGAGAACATATTTATGTACACTTCTGTGACTTTTCCCATTCAAATGAATTCTTGCGATTCACTCCTTTTACTGCGTGTACTTGTTGCTCATTCACCTTCTTTCCACAACAGCATTGTACTGTAAAAATATACTGTACCATAATTCATCCATTCCACTTTTGATGAAAATTTGGGACTTTTCTTTTTTCATTTTTGCAGCATTTTTCATACATGTTTTCTGCTATGTATGTGGAAGAATGTCAGCAGAGGGCATGTCAAGAAGTGGAGTTTCCGCATCAAAGTGTTTACACCATTTAACTTTACTAAATAATGCCAAAATATTTTTCAAAATAGTTACAGCAAATTACACTCCCACAAGAAGTGGATGAAAGTTTCCTTTCCTTTGCATTATCAACTAACTCTTACAATCATCTCGTTTTTAATTTTAAGCATGTCTGATAGTTAAGAAATAGTATGCAAGTGAAGATTAATGTGTAGTTCTCTAATTTCTAAGTGAAATTGAGATGCTTTTGAAGTTTATATTGTGACTCTTTATTCTTTCTGTTCGGGAAGGTTCTTGTTAATTTTTTACACATATTTCTCCTAAGAGGATTGACTTTTTCCTGTTAGTGCATAAGAAATCATTTGTATTCAAGAATTTAGACACTAAACTATCAGTTAGACATACAAGTATCTTTGGGTTCTGTGGGATTTCTTTTTCAAAGCAAGTGTATTGATATATAAACTCCATGAAGTAAAATTCACTCTTCTGAGAGTCCAGTTTGAGGAGTTACAACATCACAAGAAATTAAACACAGCACTTTTCCATCATCCCAAGTGGTTCCTTTGTAGTCAAACCCTCTCCCACCCCTAGACCCTGGAAACCACGATCTATTTTCTGTCACTATATTTTTACCTGCTTCAGAATGTCACATACATAGACTCATAAAGAATGAATCTGGCTTCTTCCACTTACTATAATGAATCTTGGAGAAACATCCACATTCTTGAATGTTTCCAGTCTGTTTCTTTAAGGCTGAGAAGTATTCCACTGAGTTGGTGTCCAAGGAATTATGCATTCATTCACCAGTTAGTGATCATATAGGTTGTCAGCAGTTGGGGGCTAGTAAGAATAAAGCTTCTGTGACAGTATTCACACCCAGCTCTTTGTTGGAGCATTTGTTTTCGCACAGGGAATTGCTGAATTAAGTGCCCAACTGGTTTTGGAGGGGCTGTAACACTCCTCTTTTGCATACCTTCTAGCAATTGTGTGAGAGTTCACTTGTGCTGCGTTCTGGCCAGCATGCACCTTGGATCTGTATTAAGCATTTTAATAAGAGTGTCATGTATCTCACTGAAATTTTATTCCATTTGCTTAGTGCCCAGTTATGTTGAGTTTCCTTTCAAGGCTTATTTATCATCAGAGTCTCTTTTTGTTGAAGTATCTCTTTCTGTCATCTATCCATTTATTCACTGGGTTGTTCATCTTCTTATTACTGAGTTGTACAATTTCTTTAGCTATTCTGGATAC
This sequence comes from Heterocephalus glaber, assembly GCF_000247695.1. The sequence goes on from NW_004624796.1 coordinate 12,046,901, forward strand.
ATTGCTTTTCATTTATGCATCTTGTAACTATTTCCTCCAGACCTAAGATATGGCTTTACATTTTCTTAGCTGTGCTGTTCAAAGAGCAAAAGCCTAACACTGTGATTAAATTCAATGGTCAGCTTTTTGTGGTTTGGTTCTTGGTGTCTCAGGTAAGAAATACTTACCTTTCCAAAGTCATGAAAATTATCTTCTATGTGTTGTACTAGAAGTTTTATAATTTTATGTTATGTTCATTATGTTATTATGTTTATTATTTTATAGGTCTATGATTAATTTTATGTTAATTTTTGTATCTGGTCAGAGGCAAGGTCCAAGATTCATTTTTTACTTATGAATATTTACTTCATAAATGTTCCTGGGCCATTTTGTTGAAAAGATCATCCTTCTCCTTCCCATTAAATTGCTTCAGAACCTTTGTTGAAAATCACTTCATATGTGAGGGTCTATTTGATCTTATGTTCTGCCCTATTGATCCACATATATCCAAAGACTTACTGGTCTCCATGCATCCTAAATGTTGAAATGGAGAAGTATGTCCTGTTATTTTGAAAGACACATTTCTAAGTAGTACTACCATTTTTGTTCGCTGATTTTCTCGGATTTTCTCTACACTTATCCTATTCTCTATTAATAGTGACACTTTTACTTTGTACTTTCCCATCTGCATGTTCAAACATCTATTTGGCCAATGTCTTTTAGAGAAAAGAGACCTCACAAGAGAACACCCCCACTTCTGGCACCAACTGCAGGTTTGGGTGGTTCCCACAATTACCCTTAGGTTTAAAAATTCATGAGGAGGACTTGCAGAACTCACTGAGAGCTATCATATTCACAGTTAGGTTATTACAATTAAACAGTTAAAATGAAAACCACCGAAGAGAACATTGGTGGGATCTAGAGAAGTACCAAACACAAAGCTTCCATGGTCCTCACCTGTGGACCTAGGATTCATTACTTTTTCCTGGTATTGACGGGTGGCCACATGCATGGAATATCACCAACCAAGGATGTTCCCCCGGCCTCAGTGTCACAGTTTTCATTAGGGCTCTATTGTATAGGTACAACTAGTGGCCTGGCCAATTAATTGGTCTGAGTCTCCAAGCTGATTGATATGCTATAATTAAAGCTCCCATCTGAAATCGCATCACTGGTCTTTCTGGTGTGGACTACACCCACCCTAATTCACACTGCAAGAAAATCCCGTGTGACTCAAGGCTTCAGGCAAACGCACCCACTCCTAGCAGACATAAAATTCAGAAAGCTTAGAGATTCTGCCCCAGAAGCTGAGAGTAAAGGCCAGAACTCCTATTGGGCCAGGTTAAAGTGTTTGCTTAGTAACATCCTGCATTTTGTTGTCTTCCTTTACAGCAAACACTAGGACCACCAATGCAAGGCTGGAAAGACATCCTTGTCTTATCCTCAGTCTCAGGGGAACTCATTTAATCTCTCACCATTGAGTTTGATGTTGATTGCAGGTTTTTGTAGATAGCTTTTACCAAGTTGAAGATGTTCCCCTTTTATTTCTAGTTTTTCTTGAGAATTTTTAACATGAATATGTTTTGTTTTTTCAAATGCTTTTTCTGTGTCTACAAAGTTGAAAAAATGATTTTCTTTTTTTTTTTCCATGAAGGTGGTGAATTAATTCATTTTTGTTTTTGAATTTTAAACCAAACTTGCATTCAGGAGAAGCCCATTTTCTTTTCTTTTCTTTCTTTTTTTTTTTTGTATTGGGGATTGAACTTGGGGCCTTCCATTTTCTTTTGATCATCCTTTTTTTATATATTCTGGGATTCAACTCGCTAAAATTTTGTTAAGGAGACCTCCAAATCTATGTTCACGAGAATTACTGATATGTGGTTTTCTTCTCTTGTTCTGGTTTGAGTGTCGGGGAATACTAGCCCCATGAAATGAGTTGGAAGTGTTCTTCCATCTCCACTATTTTCTGGAAGAGTTTGTGTAGAATTAGTTACTCTTTCTTCCTTAGATATTGGGTAGAATTAAGCCAGTCATGCTGTTTCTACTTGAATGGCCTAGGTAATTTGTCATTCATGGATTTTTGTCTATTTTGTCTAAGTTGTTCCACATATTGGAATAAAATTGTTCATAATATTCTCTCATTCTCCTCTTAATATCTTTCGGGTTTATACTGCATCCCCTTCATCATTCCTGATATTGGCAATTTGCATCTTCTTTTTTTCCTGATTAGTATGAGAATTAATGATTTTTTCAAAGAACCAGATCAGTCGATTGATCTATCTATATCATCTATTTATCTTTCTTTTTTGCTTCTGCTTTCTACTCCATTTTCCTCCTTCTTTTTTGTTGTTATTTACCTCTTTCTGCTTTCTGTAGGGTTGATATCCTCTTCTTTATCTAGTTCCTCTATGCAGAAATTACCATGTTTCCCTGAAAATAAGATGGAACTGAAGATCAAAAGCACCAGCCCCAATCAGCCTAACCTTGCTTTCTTGATTAGTTTTCTTGTTGCTGAGACAAAATACCCAACACCCAAAGTTAAAAGAGTAAAGGTTTATTTGGCTCACAGTTTCCAGAGGATGCAGTTCATAGTTGGCTGGCTCTGGGGTGGGATGACATGGCAGAGGTGCATCGCAGAAGGGAAACAGTTCATGGCAGGCAGAAGGTAGAAGGCAGCAAAGCAGCAAGCAGCAGAGTAGTGAAGCAGCAAATGACAAAGCAGCTCTCTTTATGTCCTTTATATGCTATCCAGGCTACATGCCCTTAGGGAAGGTAGCACTCACATCCAGGAAGGGCCTTGGCATTATCCACACTCAGAACTATGCCAAACCAATCAGTGGACTAAATTAGTAATCACACACCCTTGATCCCAGCATCATACACTCTATATCCAGCCACCTCTGAAAACTCCCACCTATGAGCACATGAGAATTTGAGGGGATATCTAGACACAAGCCATAACACTTGCCCTACCTGCCATTACAGAGTAGCCAGAGAACAGTGAGATATAATCTGCATGACACTGGCCATCACCATGGTAATGACCAGCTATTAATTACAGCTGCAATTTATTTTCCAGTTGGGCCTTAGTTTCAGGGAAACACCAGGTAACAGTGATTAAAGACCTCCTTTCTTTTCCTACATAAGCATTTGGTGCTATACATCTCCTTCTATTAGCTGTGTGCCACTGAGCTAAATCCCTGGCCCTCTAAAATGTTGATATGTTGGGTTTTCATTATAAGTCACTTTAAAATATTTTTTATTTTTCTTTAAGCCATTAGTTAATTCATGGTAGTTAATTACTTTGATATACAGGTACCAGTATTTGTTTTATTTTTGTAGATTTCTCATTTCATTCCCCTGTCCCTCTTGGTGAGATAAATACTATTAAAAATCAGAGGAGAAACCACAAGCACTACATTTTACTCTCTTATTTTTATATCTTGTCAAAAATTTCAGCTGGTACATATGAACTTTTGTCTTATTCTTAAAGCTTAGCTTAATTTCGCTAACCAAAAATAAGCTTAAACTGTTTCATAACTGTTCCAAAATAAATGTAAAATTTTATATTTTTATTTAATAAGTCCCAGCTCTATCCAAGATAGCTGCTAAGAGGTTAATATAACTCTTCATTTTCTTTTCTTGGTACCGGGGATTGAACTTGGGTCCTTGCTCTTGCACAGGAGGCGGCAAAACCACTGAGCTAAATCCCCAGCCCATAACTCTTTATTTTCATACATCCCTGTCATGTAATTAGTGTTTTCAAAAGTATTTCTACCACCACAATAAAACAAAGAAGGACATTTCTATAGTTTTTTTCAATAAGCCTAACAATTAATTAAAATTAGGTTTCTCATGTGGATTCAGTTGTTTCAGTTGCTGAGTTAATGCCAAATAACTGACCACAGTTTATTCTCGAAGACAGTGTTAAAAGTTCTTTTTGGTCATTTTACATAGTAAAACTCTTTCATCTGAATATGCAGCAAAAATATTCGTTCTGATGTTTAATTCTTCAAGGAACACAGCTGCCACGTTGAAAATCTTCCATGTTCAGTTTTCAGGAAAATCTAATTTTCTCTTAGCCAATAATGTTTATTTGGATGTATTTTAACATGGATTATCTTACATAGTTGTTTTTAAAAATTTACTGTTATTTTATAGTTTAAAAATAAATGAATACAGATTTTTTTTGAGTGGGGAAAATACTGAAAACTATTCCTTTTGTTTCATAGCTAAAAATAATGAACATGGCCTTTGAGTCAATTTACATGCCATTTGCTGATACAAAGGATGAACTTAGTAGAGATGTATAAAAAGTAAATTTGGCCGTCAGAGACAGCTCATGAAGAGATGAAAGATAGATAGATGATAGATAGATAGATAAACAATAATCACTATTTATTGGGGCATGATCAATCCTCTGACTGCCTAGAAAGGGGGACCACGAAGGCTAAAGAAAAGAATACAATAGAGACATTCATAATTTCAAAGTATATAAGGGGGCCAGGAGGACAGTGCCCCAGAGTGGGCAAAGACAAGGAGTCTCCAAGCTGGCCATTATTTATTGGGTAAACACAACAATTGGAGGCAGCATCAGGTGACTTAGGGGGCAGTGGTGATCCTATGTTGCTGTGGATCTTATGCTGATGAGGATCTTATGTTGATGAAGGCAGTAAGAAGAGCATATAATAGGTGGGATGAGTTAAACTGATGAGGAATTCATCCCTGCCCAGGTGAAACCTTTCTCTTTTTGTATTACTACTTGGCTCTCAGAGAACCAGGATGTCTTCACTGATGTAATCTTGCCCCTGAGTGCCACAGCATCATGGGACCAGTGAGGCCTCAGCTGTGACCGGAGGCAAAAACAGAGTTACATTTCCACATGCCATAACCAGCTCTTGGGCAGGCCACATTGGGCTTTAGACAGCTATAGTCAGACTTTCATTATGAAATGATTCGCCCCAAAACTTATGTAGAATGGCTCTTGACAACTGTTGAATAGGTTTGTATTGAGATCACAATCATGACAAACCAAGGCCTGCAGACGATACAGTATGATCCGCAGCAGAGACAGTAAACATCGTCCCAGACAGGAAGTGATAGCCTTGCTATCTGGAATTCATGGGATTTGAAAACAAGGTTTTGAAAATAGGGTTCACACCATATTAATAATACTCAGATTTGAACTTCCTGACAGCAAAACTCTGATTCCTTTCTTCCAGAAAATAAACTGTATTCCAGGAAAATAAAAACTTAATTTCATACAAAGCCCTCTACATTAATGTTTATAGCAACTTATTTGTAATGGTCCTAAACTGCAAACACCCCCAGTGTCCTTCAGTGGGCAAACAGTAAATGAACTGTGATACATCCACACCACCGACTGTCACTTAACAATAAAAAGGAATGGACTATTGACAGATGGATCAACCAGGATGGGTCTCCACAGAGTTATGCAGAGTGAAAGAAGCCAGTCCCCAAAGATTACATGCTGTGTATTTCCATTTATATAACATTCTTGAAATGACAGAATTATAAAAGCCGATTAGTAGTTGCCATGAGATGAGGAGGAAATAAGGGTGGAAGGAAGTGAGTATAGCTGTAAAAGGGTATCTTTAATGTGAAAGAAATGATTTGTACCTTAACTACATCAATGGCAATATTCTGGTTGTGATATTATACAAAATAGCACAACTTGGTTTTCTAAGATGTTACCATTGGAGAACCCTGGTTAGAGGGTAGATAAGTTCTCCTCCTATTATTTCTTATAAACACATAAGAATCTACAGTTACCTCAAATATAATTTAATTTAAAAAAACAAATTCCTTGCTTCTCCCTGAATCCCTCCTAATATCCAATGTTACCATTAACAGTACCCCAATCTTTTTATCATCTGAGGGTCCCAATGAATGACACCCCATCTATCTTAGGAGAGAGCACTATTCAGTAGGAGTGGTTACATTACTGCATGGGCTGTTAATACCAAACAAGTTAATTGATTGTGTTCTTTCTTGCTGGCTTGCTTCCCTCTTTCTAAAACATTCACGGATTTAGTGTGTCTCTGAGATAGTTGGGAGTCATTCTGCACCGTGGTTTACTCCATATCTGAAGCTTCTTTAATAGGTAAATACCTGGGATTTGTAGACCATAGTTTTTGGATGATTTTTCTGGGCCTTGTGATAAATTATATGTTTCTTCATATTTCTCTCTGATTTTGCTAAGAACTGTGCCAGGAAATTTAAATTGTGTTCACTATTACTGCAACTGAGGCCCTCTTAGGATATACAACATATTAGATACAGAGTAGAAGGTCTTAGGCAAACATTATTTTAATCCTCTCCTGCAACTGACCCACTACTTCTCTGTACAAGGAGAGTTTCTGGCCACATTGACTCTATAATACCTGCCAATGTCTAACGATCCATGCCTGTATGATCCTAGAGAATGTATCACAAGTTCTGTAAGATCCAGAACTAAAAGAACAAAAATTTGCAGAGAAAATATATTCAGCTTCTTTTCTAGTTTCTCTCTATGCTAAAAAATAAAAAAATCCCCTAGTACTTCATTCATTATCCCCTAGTGGATAATGGATGTTGAGCACGCACCCCACTGTGTTGCCAAGCAGAAAACAAAGTGAAGATTTGAGTGGGGAAGTAAGCAAGACCCTGTGGAAAGGAAAGTCCAAGCTCCCTGGTTTCCCTCTGATGAAAGCAACCTGACACATCTTGTGTTCATTTTACCATGTTCCCCAAGTTGGAGCTGAATATAATTTGACCAGATCAAGTAAGAAAAGAGAACAGCATGACGACAAGCCAATATAAAGGTTGAGAATTTTGAGGGGTCATTGCAGCATAGCTGTGACCCACAGTTTTTATTTAACAAGTACAAGTGAAGGCTATATATGAAGGGCTTTATTATTTAGTAACATTTCTGTGGGTCACCCATTTTCAAATGTACTTCTGCATCCACTTCTAAAAAAACAACGCAGCCAAATTAACTTTGACCAAAAGCATTTGAGATGTTTTCCAATCATTTGTGGTAGACAACCGAAGAGTGTATCACAATTTTCCAGATGAGTCAATAGGGACGAACCAACCTTAATTATTTGCCCTATGGTGGGAATTTAACCCAATAAATTTTGTACTTTCTGCTTCAGAGGGAGATTACCCAGAGGAGGAGAAAAATGATAACTCTGAAGTTTCAAGAGGCTGCAGTAATTATTGGATACCCCCTACAAGGCATTTGAGGCATTTCATTGCCACAAGAGATGTTTTATGTTGAAGTTACTTTTAACCAAAGGTCTAGGAATTCTTTGAAGGATCTTTACCTAAAAACTCCTATGAAACATTGATTTTTTTTTTTGGAGAATTATTCTTTTTACAATTTATTTAAAATAACAATTGGGTTTATAGTCTGCTTTTAACATGGAATAATGCCACATAATAAATGTCATTCATCGTAGGATCCTCAACATATTCACTGCAGAAAAATACACCCATATATTAAGTTAATGTCCTGCTTACGTGATTACACCATTTAACTCTTTCTCACCCTTAACTTGTCTATAAGACAACTCTATGATGATATCATGCTTTATTTTGTTTTAGCTCTGAATCTGTCCTTGGGAGAGGTCTGGTTACATTAATAGAAATCCAAAGAAATCTAAGAAGAGATATACAGTGACCACTGTTCTAATCTGAAGTCTTTAACTAGAAACTGTATTTCTTTACAACTAGACATTAAACATAACACACAAGATGACTAGATATTTATCCATAGACAAAAAGTCTCATTGTTTGATATGGGTTAAAGGAGGATTTTACAGTCTGTATACAAACAGACATGCACACACAAAAGCACAGGATTGATAAAGGTATCTATTTATGTATGTGTATGTTTAATTATTCATCTCAAGAGTGCTCTCTGCTCTACCGCTTACTGTTCAAGAAATGAGATAACGTAAAATAGTTGATTTGAACTACAGACCACTAATTAGGAGTATGCAATAGTAGATGTTTCGTTATTGTTTTACTTATTTTGCTAAACATCAACTCCAGCAATTTTTCCATGGAGACAATGTCTTCTCGGGTAAATTAAGAGGCACATGTTACCTCTGTTGTCAGTGTACACTGTGGTGAAATATTCCTTACCTGGGCCATTATCAGCAATTAACCCACCATTCCATGTTCCAGAGTATCCCACCCTCTGCAAGTTGTTCTGCCCATTCATAACTGGCAACTGGAGAAGGAGCCCCGCAAAGAAGAGGAAGTTGGGCCATTGGTGGAGCATATTTATGAGGTAGCTGTCTTCTACGTTCAAGCTGTGTTAGGGTTTCATTCCTGTGTTTATTGCTTGTTAAGTATAAAGCATCTTTAAAAGCATCAATCCAAGATCCAGGCTTTATGTGCTGCCTGGATTCATGGTGTTATGCTCCCGTATCAGAGTGGGTCAGGGAGGGGGTCCTGTTAGTACTCAGAGACCTGGTCACTTGGTTCTCGACGGTGAGGGGCATGACACTATAAGAAACATTTTATCTTGAACTGCTTTTCTTTTTTGCAAAGTTATATTTTGGCCTGTTTAATATTTGGACAACCCATGTGTAAAAATGACTTGCTCCCTAGACTTTCTTTCAATTCTTCCTGCATTTTTGGATATCTCCAAACCTCACCCATCTGTTAAACTGAAGGTCACCAACTACAAGGTTCCTGATGGAAAGTTTGCTGAATGTTTTGCTTTTGTACAGAAAAATGTACATATAAGATGAGTACATATAAGATGGCAAATAGATAAGAATAATTTTACTTTTCAGTTACATAACTCAGCTTAGAAATAAATAAGATATTCTGAGATATGAAAGAGTCCATTAATTAGTAATACATTTTCCAGAAACAGATAAGTGGGACTTTAAAGTTTGTGAAAGTATTTGATTCAATCCTACTTAAAGCAGTCCTACTTCTAATCTTAGCACAAATTGATTGTAAAAGTTTAGGGTAATTACCAGTTGTACCAAAAGCAACCTTCAAATGTTTCTTACATGTTAACTTCATGTCTCAAAATATACAGCATCAATAGATGCCATACCTCTTTGGTAGGCCACCTAATAAGCAAAAAGAATAATTCATCGTTTCATAAAATTATGATAATTGTTACAACTGTGGGGGAGAAAAAGATCCGTGCTAATTTTGAAGGTGAATTTTTAAATCCACAATAAATGTAAACATGTTCAGTGTTTTCAGATAACTGTTTTGTGTCCTGTGAGTGTGGAGTTCATGCATGAAAATTATTTACCTCTTTATGAGATGTGGCCCTTCTTTCTTTGGAATTTGCTGATGAAAGCTGAAGGAGCTCAGCTTTGAAACACACACTCATAGTGAAGTGCAGTGAGTCCAGACTTTGGCACTTGATGGATGACCAGTCTTCCAGGGGGTGAAAGAGGGCGTGTCTCATATGGTTGTAATTGACAACTTAGTAGTCAAGAAAAGGCAGATTCCAATGTAAAGAAAGTCACTGAGTTTTGAAAGCATACAGTTAAAATTGCATTTTTAACACTACTATTGAATTGGTATAAACTCGTGATGAACAGCCATAGTTAACACAGGTTGAGCATCCTCAATCTGAAAGCATGAACCGTGCTCAAATTCCAAAACTTTTGGGGCACTGACACAATGCCACCATATCTGATCTATTCCTGTGGGTTGTGGTGCAAAACACAAGCACATTAAAAATACTGTACAAGATAACCTTCAGGTTATGTGCATAAGGTATATATGAAACATCAGTGAAGTTTGGCTTTACACTTGGGTCTCACTCCCAAGATATCTCATTATGTGTATGCAAACATTCCAAAATATGACCTCTGAAACACTAGTCCCATGCATTTTGGATAAAGATGCTCAATCTGTATTATCTTCACTGAGGAAATCCACTTTTAGAGCTCCTCAGACTGGCATCTTCTCAAAACACCAGTACATCCTGCTTTCTAAGCTCTCCCTGCCCATGTGGATTCTGCTTTTTCTTATTTCCAACAGTCATAATCCTGGTGACTCAAAACCTGTAATAGATGCATTCTAAAACAGGTCTGGGGTGTGTAGAGGTGGATTTCATTTTCCTACCATTTCATAATGTGTCACTTGCTCGCAGCTGCACAATATTGGACCAAGCACTATCAGGGACGCCATTTTGGAGGTGGGCTGGCCATTCTCCTCGCGGGATGAGTTTCTTCTCTATATTTTTCATATTCAAACTCTGGGACCTCTGCGATGTCAAACAAATCCTGATATCAATCCACAGGATATAAAGGTAGGAATCCAGTCCAACCAGTGGTTTTATTATTTTTATGGCAAGGAAAAGATGAAAATGGTGACTTGTTTAAAAAAAATAATTATAGGTTCCTTCAGTAATCATTGATCTGACCTTTTAGTTTTCTAAAAGTGCCAAATTCAATTTTAAATATCATTCCTAGAAAACTTCCATTTCTCATAGACTCATTGCTCCTTGTAACCTGTCATTTCTTTAGCCCATTTCAATATACACCTTTTATATATGGTTGGACTAATAGCACATCCAAGCCAAAATCATAAATAGATAGGTCATGCTTTGGAGAATTAGTATGAAATGTTGTTTTTAAAGTCTTGTTGGTATGTTGACAAAAGGCATAAGGATCTTTGCCAAAGTGGGCTGGCACCAGTAGTAAGTGGTGGTAAAATATGAAAATTTACCAAAAATTGACTCGATGCTACCAGGACCGCACAGCAGTGAAGCTCATAGAGAAACCCAAAGCCCTCCTGCTCAGACCCTAAAATGCATCCAAAGCACCTGGGAGGTTATTAAAGTGCAGGATCTAGAAGGAGCCTGAGATTAGGAGCTGAAGGCCAAGGAATTGTTGCATGCCCATAATCCCAGCATTCTGAGGGGCTGGGACAGGAGGATCATGAGTTCCATCCCAGTCTGGGCAACTTAGAGAGACCTTATCTCAAAAAAAAAAAAAATTAAAAAGGGGGAGGAGGTAGCTCAGTACAAAGGCCCCAGGTTCAATCCCCAGTACTGAAGAAACAAAAACAAAAACTCCAGTGCCAAGGATCTGATCCCATCCAAATGAAGATTCAGTCTTGGCTTCAGTTCCTTCTAAGAGGAAAGAAACAAATTAACATAAGCCCTTGAAAATGTCACATCTGTATGCAAACAAAACCAGAACTTTGCAAATCAGATGTTGTCCTCAGAAGACAGCTTCATTAAGGAACCAGCATTCTCCTAGTAGCTGTAAGGATGAGATGCTCTAGTCCACAGCATCCACAAAGAGCCACAATGCAAGTCTACCTGGACCAGGGCCCTGTGTCATTGCTGACGAGGAAAGGCTTCCCTTTGAACCCAACGTGCCTGTTTTTCAGAGGAAGATTAAAAGGAGGCTCCACAATAAAGCTTCCTTCTGTGGAGAAATAATAAATAAGACCACTTGTGCTCCGTGAAATATCTGAAATACTTCCTCCCTGGAATTTTTCCCATTTTCTCTTTCTTTGCTCTCCCTCTCTAAGGACAGTAACTTATTAGAAAACACCTTCAAATGTTCGTATGAAACATTTAAGTAACTCAGATCTTCACATATCCCGCTCTATTTAACATCTACTATAGTTTGGTTGTAGATTCTTGAAGCACATGATCACCCGTAGGCTTCTCTCTCTGAGTGCAATGTTTAGTTTATATCTGACACTATTTATATATGTTTGTATATGTATTATGTAACTTGTTTAATGTGTACCATGTTGGTTGTGAGTTACTCTTTTGTGATAATTTAACAATCGTTTTTAGTGACTGAGGCAGTCCTGATAGCAAAGTTTCCTGAAAGGCTGACAGATTCCTGCAAACCAAGTGGGAATATACACTGAGCACATGGCATTGTCTGTGACTCACTTATTCTTTAAAGTACTCATGGACTTTCATTAAAAGTTAGTCTGAGGCTAGGAATTTTTCAAATGCAACTTAATTAGTCTCCTTTCCTAAAAAACTTGAAGTCTGTAAAACTTAAATGTAAGATTTGATTATACTGTGAAGCAGTAGCTGCCTACATTAACTGATCATAACCATGTATAAATTCTTGAAATTCTGAAGTCATGGAAAAACTGAAATTGCATTACTTTCAAATTCTCAATGTACCTTTACCTATATTTAAAATATAGTCTAGAGAGTCTAGAAAAACTTATTAATAAATAGATTCTAAATAAATATTCAGTATGTTTATAGCAGCGGTTATAAACAATTGAGAACACTTGAAAATGATTTTCCTCTTAAGATATTAAATAATTTCATGATGAGGTTGCTATTAGCTTTCTTGGAAATTGATATCTTCCTAGATGATGCAAAGATAAATAATCTTTCTCTATCTCAAATACAGATTAGAGATTAGTGAAAGATTATAATATTTTTATATGCTGTCAACACAATAGGCCTAGGAAAACTTTAGTTTTAACATCACTTATAAGATTTTAAGCACTTGCATCAAAGTTAACTGCTTTAAAAAAGTGTGTAGCTAATTTTATTTTTATTAAGAGGCAGAGGAAGTGAATTTAGTAAAAGGAAAGGGAGGCAGAATTGTGTTTTTAAAGGCAAGAATTAAATACCAGCATTTAACAAATGGACTGTGGTACAATTCCTTGCTATTTGTGCCATGGTTTGTGGTGTGGTTTGTCCCATCTGAAGCATGTGTTTAAATCTGACTCCCAGCGTGTGGAGAAATGAGGAGGCCTTCAGGAGGTGTTTGGGTCATGGCAGCTCTGTGCTCATGAAGGGATTAATGCTGCTCTCCAAGAGAGAGCTACTTGACCTTGAAGGAGCGGGTGTGTTGGAATCAGGTTGTCGTGAAGGAGCGCTCTTCTTGTTCCTCTCTCAGCATGTGACCCCTTCCACCCTCCCTTCATGAGGTCCTCACCAACTCCATGCTCCTGGACATCCTGGCCTACAGAACCACAAGCTACAATAAACTGTCCTCTATAAATAATGAAAAAATAAATTACCTCACCTCAGTTGTTCTGTTATAGCAGCAGAGCATGGACTAAGCCACTTGCTCTACAGGTTCCTTCTGAGCAGAGGGAGAAGTGGGCAGTGCTTGGGTAATCTCTGCCTCCATGAGCAGAACCTCTCCACAATGCCCAGACCTCATGGGGCCAGTCCACCCCAACCCTGGGCCCGTTGTTGAGGAACTCTCGGCCCAGCTTTCTGAAGTCGAGGGACTTGCATGGTTCTCCCACCATGTTTTCCCCTTCAGCCCCTCAGGGAATGTTCTCTCAGCCAATTTCCTTTTTTTGTCAATTCAGATTCACATTTTAGTCAACTTCTCCTTCTCTTCCATAGTCTCATTTTGCTCACTGACCACTGAAATGAGTGCTCTTCTCCATTGTATCTCCCCAACCCTCTCACAGATTTCTAAAAAATCCTGCTTATGAAAATATGAGAAGAGGAAAAAAATGGAAACAAGGTCTTTGCAAATAGGGAAGGGTGGAGGGGGTGAAGGGAGGGCAAGGGAAGGGGAAAAAATAAGAACCAAGAGACTCATGTAATGGTACAAGATCCCAATGATGACTGTAACTGTATTGTATACCTAAAATGTACCAATAAAGTTAATGGGGAACAAAAAAAAGAAAAATAAAAGAAAAATCCTGCTTATGAAAAATAAACCATCCAGATTTTCTTGGAAGCATTTTCTGGGCCACCCAGTCCAAGGAACCTGTGCCACCAGCTCTAAAGCCTTTGAAATGTCCCAGATGTCCCCTCAGAATTTCTATAAAGCTTCCATGTACTTTCTCATTTCCCTCTACTTATATCTATCTCCACCTAAATATGAACATTCAAGAGAATGAACTATTCGCAATAATTTTCTATTTTTTAAAGTTACTCATATGGCCAAAGCCCTGGATATTATTATTTTTATTGCAAATACACAGTTTTATGGCATCAAAACCATATTGAGGCTTAAGTGGGGATTTTGTGGAATGGATTGAAGATTCAACTACCATTTAAAACACCATTTTGAAAGAGAAATGCATTCTGAATGCCAAACATTGATCCCAACCCTTCTGAAATCCAACCCGTCTACCAATTGAGGATGTGTTCCAAAGGCAATAAAGCTTCAAAGTCTTCTCACGTAACTCTTGAAATCCAGTAAGACCCCAGTGGGGTTTAGTTTTCAGAAGAGTAAGTAATTCAGTTTGGTTATCCGAACAAGTTACCCTAATGTTCCCTAGGTTTGAGGAGGGTCCAAGGACCAACTGTATAAGCCGCCAACATGACCATTTTAACCCGTGGCTACATTAGGAACCAGTCCTCAAACGTTTTCACCCATATCTGCCTCATTTGTTCTCCAAATACAGAGCATCAGCATCAGCCACTAAGTTAGGGCAAGGCAAGGGTGACTACACACACAGGTAGGTGTGTGTGTGTGTGTGTGTGTGAATGTACACATCTATCTCATGTCAGGCTTCATGGGGGATTCACTCAGCTTGGTTTTTCAGCATTGTTCAAACCTCAGTTTTAGAGTAGTAGAAGAATCCCATCAGTATGGGTTTAAGAAAAGAAGGGTGAGCTCCACAACTCTTCATTTTCTTACCAGCAGAAACCAAGGCCCAAGGGGAGTCAGAAGAGGGGTGAGGAAGTGCTGCAGGCTCATCACCTCTTACTTTCACTGTGGCCTCCCAGTGTATGGGTGTCTGCCTCTAGGTTTCTCTTCCTCACATGGCCACTGCCACTTACTGTCTTCTGTAACCTTGGGGGCATCAGCAGATGTCCCTGAAGGTTCTGCCTCTAGGCTTCTTGGTCTAGGTAAGAGGGAAAAGATTTCACTGTGGCAGTTTCTTCACATTCTACCATTTAATACATTTTGAAACATTCAACTGTCTGCAACATTCAGACCAATCCATTAAATCTAATTTGTTCCAGATCCTTCTTGGAATAAGATTTTAGAGTGGAGTAAAGTAGTTCTCAACTATACCAAAGGCAGTAAAATAATTATTTCAAACTATCAATTTTGTTGTTTCAGTGGACTTTCTCCTCGGGTTTGGAAAGTCGTTCAAAGAGGGGATGATTTTTAGATAAGATGAGGCTGAAAAAGTAAGCGGTACTAAGGAACCAAACGTTTCGTAAGGAGTAAAGGGTTTTTTCAATTGCCAAGGTTTCATAATACACAGGCAAATGTGAGATTCTGGGGGAAGCGGCTGTGGAATGAGAGGCTGTACCCAGGAGAGAAGGACAAACGTGACGCCCAAGTGTCAGCTGTGTTAAGATCACAGCGCCACATTCCGGATTTAACTCAAGAAAGAATTCTGAGGTAAAAATGATCTCACAGAGACCAAACCAGGAAGAGTATCACGTGAGGAGAAGCCAGTGCTGTTGGTAAGAATTTTCACTAAGGCCATGGAAACCAGGCGGACGCCATCAAGTCTGGTCTCTTGGACAAGACCAATCCCACAGGAAGTCCACATTGCAACTGAATAGTACAAACATGAACAAAAGAAGCAGAACCAGTTCATTCATCAAGGCTTATAGCCGTGCAAGTACTTTTTTAGAATCAAGTGGGCCTGCAGACAGTGGCTTGGCAAATTTGCATAGTCTGGCTTTAGCCTTAAGAGTACTTTCCTCTTTCATAACTGCCTCTGCTTACTGGTTCTCATTAATTCAGAATGGAGAGACACTTGTTAGTCCCTAAACAATGCTCACTGATTCATTGCCTGTCTGTCTGTCTCTCCCTCCCTCCCTTTCTTTTTCACAGCCACACACAGACAACTTAAAAACCAAGACATAAAAATAAAGACCATTTAGTATTGTTAGTTACTGATTCTTTTCTTCTTTGTAGATTTTTTTTTCCGTGCACTCCTTTGTGGGCCTTGAACAGCTGAGGCATTATTTGATGTCTGGTTCTTGCCCCTGCAGCTTCTCCTACAAGCTCTCCTTTTAGAAAAAAATTCCTAGCAGCTCATTGAAAAGGTCTGATCGGGAGAGCAGTACCAAATTTTAATTCTCTTCTCCTGCATCTGTGATTCTATTGGCAACTACCAGTCACTCTTGAAGGGGTCCTCCTCAGCCTACTGTACACGTTCTTTCTGACAGGAGTGCTCCCTTTGATGAAGGAATTTATCACCTTTGCCCTTATAGTGCCTGTAGATCCAATTCTTAATCACCAAGGAGAGCATACTCTCTGGGACCTAGTGCTTGTTGCCTTTCTCCTCGAGATGCTCTTCAGGCTCCAGTGTATACAGTTTTTAAAGTAATAATTGCCAACCTTAGACAAATGATATGAAAATACTAGATCCAAGATTAACTGCATTCTGTGCAATTAAAACTCACCTGGTTCATGTGGCCTTGACATCAGATGTGAGGACTTCACCTGGTCAGCCCATGTATATTTTAAAATGTACAAAACACCATGTGCAAAGAAAAGAGAAGCTTTGACATCACCAGTAGGATGGAATGATTCTTCTAGTTATGCTTTGCATGAACTTTTCAGAAGGAAAAAAAGTGGTTATTTTTCCACTCCTCTCAAATCCTTACCATTTATGTCTTAATTACATGGTGGGAAGAACCCCTGGGCTGGTCTCCACTTAGATTTAATTAAAGACAAAGAAGTCCATGAGAATAGTTTGCTGTTTCTCTGTGGTAGGAATTACCTGAAGTCCAAAGAGGAATTTCAAACAAGAGAAAGATAGTATGCACTGCTTTGTTTGGGTTCTCAGTGCCCTTAATCCTCTTTCACAGAACCCCGTTTTTCAAATGCTGCCCTTCCCACTCTGCTACACATTCTGCCCTTTAACTCACAAGTTTAATCCATATCCCTTTGACCCATTAACTTAAACCTCTGCTGAGTGAAGAGTTTGGTGAAAAGTTATGCAAATAGAAGGCTCTGGTTGGGGTCAAATTCCAAGTAGCAGCTGGAGAGAGAAACATATTTACTAACTATTTTCTTATTGCAGAAAGAGGCCATTTGATTTGCTCCGAGGAAACTACTGCAGTGTTTACTACCAGCTCCTTATGGCATTGAGCATATTTATACTCTGAACTGAGTGTCGGTCTAACTCTTCCATGATCTCAGATGAAGGAAAAACATGGCCTGTGGGTCAGGGCCAGCTATGAAAGTGTTTGTCTAGAAAATGGACCTTAACTATTATTTACATTTCTTGGATAACTTCTTCCTTGGCTTTTGTTTTGTTTTATTTTGTTCTTTGAAATAATTTCTGGAATGCCATTTGAGAAAAACTGGTCTGCAAGCAGTTGAAGATTTTCTGACTATGGTGTTTAAGGGTGGCATTCCTCTACACCTAAAATAGTGTTACAAAAAAGGAAGAAATGCATTCCATCAACCTTTGCTTCTTCTTGGGCTGATTCTCTAGCCTAGAGTTAAATCCTATGTTTTATTGAGAGACCATGTATAAATATTAGTGAATGATGAAATGCCACAATAAGATGCATTCCTTATATGTACGCAAGCTGCATCTTGTAAAACCACACAGAGAAGTCCTTGCCTTTGGGCTATTGTTCTACTAATATTAATACTGATATTACTACTAATAATTATAAGCTACAACATAAGAAAAAAGAATCAGTTCCTACTTCTTTCCATTACCTCCTCCATGTAGTTTGGTTAGCTAACGTTAACTTCTATAACCTAATTTTCAGCAGCTTATAAAGATAGCAATTGTATCTGATGAATCTCAAAGCAAAGACTACATATAGACAAAGACTCTGACAGAAAGCACATAAGACAATTTTAAAATTCTCAATTTTCTGATTAAAATCAGCTTTTTATCTTGGGTTATAAAGGCTTTTCCATCATATCCTTCATCACTGAGCACCTGTGAGCCACCCTTTGGCTTTTACTCCTCCCTGCGCTGGGCCCAGCCGTGGTCCTGTGATATCCCAGTGCCTGTGGTATTGACTTTCCCATCTACAAAACAAATACTAAATCAAGTCACATGACTCTTATGACCTCTTCCCAGAGTGGGCATCTTTTCCCTTCCATTTATAGCCAGACTGAACCTGCTGTTTCTACTTCTTTACTCCTCATTTACTGTTTTATAATTGTAAATTTTTAAATTATCATGTTAAGAGATACTAAATGTCCATTATAAGAACATATCAGACATTATGTGAAAACATAAAGAAGAAAATCAACCTCTCCTGGTGTTCCCACTCATTTATTATGTTTTCTATTTATTTATGCTTTAATTTTCCCATTTCAACTAGAAACATTGTATGATATACTGCCAATATATAAGAATACTCTAAAAATCCAAAATGTCATTATCATTCCTAAAACAAAATTAGCAAAACTTCCTCGATATCATCAAATCTCCATGACTGATAACATTTTCATGACCATCTACTTTTCTATTTGTAGACATATAATATCCATAATCTTATATATATGCTATTATGTAACCTGTCTTTTCCCTGACAAGTATCTCAAGTCTCTATAAATTATAATGTAGGTCTATATCATCACTTTAAAAAACTATCAAGTCTTTGGGATACATGTATCATTTTTATTTAACCAGTAATCTATAGATGCTCATTAAGTATTTCTGAGAACATTAATGCTTTTCTTTGGTGCTTTATTTGGAGGACAACATTTTGGACAAGATTCTCAATTCTGAGCCACTAGGAATGACTTTAATATGAGAAGAAATTATAAGGGAAAATATTTATGAATTCAGGGTAGGCAAGATCTACCTAGGATACAAAAACCATGATGTATAAAAGAAAAAAATTGATAAATGAGACTCCATCAAAATTTAGAACTTTAAATGACATCATTAAAATGAA
>NW_004624796.1:12068672-12151690 GCF_000247695.1 Heterocephalus glaber
CCAAGAGACTCATGTAATGGTACAAGATCCCAATGATGAATGTAACTGTATTTTATACCTAAAATGTACCAATAAAGTTAATGGGGAAAAAAATATGAGAATGAATGATAGAAGAGCTTAATTTCGTACTTTTCCAAATAGTTATCCATTTGTTGAAACCTGTTCACTCTTTAGCAACTGCAATTCAGTTTCCACCTGTACCACATCTCCTATTGAGGAAAGGACATCCATGATGTTGACAGAGCAGCAAATGCTTTTTGTTCCTTGCCCTTCCTTTCTCCTCTTCGGGATTTGTGTAGTGCTGTTTGTCACTCCCTCGTGTTTTGCAATTGTTTTTTCTTGGGCATCATTGAAGCCATACTTTCCTGGTTGTCCTTTTTTCTGATCACTTCAGCTGTATTTCCCTTGCTGGGTCTTCTTCCTTTGCCTTTTATTCTAGTGCTTTCTGGAAGCTTATATATGATTCTCTGCTTCTCACTTTACATCTTCTCATTGGGCAACTCAGACCACTGCCGTGTAGCTTTACAGACCATGATGGGTGCCAGTGGGTTTTGCAAGGTCCTTCTGATAGACTGAGCACTGTCATTCCACCCTTTGTGGTGCAACCTGCATCACAATGTAGGCATTTCTCTTTTCATTCCATAGAGATGGCCATAGGGTATTGTTCCCCTGGCTTAAACCAAAACCCATGTAAAAGAACACATAATTCTCAGGTTCACACATGGGACAGGGTCAGAAAACTGAGCTTCTGTATTTCAGTTGGTCCAACATAAAGAATGGCATTATTATGTGTGACTTACTGAAACTTTCATAATAGTTTTTTTAGCCATCAGATGTACCCAGCATGAAGCCTGAGATAAAATCACCAGTTCTAGAACACTTACAAAATAAACGGGCTGAAAGCACGCTCTGTTACAGTGTGAAGTACAGGGCCATGCTTTGGAAAAGTCGTTTCCATTAGAACCAGTTCTGTCCTGGGAACACTTCTCAGGAGGAGCACAGAAGTGGGGGACACAATAAGGTAGAGATCAGATCCTTGACCACACTGGGCTACTTCTCCACTTTTCTTCCACCTCAGGATCCATCTCCCCCATGCAGAATGTCCCTCACTTTAGCCAGCCCCAGTGCATAATGAGAGGAGAATAACAAGAGAATAACCCATGGCTGAAAAGTCAGCTGTACATATTCTGCCCTCGTGGGGAAGTCACTTCTGCTTAAACTCTTATCCTTACAAGAGAAACTTCCCAAGAATGCACTCCCTAGCTTCCTGAATTGCTGTAATTGGAGAGTGGAAAGGCTCATTCACTGTCAAGGAAGGCCATTCTGCCATGGAACTTGCTGTGGGTAAATCCCAGGTCTGAACTCTCGTGTGAATCCAATTCACTGAAGGTGTGGGGGATTGTCTAGAGTTCAGAGCTCATAAAAAGGTAACAACTGTTAATGCAATTGATTCCTCCTGCTTTCTGTTTGCAGCCGGCTGCCTCCCCAGAGGATACCCCTGAGCTCAGTGCCTTTTTGCGAAATTCTACTATCCCTCATCTTGTCAGGAAGCGAGATGTGCCTGTGCTCCAGCTCCACAGACAGAGCCCTGCAAAAATACTGGTGAGTTGCCTCCATGTGCATCCAACTAAGGGGAAGGATTGGATTCAGCAGAAGTCCCTGCTACAGGTGGTTTTCACTTCAGGCCTTGCATTTGGTCTCCTCCAGTGCTCAGATATGCCTGACATTTCTTGGCAGGACAAACTGTGAGAAATTGGAGCTTTCTGTGAGGTAAAGGAGCATTTGTAATATAAATTTTTCACTCTTCCAAAGCTGCCACGGGAATCATTTTTGAGAAATACAGATAAAAACACTGGTTATAACCTCTAATCCATTTCAAGAATGTAAAGGTTCAGCTGTTGGTTCATCCACAGGGACTGAGCTGGTGAGAGTTTGTAGTCTCGATGGAGCACTGTCCAGCCAATGGCCTTTGAAAGTTACACCTGTCACTGACTCTCAGGTCCTTGCTTTTCAGGAGAGGATGGTGTAGCCAGGCTTCCTGGGCCAAAGCCCCTGCAGAGTCTTAACCTTGGGATCTGTGTTAGGTCCAGCCCGAGCTTCATCAGGACTTTGCAAAGCTGTCAGCAGCACGCTAGATACAGAGCCTTATCTCCTCAGATGGGTATTCATCCTTTTGCCTGACTGAGTGGCAGAGGCTCTAAGTCAGTGGCAAGGTTCATTTCATTTATTGGCCACAGAACAGCTCCGTAAAGAGTAGGAGGCTCCAAGCACATTCTCTAGCTATGCAGAAGCAGAGAGCACCACAGACCCCAGCCTCCTCTTCCAAATCAAGAAACGCATATGCAGGGGCTTGAGGTGGGGACAACCTGAGAACCTGTGTCCTAGTACCTTGCGTGGGGAGGGACTCAGCGGGTGCTCCCCCAGCCCCAGCTGACTGCAGAAGCTCAGCCTGAGATGTATTATCTTGGGGTGATACTGAGGCAAAAGCCACCGTCCTAAGCCAAGAGTGGTCTCTCCAAAGAGGCTATCAGAAGAGAGAAACTCTTGGCTAGAGGCCTCAGGGCAAAGGGAGAAGAAGAACAGGAGGATGAAGGCAGAACTGAGAGACCACCCTGAGCCAAGGAGGGCTCTGCAGCTACTTCTGCATGGGCCACGGTCACTGTCCTTGCCAGGTGAGAGCCATGAAACACCCAGCCGCAATGCTGCCAACCCTCTTCAGGCTGTTTATGCCAGAAATATGCAATTGCCAGGGGCTCCGCTGGGCACCACAGTGCTCTGGCCCTTGGGTCCTCTTCCTTCTTATCTTCCACCCTACTGAAAGTCCATAAGAATATGTGCAGTAGATCGATGCCGTTTCTCCAGGTTGCAGCTCAGTCCTGGCCCATTCATTGAGTGAAAATGAGAACAAGACAGCAGATGAATGTGACTCCTAGTAGCTTTGGAGGCACCTTCAAAATGCCCTTGGTGTGCCATTCTACCTGTCCTTCTTGGTCCTCAGGGCTCTTTTAACCCAATTCTGAGCAAACATGTATGAGCAGTTTGAAGGTTAGTGTCAGTAATGACTAAATTCGATAGCCACCCCACCTACTCAATTCAAAGGAAATGGCTCTTATGACAATGTACCAGGCAGTGCTTGGGGAATATAATTATTCCATCCAATTATAAAGTGAAATCATTCAAGGGAGCAAATCTATGCCTGAGGAACTGAACCCTTGACTTCAGCATTTGTACGATTGGATTGAAAGGAGTAATAATAAGCTTAATTTTAAAAATTGAAAGATTGGGGCTGGGGATTTACCTCAGTGCTATCACCGCCCGCCTCGCAAGTGCAAGGTCCTGAGTTCCATCCCCGTACCAAAAAAAAGAAAAGAAAAATTGAAAGATTAAAGGTTAGAAAGAGTTTGCAGAAGATAAAATGTAAAATAACAGTGTGAGTGAACTTAACAATCACTTCCCTCCCAAAGCAGAGAACTCACTGGGTGTAAATAGCATTCCCCTTCCAGGCAAATTTGTTGAATCTGTGTGTGTGTGTGTGTGTGTGTGTGTGTGTGTGTGTGCGCGCGCGCTGGGGAGGGCAGAGGCAGGAAAGGTCCAATAAAGGAGGCAGACTCAGAATAAAGGCTGGGTCTGGACAGCCATGGGTAGCCACAAGGTCATTTGCTTCAGGCCAAAGAAGCGCTGACAGGAAATGGTTCTCTTTTGTAATCCATAGACTTGGGGTTCAGGTTCCCCAAACCCAAATGACTGCCCCCTGCCTGTGGGCTCTGTCTCCCCCTGAATCCTGACCCCAGATCAGCTCATCCAGGGGCCTCAGCCTGAGTCATCAGATGAGACAGAGAAGCATGTAAAGGGTTTTTACAAAGGCCCCAGAATCCTCCCTTTTTTCATTAGTATGTTTGCAGTACATAATCATTTCATTTACCTCGGGGAAGGGGTGCATATACATATGACATCTTGATCATTTAACTGCCCTACCATGTTCCCCTGTCCCTCCTTCCCCTGTCCCCAGAGTCTAGACAAATGGGATAGTAAGTGGAGAACTAGGGAAGTCTTAAACGGACTTCTTTTCTAATGCTACACCAACCCTGACTTAATTTCATTTTTTAAAATTAGAAACAAATATGAAGAAGTGATGATCCTATTTATTTCAGCCCAATAAAGTAGGATGCTGTCATATCAAGTCAATCATAGTCCTGAAAGTCCTGAACATGTGACCCGTTATATGAGTAACCTTTAATTAGAGGTAAAGAGTCATCAAAAGAGAGGACACAAATTCTAGCTCTGAGCCTCATCGATACACCGGTTTTCAGGAACCAGAGTTATAGTCTGGGATGATAAAATACAAGTTCTAGAAGTAGGTAGTGGTGATGGTTGTACAACAGCGTAAGTGTACTTAATGCCACTGAACTGTACTCTCAAAATGTTTTAAATGATTTTTTTTAAATTATGTTTTAAGGGGTTCTCTGGCATTCATTTATTTTCTCTTCTTGATGGTAAAAAAAATTCAAATATGGAAATGGACAGAAAAGTACAAAGTCAAATGAGAAACATGTATTGTAACAGAAATACCTAAAATTGTATGGCATTAAGCTGTAGATGGCAGGTTATGATTCAAGTACCTGTGAATTTTTATGACCTTATAATGTTTTTTAAAAAGATAAGATAAGAGTAGGGAGTACATATACTATCTCTTTTAGGGTAATCAATAGAATTGCATTCTGTCATTAAAAAAAAACTTCCTGGGGACTAATAGAACAGATAATGATAATTTGTATCTATGGAATTCTAATATGTACAGCCCAGATGGGAAAAGCACTCTGGAAAGCCAGTGTCCAAATTTATGCAGAACTAACAATTTGAAAGATCAATTATGTTAAATTTTGTTTGTTTTTGTTGGTGCCGGGGATCAAAGCCAGCATCTTGTGTGTGCTAGGCAAATGCTCTACCACTGAGCTATACCCTAGCTCATAGTGTTTTGTTTTTGTGCATCTTTTACGTTTTTAAATTTCCATTTCTGTATTTCATGAGTTCCCTGATGTAATGTATATCAATAAGTAAATTTATTTTGAAATGTTTATGCAATTGTATTATTGGGGCAAATGTTTTTCCTTGTTTCTCATTAAATATCTTTGATAAATTTTGGTTTCTGAATATCATCGAAGTTTATTTACCCACAGATGATTGGCATGGTAATCCTTGATTTCCATATCTGATTTCATTTCATATTTTCTTTCTTTGTCTCTCATTGGTTCAAATCATGCCTTCACATGTTGTCAAGTCAAAACAACTCTGGATAGCGAATGATTATGCAAAGTTTATTCTAAAATCAAAAGCTAAATAAGACCTCCTACAGATTTTGTTTGGTTAAAAACAACTTGGTGAATCACATTTCTGATTAGGAATTTGAAAGTATGAAATGTCAACATCCTGTGTTGGGATCGTAATTTCCAATTTGAATTTCAAAATGTATCTTTAACACTGAAATATAATTCTCTTCCATCCTAAGAATATCTTTGCCTGTCTCATCTTGGCCCCTGCTGCATTTGCCACTATATCTCTATCTCCTCTAAACTTTTCTCTCTTTCCTTTTACTACTCAGCTTACTGAAACCTTTCTTAATTTCTCTTCAGCATTTCTCACATCCCTTGGCTTCCCTCAGAACACCCTCTCCTGGTTCTTCTCTTACCTTTTGGCTAGCACAATCTTGGGATTTTTCATGGACATCTCTTCCCATCCTTAAATGCCCTGTACCTCAGGATACCATCTTCAGCCCCCTCCTCTCATCTCCTGTCAATTTTGCTCTTTCCGGGAAATGTTTGCATGACTGTATTCCCATAATTCCAGGTGCCTCCTGCCATTTTAGCTCTACCTTACTGCCTTCAACATTTGCAAGGTTCATCTGGATGTCGATAGCCACTCCAGTCCCAATATGTCTGAAATTCTTATCTCCAATGACTCCCCAGTAGTACCTGTTTTCTAGAATCCCCCTTCTCAGCAATACCAGGACCCATCGACCCTGATCCGGTCCACAGAGAGCTTCCTCAACTCCTCCTTGTTCTTCATGGCAGGTTGCAAGTATCTATTATACTTCCCAACCTTCTCCAAAATTTGTCTTCTCTCTAACCCACTGCTTCAACTCAGGGCCCCAGCATTTCTCATTTAGGTCCCAGCCCTGGCCCTTAATCATTCTCCTGCCTCCCACTCTGCCCTTGCTATTCTCTCCTCAAATACCAGCTGTTCCTCTAAAATACACATTTGATTGTGGCTCTTTACTGCAACCCTTCATGGATTCCCCAGTATCTTACAGATAAAAATCTAAGCTCCTTACTTAGCACAGTAGAAAGATTCTTCACTACCTAGACCCTCTCTTTCCCATCTTATTTCCATCTGTCCATCTCACCCCCATATCCCTGCCTTCCCCTTTCCTTCCCAATCCCTCGTGTGTAAGAGAAGACCAAGTGTCAGTTATCCCCTCCTTCTAGGTAACCCTTTCTCACTCTTAAAGTCCTTCCAGACATCAGCTTCTCCATAATCCTCCATCAGAGCTAGTTAGCTGGGATCACCAACTCCAAGGAGTTGGTAACTGCCAGCTTCCTCCTTGCCTCCAGTAGGGGATGGGTGGTACTTGTCCTATCAGTCAGGATACATAGCTTTGCAGTCTCCTGTTCCTGCCATAGGAACCTCAGTGCTCAACTCTGGCAGTACAAGGACAGCCTGGTCACCTGAATTTGGAATAATCATGCAGAAATCTAGCCTTACCATTTCTCTGATACACATTACTAATTGTTTGGTTTTCAGACAGTTCTTCAGTGCTTAAAAAAGATTTTCATCGTTTACTTTCTTCAGGCTATTCTATAGTTTATCAATTTCTTTAAAGTGAAATGCTTCAGTCAAGAACTTCACATAATATCCAATAATTGTATTTTTATTGAGCACCTATAGTCAACTGGCAAGTGCTTGAGACATGAAGAACAAATAAGGATAGTCCACAGGATAAATTCACATCAGTTAGAGGGTACACAGAGAGAAGTAGCACTCTCTGCATGGCACACAGAAAATAGATTGTGGGGTATCCACTTATTTCCACACTGGGTTCCAATCAGAAAATACAATTTGATAGGCAGAATGTCATCATAATGAATATTTTCCAGGATCATGCACTTCATGTGTTAAAAGTGACCCGTGATAAGGTGAGCTACTCTGAGAATTGGTTTAAAAACTCCTAATGAGTGGAACTCACAGATGGGGCTGCTCCCAACTAGGAAGTCATTTCAACAGGAGGAGAATATGGTGGAACAAATGGCTGTCAGTGACTCAGTGACTTTTTCTTTGATGTAACATACTTGGAGGGGTTCTCTCCACCCCCTTCCAGACTTGTCAGGGTACCAGGAGATTTTATGGCTGCCTGTAAGAAACTTCTTCCTGAGCTCTGAGAAAATGAAACACAACTCTCTGGCCACTGCAGGAAGATGGTACTATGCTGTATCTGCATTTTAGATTTTTTTGTGTGTGTGCCGGGGATCGAACCCAGATCCTTGCACTTGCGCAGCAGGCGGCGAATGCTGCATTTTATCTATTACCACCAGAGTCTGCAGATCTGTGACCTCCACACTGTGCTCTTCCTTGTTTGTTCCAGTGTATTTATTCTTTCTTTAAATTAAATGAGTTAAATTCAATTTGCAGGTAAGGCAATGATTTCTGAGGAAATAAAATGTAAATAAAACGACTGCACTGTTGATTCTCGGCCACCCCCGAGAGATACTGATGGGCTGCCACTCCTGTTGTATTTTGCAGAACTGTACAAATATTGAGTGTTTACAAATCTCCTGTGTGGTGGGGCAACTAGAAAGAGGTGAGAGCGCCGTCCTGAAGGTCAGGTCACGACTATGGGCCCACACGTTCCTCCAGGTAATAAAAATCATTAATCCCACTCCCAGGGAACCTTTCTCAAAAGCTCAGCAGGAAGCCTTCCTTAAAACATCGTTAATTTAATATTTTTAATGTTTAACTTTTATTTTCTTTAGCATTTTGATTTCTTAATTTCAATTGTAACATTTTTAAATGTAAAAGTTCTAATTGTTTAATTCAGAATATCTTAAGGGGAATTTCTGGGCAGTTGAGCCAAGATCTGTTGGTCACCTTTCTCAGCAGATGAAGGCAGTTTAGCCACCCTGAGGCCCCAGGCCTTCAGATTGGACCTTAGAGTCACACAAATGGATTTAGCTCCCAGCTGTGCACCAGTGCCAGGCACAGAGTAGGTCTTCAGTGACTGCCAGCCAGTGGGAGGTTGGTGAGTCTGGAAACACAATTCAAGCTACGTGTCCAGAAAGCTAAAAATCAAAAAGCCAAAGGGAGATTGTTCTAGAAGGTTCCTCTTGTCAGGTGAGCCTGCAGCCCAGGCTCCAGCCAGGCCAGCCTCCTAGCAAAGTGGATTTGGGGATTATACTTGGCTCAGCGCTTTGCCTTATCTGTGGGTGGCAGGCACCTCACACTACCTTGGATAAGCCCATTGAGTGTGTGCATTTTAAAAGTTTAAAATCTCTTCTACACTAAGAACTTGTAATTCAATTTACTGATACTACTATGTTAAGACCTTATTGTTTGGGCAAGATTTTTTATTTTAAACTAAATTACAACCCCTGCCAAGTATGTGTATTCTTGTTTGTAGTTTAACTACATGACAACTTCTCTGGTTCATTGTGGCATGGAAAATCAAATGGTAAAATCCCTTTGGATCTACCTGTAAATACAGTATTTTGCTTCTCTAGATTGCCATGGTTTCTATTACGTAAAATACTTCCTATAGTCTTGCATATCTTAATTTTATTTCTAAAACGAACATAAAGAAAGTTAAAGTTATTTTTTAAGGTTGTTTTGAAGCCATCTTTTTTTTTTTAACCTAAGGCAGGGTTTCTCAGCACTATTAACATGCTGAAACAGATAATTCTGCTTTGTTGGAGTCTCCCCATTTATTTTTAAGATGCTCCCCAACATCACTCAGTAGAAGCCAGGAGCACCCCACACTCATTTGTGACAACCAAAATGTCTCCAGATATTCCCAGTGTTTGTTGGAGCCAAAGTCTTCCCCCAGCCTTGAACCACCAACCTAAGGAGAAGTGCAGAGCCCAGTATATTTGGTTCTTTATTTTTTTCTCATTTGGTCAAACCATTATTTGTTCATTCACTCAACAAATATTTATGGAGCACCTGCTGTGTGCAGAGGAAATAGTGTGAACCAAGCATACAGAGCACTTATCTTCACAGAGCTACTATTTCAGAGAGAAGAATCAGAAATGAATAAAAATAAATTAAAAAACAGAAAGAGCAACGAATTATATACCAAGGAAAGGAGACTGGAATTTATTCTAAGTGAAGTGGAAAACCATGAAGGAAATTAATTTTGGAAGCCATCTGATAATAATTATCCTTTAAAAGGATGAGAGTGAATAAAGAAGTCAATACATAGTTGTAGAAAGGAATTCTATACAGCTTTAAAAAGGAATGAATTGGATACATTAACAAAGGTGAACCTTGGGAATGTAATATTACATTTAAAAGACAAGTATGTTTTGCTTGTTTTATAGAAAGTACAAAAACAAGCAAAACTGAACAGCAGATTGGTAAACATTTTAGAGAAAAACAAGCAACTGAAAGCACAAAATTCAGGAGAGTAGTCAGTAGCTTCTTGAGGTAGGGCCATTCAGGGAGGGGCACAGAATATATCAAGGGTTCCGGTTATATCTCGTTGAAGCCAGCAGTCAGCATGAGGGTCTTCATCTTGGATTTTCGCCTATCACCATATGTTACAAGTGATGATTTATATTTGCCAACAAATAATTAACAAAACAAAATAGCTTTAAAGGGGCCACACTGGGAGAATTGGGGCAGTTTGGAAGCTACTGTAGTTGGGGGAAATGATAGTGGATTACACTGAGGTGGAACAGCAGAGCAAGTGAGATGAGGTATGACTCAGGACTGACTTTGGAAGAAAAACCAATAGTACTTGTTGAATTTATTGTGAGAGTGAAGAAGAGGAATTAATAACTTGAATTTTTCACCTAAGCCTAATGGAGAAGATAACTCAGGGGAAACCTGTTTTAGGAGAGGAAACCAAGAGCTCTTTCACAGTTTTGTACTTTGAACTGTAGAAGCTTCCAGTTGCTTCCTAACAAATTTCCCCGGGCCCTAGCAGCTTAAAACAAGAAGCGCTCATCTTTTCACTGAGAGGCAGGAGTCTGGCCACAGCTTAGCTGGATGGTGCTGGCTCATGGTCTTTGAGCTGCGTGGTGCAGTTGACAGTGGAGGCTACACTTGTTCTTAAGGATTGACTGAGGCTGGAGGACCATCCATAGATGCTCAAAAACATGCACAGAAGGTTAGTGCTTGCTGTTGGCAGGAGGCTTAGGTCCTTCCTATGTGGCCCTCGCAGGTTACCTCAAAAGCTGGGCCACCACAGATACAATATCAATTTTTTATTCACCTATTACCGGGGCTGGAGGCATAGCTCAGTGGTAGAGCATTTGCCTACCATGTGTGAGGCCCTGGGTTTGATCCTCAGCACTGCCAAAATAAAATAAAACGATGGCATTTATGTCAAAGTACAGACAATGTATCCTGTTTTTCTCTAGTCAGATGCAATTAGGAATAAATCACATTATAATAACCAATATTTTAGTTCCCTAAGTGTGATGTAGCAAACTATCACAAAACTAACTATATTCAAGCAGCAGAAATTTACCCTCTCGTAGTTCAAAAGGTCAGAAGTCCGAAACTAAAGTGTCAGCGGAACTGGCTCCTTCCTGAGGCTCCCTCCAGCTCAGGGGTTAGCACATCCTCTGTCACACGCTGGCCATGGACACCACTCCGAGCCTGCCTTTGCCTGCATGTCACCTTCTGCATGTCCTTGTGTCTTCGTTCTGTCTCTTGCGAGGACAAGTTGGATTTAGAGCCCATCTTAATCCATGCCGCCTCCTCTCAAACCTTACTTTCATCAAGTCTGCTGGGACACTCTTTCCAAATGAGGTCATACTATTTTTGCTTTTGTTTTCCATTTCTTTTATTAGTACATATTGTGATACATAATAAATATGAGACTGGGGTGCCCATGACTTTGAGAGGGTCACTACTCAACCCCCCACAACATGGGAATCCAACCTTGTGGCTCCCCTGGGCCACACGGAGTGAAGAGGAATTGTTTTGAGTTGCAAATAAAATATATAATATAGTTACATTATATAAACTTAATATGTAAGCAACCATTTGTTTTTAGTAGTAATATATATGTAATTATAACAGTATCATGAACAAAAACTATTAGACACATTTTTGTGGCTCCTATACCACAGTAGCTTAAAAAAACCATTTTAATTTATTAAATCATTTTACCAAATAACATAACAAACCCAAGCTTAATACTTAAGTAAGAAATTTCCATGTTTGCTTAATAACTATAAATGCCTGCCTTCATAGGCATATAGGCATGTAGAGAGGTTGAGATCAGTAATTGCTATATTGGCCTGGCCATCACACAAGCATGTGTAACGTGTGATACACTTGGGTTGGATTTGGGTGACTGTGGGCGGAGGAGGTTCCCTCCCCTACAAGAATCCCATTGTCGCCTACACAGTTTATGCTTGATCCTTGTGCACTCTTGCTATGAAAAAAATCACTAAAAAATCACACTGTGGTGTTAAAAGTGTACAATCTTTCAGGGCAGCATCATTAGCTGGCTAGGGCCACATGCAGCCCAAAGACCACAGGTTGGACACGTCTGTATTACAGGCAACGATCTTATATCCCAAAGAGCAAAATACCCAGAAGATAGACAGTAGGAAACAGGGAGACTGGAGTTTTGTGAAAGAGAAGGGGACCGAGGGATGCAGGGAAGGAGGGGGAGGGGGGGAAAGGAATGAAAAGGAAGAGAATTAAGATGTGTTAGATCCCTGTACAAACTCCCCATGCAGAATGCAATTATTATGTATTGCAAACACACACTAAGAAAAAAAAAATTGAAAAAAAATCTCACATCCCTACCAACAAGCTTTGCTTCTCAATTTTGCTGCAATATTGTAAAAATTTTTGTATTAAATATGCTTAAAATACTTCATAAACCATAATAGTATGGAGGGAAGAAATTATTCAGAGTTTAAGGCTATTTTGGTTATAAATGTGTTCTTTCTGTTCACTACATCCTTTTCCATCTACTCTAAGACACATCATTACTAATCTTGGACAAATCTTTGAATCAGAGCAAATTCAGTGTAGATTTTCTTGCCATTTGGTAAATACTGATAAAGTGCATGTGAACGGATGGGTGAGCATGTTTTTGCATTTTGTATGCACGCCTCCTCTTGTGAACCTGGAGGAAAGTGTTGTGTAAAAATTACATACAGATATTAAAATCAAGTCCTAGGAGTGATGACGCTGATTTCAATTAGGCAGAATTTCTTGTTGCTCTTTTCAGGGGCTCCCAGTCAGGAGGCCTGAGCTCACATTCCATCCTTGAGCCTGTGTTGAAGGCATTTAGCCTTCCCAGGGTTCCATTGCCTCAAATGGGAGATGAAGGGATTGGAAGAAAGGCTCCTTTTATTCTAAAACATTCATGACCTGGGAGCAGCTCACCTGGAACCTCTCCTGATAAGTTATTTATAATGTTTATTCTACATAGCTTAAACCAGCAATAACTCTAGACACCTTATTAATAGCTTATTTTCTATTGTGTTGACACTTTGATTGACTCAAAGCAGACTATGTCCAAATGGTTCTGTAAACTCAAGGAACAGCCAGCCTTTCTAAGGAGGCCTGTCTGCAAAGAGCCAGGTGTCCATTGAGTGATGGTCACATAGCTAAGCACCAGGATAAATGCTTATATAAGAATAAATGCTTACTCTTTGAAATCTTACAGCAATCCTGTGGGACACATACTTTCATTACCAACTGCATTTTACAAAGGAGCAAATAGGGATTTAGTGGCTTTGCCAAGGCCATGTAGCTATGAGAGGAGGAATCTGTAAGCTTTTGTCCTGTTTATCCTATATTGCTGAAGTAGAGATCACTACCTGATAAGAGTCTGTGATGCACTTTTTTTTTCGGTACCAGGGACTGAACTCTGGACCTTGTGCTTGTGAGGCAGGCAACAGCACCACTGAGCTAAATCCCCACCCCCTGTGATGCATTTCGTGTCACAATCACTAAGCTACAGACTGTGCGACTGTAACTCCTGTAGATACGATAACCACCTATACAAAATTTTTAATACCCTGCATTAAAGCTTTATAACCATTTAAAAGATCTCTAAATTGCCTAACATGCTATTTTAGAATTCAGTAAGAAAATATAACTCTTGAGTTGTACTACCCAGTCTAGCAGTAATAGCCACATGTGGCTATCTAAAGGTAAAATATTTAACATGAGTAAAAATAGACATTCAGGGCTGGGGATTTAGCTCAGTGGTTCAGGCACCTGTCTCACAAGCACAAGGTCCCGAGTTCGATATCCGGTACCAAAAAAAAAAAAAAAGAAGAAGGAAAATAGTCATTCATTTCCTCAGTCTTACTATTCACATTTCAAGTGTTCAATAATCACAGCTCATGACTATGCTATAGTCATATAGGATGGTGGAAATAAAGTACATTTCCATTCCTGAAAGATTAGGCTGCAAGGTTTTAGAACTTTAGGAGGTATATTTCCCTTCAAACTTGCAGGATTAGATGATAAAGTCCATTCTAATAGCTCTGAATGAAGGCCTGGATTGTGTTTAATATTGGCTTTCTGCTTTTCACCACATTTCTTCATCAAGTAAAAATGAGGCCCCCTTTTTCCTTGTGACTGTATCATCTGCCACCTCAAAGGCAAGACCTTTATCAAGAATCTGCTTTTCACCGAATGCAGTGTTACAGGTTTGAATAAACACAACAGCTTCCCTCTCTCCCATCTAGCCAGCAATGATGGCAAAATGATGTGATGTTCAGACCTAGGAGTTAATGTGTTGGCTTTACTTCAAAGCTTAGATATACACATGAACCGTACAAGTAAACTTTTGGATTCAGAACTGCTAAGCAAGTAAAACATAGGAATGCTGCTATATGCAATAAAAAGAAAACTTGGGGGGTTGTGTCAAGAAGATTCTTGGAAGCTGGTTTTGGAGGGAACCTCCCTCAAATATATCTATAGCTGACGCTGGAGTGTGAGCTTCCCTGAGACAG
Source organism: Heterocephalus glaber (assembly GCF_000247695.1). The sequence goes on from NW_004624796.1 coordinate 12,082,877, forward strand.
GAAGAACATCTATCTTGGACTCTCCCACCCAGCCCCTGCAGCACCTGAGCCAGGGAAGCTACTCATCCCTAGGATGCATGAACATCTAAGGTCAAGTGCCAGGCTGGGTTGGGCCACAAGCTGTTGACTAGTTGGAGTAAACCAGTCAAACTAAACAACAAACCATAACAAAATGGCTCTCCTGGCCTAAGACTAATGACCCTAAAATAGCAGGCATTGAGGAAGTGCAAAAATGTGTTCTACCAGAGAACTTGACCAAGAAGTGACTTGAAAGGCCTTTCTGTGGAATCTCGTAAGGCCACCTTGACCTTTCAGATGCAAAGCACGGAGGCTTCCTTGGAGAATCCTATCTAGGCATCAGCACACAACCAGCTAGTGGACCAGAGGGTCTTCTGTGAGGAGCTTTGGCTCAGGTTTGCTCTGATGTCTGGCTTTTCTCCCAAGGCTTTGCTGGTCCCAAACCTGTGTACTCAAACCCCAAACTGATCTGGTTTACGAGTTTGGTAAAGACTGCTGCACTGCCGGTAAAGACTGTTGCACGGCAAACAAAGACTATTGTACTGTGGGCAAAGAGGTGAACTTTCATTGTGTTACCTTTCTCTAACTGGAACCCTCCAGGTGAGGATAGTACAATTTTCAAACTAAGGAGGAAACCTTGGTGTTTTAAGGTAGTCAGAAGCGAGGCTGCCCTTCTGCTCTGAACCATCCCCTCATTTGATTCTTTTCAGTTCAATGAGCCAGATAATTCAGGAGACCAAGGGACAGGGACAAATCTAAAGAGTTGCTACTGTTCCTTTATTCCCTGTTCAAGATGATAACCAGCACTATTAGGTCTTACTGCTTACAGCCATCTTCCAAAAGGGGGGACACCTTCAGAAGTCCGATCAAGGCAAGTTCTCTCTCCTATCTTTTCTTTCCTCTCTCCCTTTTTTTCTTTTTGCAGTACTGAGGATTGAACCCAGGACCTTCACACTGAGCTACATCCCCCGCCCTCTTTATTTTCTTTTTAAATATTGAAAAAGAGTCTCATGAAATCACCAAATTTCCCAGGTTGGGCTTAAACTTGGAATCCTCCTACCTCAGCCTGCCAGAGTGTTGGGATTACAGACGTGCCACCATGCCCAGCTGGGATGATTTCTCTTATTTCTTCTGCTAAAGCATACTAAAGCCCTTCAGTGACATCCAGTTATAACCTGATACCTTGTTTAAGGCAGGCTCAATGACCTTTCTCACTTTAAGGAAATGAGTGCCCAGTTTCCTTCTATTTTGTAGTTGAAATGTGCAGAAGAGGCAAACGTACACTCCAAAAAGATTTTTCAAAGTATTCTACATATATGAGAATAATTCATCTTCTGAGAAAGCTGCATGTAGATCTTCATGTAATTATTTGATCATTTCCTTGCCTTCTAAGGGAAAGTTAAAAACAAAATTTCTTTTTAAAAGGTCATATGGTTTCTTGAAAAGTCTTCCATAAAATTTGGAACTTCAAATAAGAAAGAATTTTTTTTTGGTTAAATTCTTTTATTGGTACATTTTAGGTATACAATACATTTGCATTTATCATTGAGATCTTGTACCTGTACATATCTTGGTTCTTATTTTTTTCCCCATTCCCTGTGCTCCCTTCCCTATTTACAAAAACTTTGTTTCCATTTTTTCATTTTCTCATATTAATTCCATTCCCTTCTTTCCTTTCCCCTTCCCCTCCCACTTCCCCTACCCCTTTGGACCTTTTCTTCCTATTTCAAATTATTAATTATTAATTTAAATAATTTTAATCCTTATTTACACTTTCAGTTTCTCACACCAGAGAAACTATTTGGTATTTACACACGTGTGTCCTATTTATTTCACTTAAGAGTATGGCCTTGATGTGCATCCATTTAGCTATAAATGTCTATAGTTTCTTATTATTTATGGCTGAGTAGTACTCCATTTTATAAAAAAAACACATCTTCTTTATCCAGTTTCCAGTTGATGGGCACTTAGACTGTTTCCAAGATTTTGCTATTACAAACTATGCCACTATAAACATGTGTGCACATATAGAGGTCCCATTTGACCCAGCTAGAGGTCCCATTTGACCTAGCTATTCCTCTGCTGGGTATCTTCCCAAAAGAATTAAAAGAAAGAATTTTTAAAAAGATAATTTCAAGAAAAAATTATTTTCACTGCATAATTCAAAGAATCCAATTATGAGTTTTCTAATGATAAATTGCCATGTTAAAATTTTATCATTTAATTATTTTTGCCATACATTTTCTGATGTTGATATTTTTTATATTCCATAAAGACTAAAGAAAAATGATGTCATTTTAATATTTTCAAAGTAGCATAAATTTGAAAATTGTAATTGGCCTTTTCAAATCTGATCTACTTTTCATTATGAGTGCTAATTTTCCTAACTTACAGCTTTCCAATGACTAGACAAAGAAAGACTTCCCCACTTGCATTCCATCAGTTTGCTTAGAGTCACCCTGCCTCATGCCTGTCACTTAGCTAAGAGATGGAAGAGAAGTGTTTTAGGGAATTCCAAGTCCATGCAGTCTAAATGACAACCATATATTCCTCCTATTTGAGCATCACATTCTACTGAAACGAAGGTGAACAATTTTTCAGTGAAACAGGACTTATCATTATAATCCTGTATTTCAGGGGAAAGCGATTCTTTTAGATTACATGACAATGCTATTCCAGTAGGAAGTCAGTGGACTGAAAGTTATGCCTAAATTGTCCCATTAGAGAGGACCCAATGGGCCTGGAAGGGGCCACTTGTAAATGAGGGATAGTCCGAACAATAAATAGGATGAGGAGAGTCAGATCAAAACAATCTGTATCAGTATTCTGAAGGCCTTCCAGGGAAAGGGTTACTTCTAGGGGAGGGAGGGAGAGAGGGAGAGAGAGACAGAGACAGAGACAGAGACACAGTGAGAGATAGGGAGAGCCCACTGCTGCATGTTTACCCAAACCTGTAGCTCAAATTTCTTCAGTTTGTGTTTATTTCAGTCTTAGAAGTCTAATGCCAAAGAAGAATGCATTACTGAAAACACTTATGTGTATACATATACACACTGTGTATTAGGGTTTTATTTTAATAGTTTGGTCACTATAATCCAGAAGGAGGTAAATATTTTCTGCCTTTCCAACCCAGACTAGAGAGTTTACAATTCTTGGTTGCCAAGACCTGCCACATTGTTTGTTTCTGTCTTTGTGGGAAATAAGCAAACTGGTCAGTAAAAAGAGATCTTTACTTAGATGAATCCTAAATGAGCCTCTATTCTTCAGTTATTACTTAAAATGGAAACATTGACAACCAGGAAATTTCATCAGTAATTTCTTGAGTTTGGCCACCTCTCAATGCTTGGTTTCTGGTAAATGTTGAATATTTAAATGTGGGCTCATAAAATGCGTATGTTTTAAAAAAATAATTATCAAGGGGCAATTAAGTGATTCAGAGACGGGAGAGGGAGAGGACTTGACATAACCTGACATGCTTTGGTATTGAATCAACTCAGAAGCTTCCGCTCCTCCCTATTTGTTGCTAACTCTGTAACTTGTATTAGTGCTGTTATTTAAGCAAACCACGTTACAGCAGCATATGATAGAGACAGACAGTGTTCTCTAAGGGTCAGTCTAAACGAGGCAGTAATAACAGTAAAACAGTCATGGGCTGAGGGTTAATAGCCATCTGGGTCAAAATGAAGGTCCAGGATATTGTCAAAAAGGATCTGTTTGTTCAGTCCTAAATTGCCTGTAGCAGTGGTTGCAAGTACATGAGTAGGTTACTGTACAGAAGAGGAGCTTAATTTTAATATAAGTAGAATATTGGCTATTTTGTAAAAAGCACAACTAAAAGCATTCCATTTTGAAAGTGGAATCAATGTCATTACTCTGCAAATAATTGGTTCTCATGAATGAAATTCTCACCTACAACATGCATTTGACTTGCAGTGTAAGACTAGCATATCTTTGATGCCACCCCAGTTGTTTGTGATCTGAAAACCCACATTTCACACTCCTTGGAGCTCTAGAGCATTTTTAAGTGAAAAAGATGCACGTTTTCCCATTGAAAATGATGGAAGAAACTTTGCTTTTGGAGAATAAATGTAAAATAAAGAACAGATTGCTCTATGAGTCGCTGTCCTTGTAGGCCATGTGCCTCCTATCTGATTTGCTCCCATTGGGCTTTAGGCTGTGTCCCTTTGTGAGGCTGAGTTAGCTGATAAAGATGACAGCACACCAGGTTGGCCTCAGTTGATATCACTCCCTCCTTGTGCAACTTCGATGTGCAATTCAACAACTTAAAAAAATTAAGCCTTATAAAAGAGGCTATCATATGGGTAGTATGTAGGGTTAAAGAGGGATCAAATGAGAAAACCACTAGATGTGTGAATTTACCATCCACTCATGTGGTTGTTCAGCCAGTATCTGGTAAGCCCTATGCACAATTCTAAGTGCTTTGGATGATACAAACGTATAGTCTATGGGCTACAGTGTTGGCAAACCTTTTAGAGACCAGTGCCCAAACTGCAACTCAGAACCCACTTATTTATTCCAGAGTGCCAACATTGCAATTCAACCTGAATACTAAGGTTTTATTTAGAAAAAACAACTCATATATTGACATCTTTTGTCTTAAAAGGAAAACAAATAGCACTTACGCAATAAATTTGCCACCACCGGTTATGGTTTCCATTTTTGTACTATTGAGTTGGAGAGAAAACAACAATAATATATCACTTAACATCATTTAATTACAAGGATATGTTCAGGGAGGTATGTCAGTAGGTAATTGTGTCATTTTACAGACATTATAAAGTGTATTCACTGAGACTGAGGCTGCTACAATGCCACCAGGCAATGATGTCTTATGGAACTGCCACCAGATATATGTCTGTTGTTGCCCAAAATACTATTATGTGACTCATGACTGCAAAATACAAAAACAAAAAAGCCCATAATATGAAACTTCCAAAAATATATTTCAAATGTGATCTCAAGCCAGCCTTACTGATCAGAACCTCTGAGATGGATCATAGGTGTTTCTGAAGCTCCCCCAAAGCCCAGTGGCTTGTGAACCACTGGAACTAACAGTAAACGCTGGGAATGAATGGAACTTGGGAAGGACTCAACTAGAAACTTCCCTCCAAGAAACAAGTTTCTCCACATTCTACTTCCCACAGTTCAAATCCTGTATTTTAATGTGTTAAGAAACTTTCATAATCATAAATGTAGAATCAAGTAAGAGGAAAGTTTTCAACCTAGAACTGTCATAGAGGTGGAGTTCTCACCCAGTGTATTTAACAAACATATGACTTCAAATGCAGGAAATGATTTCCTACCATTTTTTTGGTTGAACTTGGAAGCTTCTTACTTAAAGTTTTGAGAGCATGAGCATACATGTGATATGTAATTATAGTCTCTACCCACAGAAGCTCATTACTGGAATTTCTCCTCTATCTGCTAGTGAAGGTGGTAAGGAAATGAGAAAGAAATCACCAAGTACACACAAGACTTTATGAGCAACATTTTCCAAATATGATAAAACAGTTCTTAAACATACAAATAAAAATCCAACTTTCAGTTAAGATAGAAATGCTGCAAAGAAAAGAATATCAGAAGAGTGCCTTCTTTAAAAGATCTTTTTCAAATGAATAGTTATTTGCCCTAGAGAGGTAGAAAGCAGGAAAACAATCAAAGCTATAATAACTCTAGGTACATAAAGATTAAAGTCTATGGTCTGTCTTTCAGATGTACAAAAAATGAAATCACTACAGGGAGAAAAAAATGAGCCATAGGGAAACAAATCAACTTTGTAAAAATATTTAAACAAAATTATTAAAATCCAAGTTGTTATTTTATAGATGTTGATGTGCTAGTAAAAGTCTAATAAAGTGCTCTCTGGAATGAAGACAAAAAGCTCTGAAATGTAGCAGTTGCCATTTTTCATGGTGTCAGTGCTTCCACTATGGCTGATTTCAGGCCAGCAACATCAGTGAAATGTAGATCTGGAAAGAGATACACAGAAACACACCATTGTGTAGTATTTCCTCTTAGAGATGCAATAGACATAAATAACATCAGGAATGTGGTTGGTTAATAGTAAAATATAAGGGCTGGGGATTTAGCTCAGTGGTTCCAGCGCCTGCCTCTCAAGTGCAAGGTCCTGAGTTCTATCCCCAGTACCAAAAAAAAAAAAGTAAAATATAATGCAATAGAAAGTATTGAGGTTTGAGTATATATTACTTTCCAAGAAATGTAATTTACTTAACTCTACATTGATATAATTTAAGGTTTAATAATACCTTTGTTTTAACAGTTGGCTTCAAAATTCCTGAAATTTTAACAGTTGGTCCTCCAACGCCATTCTGAGCCCAGCTACAACATGGCACTGGTAGATCTAATCATTTTCTCCAATGGAGGAGACTACAAAAACCAAAGTTCTCAAAGCAGCTTTCCTGAGTCACTCCTAAATGGTGTGCGTGCGTGCGTGTGTGTGTGTGTGTGTGTGTGTGTGTATGACTGGAATTAAGAGTTAACACAAGAACAAATTAAACAAAGACTTTCTGCTGAGAAGTTCAATGAGAAACACTGTATGCTGTAGATCAGGGATTCTAAACTGGTGCCATTTTGTTCCCCAGGACATTTGACAATAACAAGGGCATTTCTACTTGTCACAACTGTGGCATCTAGAAGGAAGAGGCCAGAGATGCTGAACTGTGGCATCTAGAAGGAAGAGGCCAGAGATGCTAATAGTGCCAAGGCTAGGAATCTGCTCGAGTCTTCTGTATAAAGTCAAATGTTATCATTTCTTTAAAACTGAGTGCAGTCTCTCTCTTAAAATAATTTCCTCTATCAGATAACAAGAATTCTCTATAACCCACTGTGTCTCCCCTTTGGTCTTCACTAGTAGTAACTATTTTAATATTTCTGCTTACTCCTTTTTTAGGACCTTGGTATTTTTTATCTTACCTTTGTACATGAGTCTTTCATTAACAAGACAAATGACCTTTAGAAATAGGGAGGGAATGGATGATGGATGGATGGATGCATCGATGAATGAATGAATTGATGGAAGGAACAAAGCAAAATAAAGAGAAAAAGAAGAAAGAAGGAGGATGAAATTTTGCTTTAGAATTGGAAAAGACAAAAAAAACAGGATGTCAGGGTGCATCCATTTTCCCATAAATGACTCATTTATTTTTCTTTACAGCAGAGTAGTACTCCATTGTGTGTAAATACCACATTTGATTTATCCATTTATCTTTTGATGGCCATATAAAAAGCAAAATAAAAGTTAGCTAGTAGAAAGTAGAGAGAGAGAGAGATCTTTCTCAAATGGGGAGGGGATCAGGAGATGGAGGGGGGAAGGAGAGGTGATAGACAAAAGAATGAAGATGCGTTCTGTTCATGGAGCAATTCCACACAGGGAATGACAACATCATGTAATGCAAACATGTGCAGTGCTAAAAAAATAGAACAATTGCGTGGCTACCAGTAGAACTTTTAAAAGCTTTACAGGGAATACATTTAAATACAAATTTTTAGGGCAAGGGATGTAGTTCAGTGGCACCACGCCTTCCTGGCAAGTGCAAGGTCCTGAGTTTGATTCCTGGTATGGGAAAAAAATTAAAAATTAATGCATATTTTTGCTTTCAGAGGAAAAATGATCCCTATGTTCTTGCATCCCTGGTGTCCTTTGAAGTTAAGAAGATGCCTTACAGAGATCAGCCAGCAAAACTTCCAGAAGGAAGCATAGCAGTGAGTATTGCTTTAAAATGCATGCACACAAAAGTAATATAAATGAAATATTTTTAACCATCATGCAACAGGTGCTTTGTTTAACTCTTTGCATTGTTTCAAGAAAATATTCCAATTTTCACACACTTTTAGTTCAGTCTGGCAATTTCCTAGTGCCTTTTGATTTAGTTTTTTCAACTTTTGATATAATATCTAGCTTAAAAAATGTGAGGCAGAACTCAGACATTCAACATTTTTTAATCCAACCATTTTGACCCAGAGAAGCCAGGTAGCAATGATAATTATATCAAAATTAATTTTTAATACAACGTGGTGAGTCAGGTGCAGAGGAAAAAACTCTTTCTTAGGGGAAGTTGGTCTTGGACCAGCTCATTTTTCCTTTCTGTACAAGGAACCACCAATCTGATTGCAAAAATGTAAGAAAACACTATGAGCTTCTCTTCAATGAAATGTCATTTAAAAAAAAATTAAAGCTAGTAAACCTCACTGATCTTCAGCAATGTGGCAGGCCATGCAGAGGGGACAGAGGCATGGGAAAGAGAGGGTCAGCAGCCACTGTTACCAAAACTCTGCTTTTCCAGTTATATGTGAAGTTGTCAGAAAACTCTGGAAAATAACATTAAGATTGCAGCCTTCATATCTTGGTCATTCCATGAATATTTATAACCCCCAACTGGAACTCTTGGTCTTTGTTATTTAAAGTGTGCTTTGCAAAAGACCAGAATCTTCTAATCCTGGGAGAGGATTAGAAATACAAAAATAGGTCTCATTCCAGACCAGCTGAGTCCAAATCTGCATTTTATCAAAATCATCAGAGTATCCATATGCACAGTTATGGTAGAGAAGCACTACTATATAGGTGGTGTATAAATTGATCCTGTCTTCAACTCTTTGCAACCTAGGCCTTCAAACTTCATTATAATATAGTCTTTGTAGCCTAATCTACTTTTAGCAATTTAAGTTAATCTATCGATTAGTGATTTTCAGCTTTGAGCTCATAACAGAATCATCGTTCATGCAAATATATAAAAACATACAAACGCTAAGACCTCTCCTGAAGTATCTGAACTGTGCTTTAAAACCCTTACAGGTACAGATTTGGTAGTGAAACCAGGTTATCCTGGGCATCACCTGGGAGACAGCCACAACTGAAAAAAGGAGAGGTTTATTTTGGCTTACAGTTTTAGAGGGTTCAGTCTACAGTCCTCTGGCTCCAAGGCAAGAAGGGTATGGTAGAAGGGCCTGGTAGAGGAAAGCCTTTCAACCTATGGCAGCCAGGAAACAGAGAAGAGAGGAGTGGGGAAAAGATATACTTTTCTAGGCTCCACCTCCAGGAACCCACCTCCAACCAGGACCCGCCTCTTAACAACACATTCAGCTATGAACTCATCCATGGATTAAACTACTAATTAGCATAGCACACCCATCATCCAATCACCTTTCAGAAGCCCCTCTTCTGATCTTGAGGTTTGGGGGGGCACATTTTACACTTGATCTTAGCCAAAAGGCCTAGAAGCGATGGGAGCACATTTTAGATCTAAATTATACCAGGCTATTAAACACACCCAGGAAGGAATTGTTAAGAAGATTAAGAAAGTTATGTACATAAAGCTCTAGTATTGCACCTGGAACAAGGCAGTCTCAGTAAACGTTAATAATCTTACTAAAAGCTTCGCCTTCTCTGCTGAATCCACTCAGCCCACATTGGAAATGACAATTAAGATTTACACGGTCTCTGTATATTATTAGAGCCAGCATGGCCACATCATTCTTCATTTAGATCACTCTTGTTTTCTCACGAGCTGTCGGCCGTAGACTGGATTTATGATCAGCCCAGAAAACAGAGGCTTTAGGCTTTTACTATGGAGTATTCATCCAAAGAGGTTCAAAGGCTTGTTGCTCTAAGAGAGATAAATCCAGGCCCTTTGGTTTTCTCCAAGCACATGTTTCATAACAGAAACACATGTTAAGTTGGTTCCCTGAACAGGATCGTCTCTTTCTGTGCTGGCCACAGGTGACAGCCTGCTGTTCTCAGCTCATCTCAAAAGATCCACAAAATGCTCAAATGCTTGCTTCCTCCACCTGCACTACCCATTTTACCTTATGGGGGGGAAAAAAAGACCTGTTATCTAATCTAGATGATTTATCACACTGTGTATGTAAAGATTATTGGAAAAACATTTAGGAATGGAAGTGCTTTCAAGTCTCCCAATATCTGACTGGAGTTCTTGCAAGCAGAAAGTTATCTGTGTAGCACAGGGGAACAGTCTTTCTGTGGCTTGATTTGATAGAGAACTCTGGTTGGAGCAGGCAGAGATTTTTTAGCAAGTTCTTCTCAAAGGTTTTGTCATTTTTCCCTCAAAAATATCCTAGCAAAAGAGAATTGCTGTAAGCTCATAGAATCAGTTGGAAGAGATAGTCTGAGGATCATCAGAATTGCAATTGGCCACCGGGGAAAGTCTTCATCTTAATTAGACAAAACAATATGTACTTGTTTTGCTAGGCTCCTGTGTGAGATGGTTAGTTTGCTGGTACTTCTTTTCAAAATGGCCATAATTCAGTCATACTTGAGACTTAAAGAAGCTTCACACATGCAAAAGTAGTTTCTATCTGCTACTTGCATAGCATCTGTGTTTATAACAAATGAACTCCTGTGACATGACATTTGTCCTGTTCAGACAAATGAACAAATGTGAGACAAAAGCTGTGATTCAGAGGGATAAGAGTGAACACTGAATTGTGGCAGCACAACAAAGAAGAAATCATTCAACTATTTGAACAGTTTTTGGACTCATCAGTGAACCTTGGCATTTGCATACCATGCAGCTAATATCCAGTTTATATATGGAAGAAGGCATCACTGCCTAGTATAATTCCAAAGGTGGTTATCATAAAATATTTCATGGAAATCCTTATTTAAAAGCCCATACATAAACTGGAAATCCATTTGATTTGCAGATTTGTAGCAAAATTTTGACATCTGAAAATGGAATTCTTACATGAAATAATTGCTTGGAATACAGATTTATTGTAGGGACTACTTATCTCAGAAGAGCTCTTTAAATGTTATTAAATGTGTGCTCAGCGGATCCACTGTGTTATTATTTTGTTCTAAATGGCACTGCAGGTAGGGTGTCTTGGTACAATTATTTAAAACATCCTTCTGACCCCACTAAAGTATGTTTACAGAAGATTTTATGATACATAAATATAAATGTCAACATTAATTGCAGTTGCAAAGGCAAGAAGGCTCTTTCCTTCTACTTTGGTATTTTTTGTGAAAATATACAAAAACATATCATAAATTCAATGATAAAATGTAGACACCTTAAAAGTTTATTTATGGCCTTTCAACTATAATAAAGAACAATAAGATTTATAACTCAATGAAGGTAAGATTAAATGTTCCCTACTTAAGATCACTTTCAGAAAATCTAAACTGCTTACAATTTAAGAATTTCACTCCTGAGATTGTAGATAATGGTAATAGGTGAGTCCTTAAATTTTTATGCTATTTCTTTCAATAGGTACAAGATTCTGCTAAACAAAAGTGTATTAAAACAGATTGTTGATTCATTGACATGGAAATGAATTTTTCCTCTAAATTTTAAGTACTCTAGTTATTCAACATTAATCTTTTTAAAAAGTTGACATAGTGAATCCCAAGCTCTCGTTTTGAAAGGAAACCTTTATTGCTACATGCATTTCATCTTCTGCCTTGGGATACTGTTTTGATGAAAGAATTTTATAATGAAGGACTCGGTAATTCAGCTAATCTCACCACTGAGTAAAATTGTACAGAATGCTACGGAGCTGTGCGGCCCAGTATGGTAACTTCTAGACATATGTGGACATTTCATTTCTGAAATGTGGCCAGGGGAACTAACGAACTGAACTTAGAGTTTTGTTTTACTTTAATCATTGAAATGAAACCTGAAACACTGAAGCATATAAAATGTTTCTCCATTAAACATAGCTTTATTGATTTTGTAGAACTACATTTCACGTTTACCATTGAAATTTTAGTAATTATATGTTGCCAATGCACAATGCACACTGGATTTTAGAGATAGTAAAAAAATGTAAAATATCTTTATATTTTTATGTCAATTTATGAATATTTATATCAATGACTCTCTAAAATAATGTTTATAATAATAGATAATAGTTGGTATTTAGTGTTAAATAAATTATATTATTAAAATTAATTACCACATTTACTATTACTCTATTTACTGTGCTACTAGAAAATTTTAACTTACACATGTGACTTGCATTATATTCTTATTGGGCAGCACTGATCAAGAGCCAAGGTTATAACTGACAATAGGACCCATGGAATTTCAGAGAACCTGGAGAGTTTGATAAGTATCATTTGAAATGAATGAGCGTTTCTTACTATAAGTCACGTTTTAGTCTTTAGAAACTAAAAATTATGGGCCCAATTAATATGCCAAACTAAGCTTTTTGGAGGCTTTTCAAGATGGATCGTAAGACAAATATGAACGTTAAAAATACCAAAGTTTGGGTATTTGTCAATATTTTACTTTTTGCTCACACTTGCCCCAAATTAGTCCACAATTCTCCAACACCAGTGTATGTTTAGACAAACTTGGGTCCTAGAGAAGTGATCAATTAAATTCTTCTCTGTTAAGCTCACCTGCAGTTCAAGTCTCCAGTTTGTCTGTGCAGAGCAATGAGTTTCCACCTGCAGATGAAACACCCATTGCAGTTGGCAGAGTTACTGATCTCTCTGCTGCTTTATTCTCAGGAGGACCTTTCTTTCCAAGACATATAAATGACTCTTCTAATCATGTGTTATATACAGCTCTTTCCAGTAACTGTCTGTCCTCTCCACTTTGAAAGTCTGAAGAAATGCTCTGGGTCACTATTGCTGGTTTTCTATATTTCCACTGACCTTGGTGTCCATATGACTTTTCCACTATGTGGCAAAAAGCCTAAATAAATATAGGAAGGCAACATGGCAAAAGAAGTTCTCTGCAGTTGGATCCATTTTAGACTGAGATTGGGCAGCCTCAGCACCCCACAGATGTCCCAAAAATAGAGATCAAGGCAAACAGAACCAGGCGCAGGGGAGAGACCCTTGAGTTGCGTATCTTTGAATACTGTGTTCCTTCTCCCTAGGGAGTTGCATGGGCTGACTTGCAAGAACTCTGCATGACATGCTTCATCCTAACACTTTAGAGTACTCAGAGAAAGGTTGGGGATTTTACAAAAATGAATCTAATGTTATGCAAAGCAGACTAGCAACTGTTTTGATAATGAAAATTTCAGAATTTTGAAACTGAGGAAGAATTTCGGATTTTTGGACCACTGCATAGTGACCATCTCCTCACAGAGTGTTTTAAGGCCTAAATAAAAACCCAGCAGGTTTTGTAACTGTCCCCATAAAGTTGTTCCTGGCTTCAAGGGACCCTGTTAAGTGTATGCTGTCAATTTCACATTTTATTTAATTGTACTTTTCATCATTATTGCAAAAAAAAACTCCTCCCACTATCTTTATTAGCTCTTTGTAAGTGCCCCTCCTGGTTTGTTTCTATAGGTAGTCCAGTTCTACAGACAATGCATCAAAGACTGCAATAAGCAAGTGGCAAATGTACCAGGCAGAGGACTCAGTGGCCATCCACTCATTCCATTCCATTTCCTTTGTATTAAACTCTTAGCAACTGAAGGGTCTGTGCCCCTTTATTTCAACTCCTTTAGAATTTTTTGAATTCACAAAAGTCATATTGTTTTCCCAGTTTAAAATGAAATAGCTGTAAGTGACTTACAATTTGAATTAGGTAAATCCACAGAGTAAAGGTTCAGAAGTATCCATTGCTTCTCTTACCTCAGTTTCTTGTTAGCAAATTTTAGCAAGCTCTAATACAGGTGCAAAATATAGATTAAAAGTGTGTGGTTCCTTTGGTAGACTTAGAACAGAGTGGGAAGAAATTTTTCATTAAAAAACAAATCTCAATAATTTCCACAACTCCAACGTTTTCTTTCCTGGCTCATTATAACTGGCCTGTAAGTCAATGATCTCTATTGTCCTTTTCAGTTCCAAAGTTCTGAAATTCTCCTTACCAAAACCATCAGTCCACTCCCAGTAGAGTTAAGTTCATTTGGAAATACTACTTCACAGCCTTTCTCTGATCACTGAGAATGTTAGGGCTGAGCAGAGATGTCATGAGGTGTAATTAAGATAAAAGGATAAGCACAGAAATAACTAGGTCCTAATTTGCTCATGTAGACATAGATATGCAAAGGATTGCTTTATAATAAACTACCTAGGCTATAGATTCCTGAAGGCATTACAACTGCTTTGAATCCTTGAAATAAAATTCTTTGATATGTGAGCAATGTGTCTGTCAGTGTGCAGCTGTGGCGAGCAGGTGGACTGTTTGCATGAGAATACCCCTTCTTACTGATATGTCAGATGAGATAGGAGTAATGTTGGCAAAGAGCAGTAATGAAGGCAAAGAGAGAAAGTATAATGGTGAGTAGGTTAAACCCAGCCCCATTCTCACTGAGAATATCTGTCAAGTCCCTGGCAGGCTTGTCAAGGTGGAGCCACCACCAAGCTCCCTACTTTGTCAATTCCACTGTTTAATCTACATAGAAATGATAGTTGGTGCTGTAGAATCAAATGAACGAGGTCATCGTGTTGTGTGCTGCATAGAAGAAGTTAACTAAGAAGGGGGGAGCAATAAAAACCAGGAGAACATCAGCAGAGTGCTCTTATCTAGTTAAGAAGGCAGAGGGGGAAGAAGGGGCCCATGGTTAAAGCCCGACACTAGAGTTTAGGTGATTCCCTGCCAGGACAAGTTCTAGAGGCACCAACATTCGTCATGATTTCATTCTCTCCTGAGGGAGTGGTCTTTAGAATTATGCTCTAGAGTTCTTGAGCATGTTCCAGGATTGAAAGTGGATCAAATTTTAATCACACTTATAGCTAGGAACACATAGACCAATTTAGTGGAAGCAATGCTTGCTAGTCTGTTACACCAGATATGTCAGTGTTGGTAAATAATGTTTGGTTCCAAAAATAGGTTTCTTTCTCTTTTGTTTGACAACAGATTTTAGCAACATGGCTGGGTCTCCCCTTGATTTTGCATGGAGGTCTACAGCTTCCATGCACACTCTCCCAACATACAAGCCATAGAAGTGGTTCTTCTGCCTCCCTGGGGAGGGTAGGGAGGTTCTTAGACACTGAGGTTGCTGTCCAAGTGGGAACATCTCATTTTCCTCTGGGCTCTTTTGCAATAGTGGGAAATGAAATCGGCTTCAATCTCTAAAACCTCAGTTGAATTCTGCACCTAAAGAGTAGATTTAGGATTAAAGCTGCTTCAACATATCAGGACAATATTCACTTTGTGCACTACAGCGTCAACCTAAATAACAATCAGAGAGCGACTCTGCAGAAATAATGACACTTGCTTGGGAATAGAACAGCACTGCAATGAGAATACAAATGCTTTAGTAAACTATGCATTTTTCAAAGACATTGAGGCAGAGGAAATTTTTAATAGTAGAATGAGGAAGATTTCACAAGATATTTTGAAAGAATAATCATTAGCCATATGGATGAGTAACCAGGGAATTGCTATTCTGAAATTGAATAGATAGTTGCTAGGCAGACAACTTGCAGAAGCATTCTGTGTATGATCGTGGCCTTTGTGGAAGGCTGTGGTCCTGGCAGTCTTTTGTAACAGTCACTATTAGGCAATCATGCATCAGAACCTCTTCCTTCCTTCCTTCCTTCCTTCCTTCCTTCCTTCCTTCCTCCCTCCCTTCCTCCCTCCCTCCCACTTCAGTTCTATTCTCAAATTCCCAACCTGCCAAACTTGGGAATGTGTTTCTTCTTAAAAGGCCATGTCTCACTGCTGTAACCCCACAAACCTCCCAATGGATGCTTTTGATTATTGTATAGAATAATGCAGAATGATCCTCAGTATTACACTGGCAGTGACTACTGTGTTTCACCAAATAGTTTTCAAATTAGAACTCATTTCCTTTATTTTCATTTCAGATTAAGACGTCAGTTATTTGGGCAACTCCAAATGTTTCCTTCTCAATCCCATTGTGGGTCATAATACTGGCAATACTTCTGGGATTGTTGGTTCTGGCCATTTTGACCTTAGCTTTATGGAAGGTGAGTTGATTTCCTTTGTTTTTCCTTTTGCACTGTGGTGGTCACTGAGGGAATTTAGAAGGATATTGTTGGGGATTTTGAAAGATAATGGTAAAGACATAAAGATTTTGAAAGGTCTGAAAGACATGAAGAAAAGTGTATTTTGTTTGCTCTGTCATACTTAATATATCCACGTAGCTAATGTTTAAGATGATGAGTAGTCCTTAATATTGTTTTAATCTTGAAATTTCTTGCAAATAATAGAGTTATGCTCTATTAACCAAGACCTGTGATCTTTCCGATTAGTTTGGAGTAATAATGTTAATAATGAACATTTCTCTTTCTGGTTTAATTAGCCAAGGTCTTAAGCTTTTCTATCATTCTATCATTAATCCTTTGAGATATTTCTTTCTTTCTTTCCTTTTTTTGGTACTGGGGATTGAACTCAAGACCTTGCGCTTGCAAAGCAGGTGGCAGCACCATTCAGCTAAATCCCCAGCCCGAGATTTTTCTTTATAAGCACTCCACTGATGCAATTAATATAGGTCAATCATATTTTTTTTGGTGTTTGTTTGTTTGTTTGATTGGTACCGGGGATCAAACACAGGACCTTGCACTTGCAAGGCAGGTGCAGAGCCACTGGTCAATCATATTTTTAGTTTTGATTATTAATGAGGCCAAATAGATCATGTGTGTTATAAGGTGCTTACACTTGTTTCAAATTGAACCCAGTGCCTTTATACTAAGCTACATCCCCAGCCCTTTTAATTTTTATTTTTTAAAATTTGGAGTCAAGGTCTCACTAAGTCACTAAATTGCTTGGGCTAGCCTTCAACTCTTCAACTTGTGATCCTCCTTCCTCAGCCTCATAGAGTGCTGGAGCTACAGGCACTGCCACACCCAGCCTGTCTTTATTAGGAAGCATTAACTTAGTCTTTGATGTGTTCTACTGAGGTTTGTTCTAAAAGAATACAATAAAAATTAATTTCTGGCTCTACAAAGTACACAACTGCCAAGCTGCATGGAGCCTTCCATTCCAGATGCCAATGTCACAATTACATGACTATAAAAGGAATTAATCCAGTCACATTAGTTAACTATTATTGTCATGGTTCCCTAAAAACATAGTATATTTTTATTTGGAAACAATATGCAGGATGCTCAATAGGCCTACAAATTGAGAAGACTTTGGTTTTGTGCTAAAGAATAGCTTTTCTAATCATGCTGTTTTGTGCCACTCGGAGCCCACATAATCAATGGCACACATTTAGAAATGACTCTTGTGTTATTATCTGTTTATAGTAACCATATTTCCAATGAACATAAGGTACAATTACATATTCCAATCAACAAACTATTCTCCCAGCTCTGGAGAAGAGCCCATATTGGGTTTCCAACATGAGAAACAATAAATAAGAATTGAGGTTCCAGGGTTCTAGCAAAAGGCACATCCTTCTTGGAAGAATACTAACTTGAAATTCAAGAGGGAGAAAATCCTAAAACGATTTCTTCCCACAATTGGTGGTTAATCTGTGGAAAGTCACTGGAGTATTCATGCCTAGCTGGTCCCAGCTGGGATGGAGATAAAGGACAGATCCAATGTACTCCTAATTACTGTATGTCCCACCAAGTGTGGAGAGGTAAGCAATGATCTCCTCACTTTTTACCAAGGTCACCTGGAGTCCACAGCAGGAGACGATGGATGTCCCATTTCTGGTCAGCAGTTAGTGCTGTTCAGCAGGCTTGCAGAAAAGCAGGAAAAGATCTCTGGGACATGCTGCTGGAATCCCAGGGAAATATCGAGGTCCATAAGTGGTTTGTATAAGATAGGGACATTCAGATAGCCTGATGTGGTGACACACACCCGTCACCCCAGTATGCTAAGGAGCTGAGGCAGGAGGATTGCAAGTTTGAGCCCAGCCCAGGCAACTTGGCAAGATACTATCTCAAAATAAAAGACAGTGAGGGTGGCTAGGGATGTAGCTCAGTGTGAAGACCCTGGGTTCAATCCTCAGTACCATTAAAACAAAAAATGTAGAGATATTTTACCACTGCCCCATCATGGCCAGAGGACACAAATGCTGTCCTCCTGCTCACCTTGCCCTGTGCCATGAATTCCTTTCTCCAGGCAACTACCAAACACATTGCTTGCATCTCTTAATTTGGAGAATTGAACAGATTACTTTCAGAGAACTCCAAGTTCCTCAGAACATATATAAAGTGACCATTCTTTGAGTAAGGGCTTTGACTTGACCCTAGAACCTGTTTTTCTTTTTCACAGTGCGGATTCTTTGATAGAGCAAGACCTCCTCAGGATGATATGGCCGACAGGGAACAGCTGACCAGTGACAAGACCCCAGAGTCATGACAAAGAAAAACAAAGACTCTCTTCAAAGCAAAGAAAGGACAAAGGGGCTAAATAATAATAGCTTTCCTGTGCCTGCCAGTGAGCTAGGAAATGGAAGGGCCCTGAGATTATCACCTCATCTACTCTGCTCTTTGGGGAAGGAAGTTTCCATGGAGCCCAGAGGACCGTCTTGGAAATGGAAATGACAACACTAGAAGCAGTCTGCAGTCTTGGAAGATTTCTTTTGCTTTCCTCATTCCATATTTGGCAGACATACTGAAATGGGCACTGGAACTTGAGTTGCAAAGATGAAACATCTGAATTAGTACAGAATTTAGAGAGTGAATTAAGACTGAACTCTCCAACACTACTGTATCCAACAGAACATTCGACACCTCCCTCTGGAAAAGAAACGTTTCTAATGGTGTGATGGCTCAGGGAGACAAGCAATATGTTGTTGGTACTGTGAAAGTACTCTTGAAATGACAAAGATAATTTCATAAGCGAGGATAAAGTTTTATTTATTTATTTTCCATATCTCTAGGTTGAGATTCTGGTTGTCTGGAGGATTTGGAAATTAAGATTTGCTTAGCTAGTATTCAGAATCACTTACTTCACTTCCTTCCTATGATAACCACTTTGTTCAGATAACTCATTTAACAGAGCTTTTTCAAAATTTAGACAGTATTAAAGAAAAGTAAATTGGTATTAGGAGTCAGTTTGCTTAATTCCTTGCCTCTTTCTACCTGGAATTACTCTTATTCACACCATCCAGGCACTCATTTCTGCTCAATTTAGCTTGACAAAATGTTGCATTTATATTTCCTTATATATATAAAGATCTTTTCACTGATTTAGTTAAAATATGAATTTCAAGGTACTCACCACTCTGTGTGGTATTTAAAAGTAATAGTAAAAATGTCTAGAGTCCATTAATAAAAAATTAAAACTATAGGTAAATATTATTTTAATAACTATAACAAGCAGCACCAATACTTAGCTTGGAATTAAATAATTTTTCCCTGCTATACCTCATACTTAGATCTACAGAGAAAACATACTGAGCATAAATAGGATGCAAACATAAAGTTCTACAGGTGTGAGACAATCCCAGAAAACGGAGTCCTAAGGATTTTTATTTAAAATAGTTTATTCCAACTTTATTACTCATTCTTACTGCTCATCTTTATAGTACATATCCTTGGAGAATGATCTTTTCTTTAAGCTAGTTTTCCCTTCATCTTTAATTTAACCATCATTAAAATGTGTTGTTTAACACCCTTGTAAATAATCCATAATCATGTGAAATGTCATCATTTTGAAGAAAAACTGACCAGCCAAATCCATAGGTAGTCTTCGAAATTCTGTATCCTTTTTATAACAATGAAAAGTTACTATGAAGAAGTGCTGAACAAATTTTTGTGTGCAATATTATAGAACTATGTATCGAAGGCATGTTTACACTGGCATTAGTTATTTTTAAATGAATATCCGGGATATTAAGTATGATAGAACAAGCTGACCAAGACTCTTAAGTTTACAAAGCAATTGGAAAAATCTGTGTCCCAGTTTCAACAATCACACTTTATTTGAAAGATGAACCAAACTCACAGACACTAAATTTTATGTGGTGCCTTAACCTGGAGAGGAGCCATTTGGCTCCAGCTGCAGAACCGCATTGGAAAGCGAGCCAAAGGCGCATGGAAGAACACACATTGCAGTTCATCTTCTTCCTGCTTGTGAATTAAATGCTGCCGTGGTAGCTGTCTGGTGCCTGTCAGTTGAATTCTCCTCCCATTCTGCAGGCACTTGCCTCAAAGAATTTCAGGGTCCCCCACCAGCTCTTAGGGTCTCCTTTGTTAGTCCTATAGATAGACCCAGCTTTACAAGTAGGTGACCCTGTGTATGATACGATTTGAGGAATGCCAGACAGCTCTATCTGCCCTAGATGATGTCCTAATTGTTATCGTGTCTGACTTGTGACCAAGAGAAATTAGCTCCCTAGAATCTTTGCTGATAAAAGGTCCCTGAGAGAATGCACCCTATGCCTTAAAGATAGTTATTTGTGAAGGAATTCATAAGTCCTAGAGCCAACCACAGGGGTCTGAGGATTCATCCTGCAGACACCTGGAAGAAACCTTAGATGCCAGCAGAAGACTGGGACCCAGAGTACAGCAGAGCAGAGGGGCTTCCAAAGCAAACCATGGCTTCCCAGGCTCAGCCTACCTAAAGGGATGGCAGGGGACTGTGACACACAGTCACGTGGTGGCCTCTGCCCCTTAGAATGTGGGCGTGAACAAGGCAGGGAGAAAACTGAGGTCAGGTGAGCCCTCCAGTGATGAGTCTTCCACATCTCCTCCACATGGAGGAGACACATCGCACAGAGTGTACAATGGGAACAGCATTGTCCATTTCTTCATAATGTGCTGAGTCTTAGCACCTCCTTTTCTTTTCAAAGAAATCCTTTTTCCAATTCTTGCAGCTGTTTTTTAGGACACAGGAAAATAGGAAAATCGAGTTTTATAAACTTGGGGATTTTTATACAGTAAATAAGTAACATATACTAGTCACCACTGAAGCTCTACTCTTAAAACCTACCTTTTTTTATTTAAACACATGTATAGATATCTGTGAAGATTTTCATGTAACTATGTACCTTGTCACTAATAAAATTAAAACTTAAAGACACGATGGCATTTTTATGCTTTATTTTACAAGCAACATAAAGCTTTGATTCTTTATTATAAAAACATTTAACCCTGGAAGATATTTGAAAGCACAAAATTAGGGTGCTCCTTGGAACAATGAAAATGTTCTGCACTTAGATTGAGGTGTGATAGTTGCACAACTCCTTGAATATACTGACAACTTTTGAATTGTGCCATTCATGCAGGTAGCTTTATGGCATGTGAATATATCAGAATAAAAAGGTTAATGGGTTACTTATAATGCTTTCACCCTTTTACAACTGATTTGTCCAAATTATCTTTCAAATTTTGTCTACAAGTCCATCTTAGCTCCTTTATGAAGCCTTCTCTTGCCTGTTTGCCCAATGTCCAGACTCCTCCTGACTTTCAATAGTATTTTGTAAATTTCTACACCTCTCTATCTGTAGATGTGACTATCTTCCACTCTCAACAAGAGCAGGAAGGGAAACACACTTTTTCAGCTGTGTGTTTCTCACACCTAACAACTACATCTGGTATACAGTTAAGGCCGACAGCCCTCCAAATTCTAGAACAAAATAAATTAATATGCATATATACATATGCATACAGTAAAAATCCTGGTTAACATGTACTTTTGTAATCCATTTCAATTTTTAAGCACCAGAGTACACCAAAATATGTGTATCTCATCCTGTTCACAATCTTCATACAATGCTATTACAGGTAAAGCATCCCTAGTCCAAAAACCCAAAATATTAAATGCTCCAAAACCGAAAATTATTTGAGCACCAACATCATGAGACAAGTAGAAAATTTCATTCTTGACTTTGTAAGAAATCACAGTCAAAACACAGGAACACTAAAAATATTGCACAAAATTACTTCAGGTTCTTGTGAAACGTGCACAAGGAACATAAATGAATTTCTTGTTTATACTTGGCTTCCTTCCCCAAGATATCTTATTGTGTACAAATATTCCAAGCTCCAAATAATACAAAATCCAAAACACTTTTGTTCCCAGCATTTCAGTACCAGGTACTACTACCAGGTACTCTATTTAATTGTTTAACCATCTCCCTCTTGTGGGGAATAACTGTCCCCAGCTTCTTATTTAAAGAACATCATTGAATTGAGTACTTTCCTATGTGGGGCTTCCTTTGGTTTATTACAGTAAGTGAACTTTGCAAGAATGAGAACTCCTGGTCAAAGTACATGGAGATATTTGTTGTTCTTGATACATGCTACCCTTAAGGATTAAATCTATTTGCATTTAACTGTACTCTTTTCACAGGAAGGAAATTCCTATGGCAGCATTATTTAAGCTATTTGGTGATTGTTTTTCAAATGTTACTTTATTTTAATTTGTATTTCATTATAATTCCGTAAGTTTAATGTACACATTTCATTTTGACTTCTAATATGTATCAGCCACTTAATACATACCATTCTTCATCCTATCTCATAAGATATTTAAATACTTGCCACTTCCTTAGCTGGCATTCCTGAATATCATAAAAAGAAGCTAAAAAAAAAAGAAGCTACAACTGAGTACTTTCCCTATGGCCAAGAGCAAGGAGTAGGATGAGTCTTTCTTTTTACATTATATGTCTCTTTCACTTCAAAACATATATATATGCTTATGGTCTAGAGGTGTTTCATTATCCCTGAGGAAAATGTACAAAATCAAATCTACGATTCAGTGAAATCAGTGCTGAAGGTCAAAATGGAAGTAACCAACCCAGCACAAACTAGACTGTGCAGGCTTGCCTCGAGCACACAAAGGAACTACCCTGGGTCAGCCCTGCTGGTTAAAGCCTGAACTCCTCATGGTACATTCAGAAGAAGAGCAACTCTTACTGGTCTTTCATAGAAGTAATGCTTTATAGATGTACATACAGGGTGACAGCTCAGCCTTCTCAACAAATTCTGATGCCATCTTTGCCACCTCCAACCATTTTATATGTTAACACTTACCTGAACCAATGTTTACTTTTTGAACATTGAGGTGTGGGTCCTAGACTAAGCAAAGTGAGATACTACCCTTGCTTATTACCCCTATGGAAAGAGCATTCTGGTGCCCTCGGGAAAAGCTAAAGCATGGGGATATTGGCCTGCTATTCATGAATGCTAAAACAGTTCTTCCCTAACATCTAATGTTCTTTTCCCAAAAAGAACAGATTTTCTTTCGCAGAACTGTGGTTACACTAAAATGTTGATTTCTGTAGCACACAAACCCTAAAGCACTGAAATCTTAACTTCATTTGACAGCTGAGTAAAACCATGATTCCCCAGGTGATGTCTAAGTCAGAGGCAAGTTCAGAATGGCCAATGTACCTAGATTCAACTCTGCATGCCATGCAAAACACTCCCCACCTCACAATCAAAATACCATCCGCCTGACATGTCACCTTTGCAATTGTCTATTAGCAAGTTCTGTTGTCTATGATTGGGGGCCAAAATCCACAAGGGAATGTAGTCTGATACTAGGGCCTCTTGACAACAAACAGTCTTGGATTTAACTTCTATTGATGCCATGATGTGACAGAGTAGGGATGTTCTTAACATCTCGGTGCAGTTGTTTATTTCTGTGCCTTGTGCTGCAGAAACAGCTATAAAACTTTTATTTCTATCAGGACTTTTATTTTTTTAAAACCTCTTTATGTCTTCCTGGTTTTAGTTTCCTACTGCTACCATAAACTGGATGGTTTAAAACAACAGAAATTTATTGTCCCATAATCCCAAGGGCAAGAAGAAGATCAAGGTATCATCTTCCCTCTGCCTGTGTCATGTTCATGCCCCCCCTTTGTAAGGACACCAGTCATGTTGAATTATGTCCACTCCAATGTTTCCATTTTTAACCTGACTATATCTATGGGGATCCTTTTCCCCAGTTAGATCACATTCTGAGATATTGGAGGCTGAGATGGCAACATATTTGGGGGGGCCCAATTCAACTCATAATATCATTCGAAAGTATATCCTATAGGAGAGTTTGACAAATGAACCCAAGATGACAAAGAATATTTGAATTAAAAATAGGCTGAGGAATTTAAAGAAAGCAGCTTTATCTCAGCATTTTGATTTTTACTAATCCAGGTAAGAGAGGTGTCAAGTGCATGACAGATTCATGGACATTTACTTATTTTTCACTTGCTACTTCCATGCAGACATTAGGACAATAGCATTTTTATATAATTTACCCATCTGCCATGCTCAGCTCTTTAATTTCTTATCATCATAACTCACACCTTCGTTCTCAACTTTTCATTTGCCTAAGTCTCAACTGATAGAATTCTCCAAAAAACTGGACTCTACAAGGACAGAGATCAAAGCTCAAATTCAGCTCTAATTGAGCTGAGGGCTCAGAGGAGCCTAACTAAAGTCAAACCCAGGAGAGAATCTTTCTCAATACTAGAATTATCCTTGTGTCAGATGAATCAAGGTCTAGGAAAGGTGAGTAGCTGTGCCATAGTAAGGGGCATTAACAGACATGTGTATTAGGTCAGCCTAATTCCAGGGACCAAGATCACTGGTAACAGATGCTGTGAGTTCCTCCTAATCTGTGCTAAAAACAGGCAAGGAACCATTCCAAACCATGGGGCTAAAATAGTTTCTCTTGATCTTTTTAATTCTCCCATGTAGAGACCATAGTAAGGGCTAAGATCTGTAAGGGGTTTTTAGGTACAAAGTCACAAACCTAAATCCTTTCTATAGGTTACAAAGGATTGGGAATCAGAACCATAGAAATCCTGTCCTCTTCAGCTTACAGAATTCTGTTTAGATCCATGTACCTAAGGAACCATTTCCAACATCCTTTGCCACCTACAAATTCAACAGAGGATATTTTAACTTTGAAGATCTCTGAACAGAGACACTGTCGTGCTTAGGGTCTTTTGTGAAGAGTGGAGTTGACCCCCAAAGCCACAGGAATTCCTGGGTTTGCAAATAATGCATTTTACATCATTTGTCTTGTGCCAAAAGCCACTCATTAGAAGTCTAAATCATAGAATAAACTTATCAAATAAAAACCTACTTTTTCTGTTTCATTTTAAGAAACTGTCTGCCTAATGATCTTATTGCCCAGAAGGTAAATGTAACATTTCATTTTCATCCTTTGAAAGCTAGAAATAATAAAGGATTAACCCTGACAAATAGAATTCCAACTTGATCCTCAACCTAAGAGGCTCCGCTGACTGTATCAACATCAATCTCTTTTCATAAGTAATCCAGGTGACATTGAAATGCCATCCATTTTTTAAGTCAAAGTGTTATACATACAACTGACAGAATGAATCTCTCCTAACTCACTTCCCCTTAGGACAGAGAGGAAGAGACCATGGCGATCCTTTCTGGCTAGGTCAAGGAATGATAATGACAGTGTATTGCCCGACATTGCAATGTGAAGCCATCTAGTGAGGCTGCATTTGGGGCAAGTAGAAAGAGAAGGAAGTCCAAGATATACCTTTCCTTTCTCTTTATGTGTTTGGACCACAGCCTTCAAGAATGAATATTTACCCTTGGAAGTTGGAAGGGATGTGTATGAAGAGTGTGAGCCATGGTGGAGAGGCAAAATGCACCTGAACACATCCTACGAACATTCTGTCTGCCTGAATGCTCAGGTGTGGGGCCATACAGTGCCTGGAGAGGGATGGAGCCTATGCAGAAGTCTGAGGGGAAGGGAGTTTCCCTCAGGGTGGATGAGCCCCACAGCA
This sequence comes from Heterocephalus glaber, assembly GCF_000247695.1. The sequence goes on from NW_004624796.1 coordinate 12,108,500, forward strand.
TGGAGACCTGAAAAGGGAACTGAGGACAGGGGAGCGATGAAGAAGAGAAATCTCCTTAAGGACCAGCATTTTATGGCTGCTCCTCCCATGGACGATGGGAAAGTGACATTTAATGCAGTATTGAAAACTTCCTTCCTCCTGCATGGCAGAGCCTTCAGTGAACCCATCTTGGATGGATCTGTATGCCTCTCCTTGGTCATTTGTGTTCATGGCCCTGCTCTTGATCCTCCCTACAGCCATGCTCTTTGTCTTGTGCCTTCTGCTGTTTCTCCCATCAAAAGGCCGCCTGTCCTTCCCTGGCTGCCTATCTTTCCCTGATGCTTGTTTTTGAGCATCCGTGTAACATGCTCTTGCCAATGGGATATGAGAAAATGGGGAGCAAACATGTTTTCAAAAGCACATACCTAATAAAGTTTAATCCTCTCTAAGACCACCATGAAAAGGATATGCCAGGGCACAGGGTCCTCATCCCAAGAGGAGAATGAGAAGCACAAGGAACAGAACCCTCTTATCCAAGCCCACTATAGATTAGAAGACCTGCCACCAACCCACAGACTCACAAGAAAAGTAGTACATATAAATCATGTAATATCAGGGTGTGGTAGCATAAGCCTGTAATCCTAGCTACTAGGCAGGCTGAGTCAGGAGGATCACCAGTTGGAGAATAACCTGGGTAGCATAGCAAGACCCTGTCTCAACATGAGAAGGGCTGAACATGTAGCTCTGCCTAGCATGTATGTAGCCCTGGCCTCAAATCCCAATACACTCACAAAAATATGATATATTTATATACATATAAATCTTGCCTAAGATAGCTTGCCTGAGATAGGAGAGCAGGAGCATGATTTGAAAGGGTGATCTTACCCATTATGCCACGCAATTGCTCTAGAGGATACATGTGCAGAGCGAATAAAGGGGCGAGGCGTGTGCCCTGAAATCTCATGTCCGATGTAGCTTAAGTGGAGGGAGAAGCAGCGACTGAGGTGACCAGCCCCTGTCATGCTCCCATTCACTGATATGCACATTCTTGAGTTCATCGTGATGAAATTGTCCCTAAAGTACACCAGAGGAGGGTTCCTGTGCAAAAAGGAGACAACCCTTCTTGGGTTGCTGTGACAGTTACTCTGTATTTTTTTTTTTTTTTTGATGCCAGGGATCGAACTTGGGACCTTGAGCTTGCAAGGCAGGTGCCAGAACCACTGAGCTAAACCCCTGGCCCGTTACTTTGTATTGTTGACTTGACTGGAGAGAGAGAGCCTAGCAGATTAGTAAAGCACTTTCCTGGGGGTGTCTGTGAGGGCGTTTCCAGAGTTGATTGGCCTGGAATTCAGCCAACTGCGGGGAAAGACCTGCTCCGATTGTGTGTGGTGCCACCTATAGGCTTACGATTCAGGTGGGTTGGCAAGGGGAAGAAGGAGGAATTAGACCTAAATCTGAAAAGCCCCATCCTACTTGAGGGAGTGCATCTTTTGCTGCTGTCATTGCCTGTGGACAACAGACTCCAGCTTCTTCAAACTTTCAGGGAGCTTCCAGATCTTTAGCCTCTTACTGCCCCAGTATCTTGGATCCCTCTTGCTCTGGGGTTTCTAGCTTCTTGGACTGAGCACCTACTGGCATGCAGATGGCCATTATGGACTATCCTACCTCTGATCCTGCAAGCCTATCTAATAAATCCCTTGCTTGCATCATGTAGCTATTCTATCAATTCTGTTTTCCTAGAGAACACTAACCAATACATTCCTTATCTCACAATTTAAGTATAATAATGTATGCACATATATGTATTGAACATTTAATTTTTTTGTGGGTAACTGTATAGATATATGGAGACCCCTTACGTCCAGTAAGTTATATCTTGTTAGGCCTCTGGTTCTTACAGTGGTTCAGCTTTTACAGCCTGAATGAGCCCGCGCATGTGCAAAGATGATTGTCTTAGCCAGCCATCTAACTAGTGTCTGGCTGTCTTTCATCCTTAACATTACTGTCTATAAGAGAGTCATTACAAGTGAGTTGTCCCCTCTAGTTTAGAACTAAACTTTCCTTCGATGAGAATGATCACAGTTTTTAAAAGTCTAGTCCTAAGACCCATCTCTGTTAAGACTTCTTTTTGCCTCACACCATTGCTCTTACAGGTACATCCAAAGGGCAGGAGATAAATCACACTCCAGTACTCAATCCAAGAACTCACCACTAGAGTTGCAGTTCAGTGTCTCCTGCTTTTGAGATCACATGAGAGGAAAAAAATGTCTTCTTTAGTCATCTCACTCAAGACAAAAATTATGAGGAGGGAGGAGTGAAGGTTTCCATCTGGTAGGAGTTAAGTTCTGTGACTGGGGAACCAGCTGAGAGAGAACACTATGGCGTCTTTGCTCTCACAGTCATTTTGTGTTAGCTTGAAAATGTGTGTTTTCTAATGTTGGGAGTTTTATCAGGAGAGGAAAAAATATAGTGTATTTTCACAGAGGAAATTAAGCAATTTGTTTATGTGTTTAACCCACTTTTTGCCCTGAATGTATTGACTAGGAAACTACTATGAACTAAAATTGGGAGGTCTTAGAAAAACTCTAAATCTTGTAGAGCAATGAATTGCTGGGTACAAGTAGAGCTTTTGATGAGATTTTGTGGAGCATTTCTTTTAAATGGCTTGAAAACCTAAATTCTTTATGTATCTAAATTCCTGTTTGATACCTGCCCTAATAATGCAGGCTTGAAGCCATGAGAGATGGTGACTAATGGCTTCTAATGGATCCTGAGCCTCTATACACTTATTAGAGTCACCTGGAAATTTATCATCCCTTTTCATCCTCTCTTTTCTGCCTTCCTGCACCATGTGATTGATGAAAAAGAATAATTCTGGCTCATCAAATCATTTTGAAATAGGGAAGTTTCCATCCGAGTAGAAAAGAGCATTTTACCTATGCTAAAACATGACTGACATACCATGCAAATCACTGCCCTAAGTTGCTCAGAGGAGAACAGAAATTGCCAAAATGTTTTCAGCCCTTCTTTAAGTTTGATGAGAGAGAAGTTCTTTTATTTACAAATAAGTTAGTTTCTGAGAAGCAGTTTATAAATGACTTTTTAAGTTCAAAGACAGCAGTGCCTGTGGCATTTCCTCTAAAACTAGAGTGAGTCAGCTCTTTGAATCTGGAAAGCTGGAAGCTGGTCACCAATTCCCCCCACTTGCTAGGAAATACTGCCCCATGGCGTTCCTGACAGCTTGGCTCCGGGACTCCTGAGGACACCAAAATCTGCACATGCTCAAGCGCCTCCTGTAGAGTGGTGTAGTATTTGCACATGGCCTATATATATCCTCCTATATATTTTATTTCATTTTTTTTTATTTTTAAATTAATTTTATCGGTACATTTTAGTTATACAATTCATTTACATTTATCATTGGGTGTTTGTACCTGTACGTGATGTATCTTGGTTCTTATTTTTTTCCCCATTACCTGTGTGCCCTTCACCCCCTCCACCCTTCCCTATGTACATAGATTTCATTCCTTTTTTTTTCTTTTCTCATACTTTTTCCTTTCCCTCTTTTCCTTTCCCCTTCTCCTCCCTTCACTCTTTCGTCTTTGGACCATTTTTTCCTATTTCAAATGATCAATTATTCATTTTAATCATTTTAACTCTTATTTACACTATCAGTTTCTCACACTAGAGAAACTATTCGGTATTTACACGTGTGTGTCCTATTTATTTCACTTAAGAGTATGGCCTCGAAAGAATGGCTGCTATCAAGAAATCAATAAATAACAAATGCTGCCGGGGGTGTGGGGAGAGAGGAACCCTTCTCCATCGCTGATGGGAGTGCAGACTGGTGCAACCACTGTGAAAGTCAGTATGGAGATACCTCAAAGAACTAGGACTAGAGGTCCCATTTGACCCAGCTATTGTCCTGCTAGAGATCTTCCCCAAAGAATTAAGAGAATCATACCACAGCGATATATGTTCGCCCATGTTTATAGCGGCACAGTTTGTAATAGCTAAAGCTTGGAAGCAGACCAACTGTCCATCAACTGGAAACTGGATAAAGAAAATGTGTTTTTTTAATAAAATGGAGTACTACTCAGCCATAAAGAATGAGAAACTAGAGTCATTTATAGCTAAATGGATGCATATCGAGACCATACCCTCCTATATATTTTAAATCATCTCTAGATTACTTATAATACCTAACACAGTGGAAAAACTGTATCAATAGTTGTTATACTCTACTGTTGGGGACGATGATAGTTAAACATGTCTGTATGTGTCTAGTACAGATGCAATCATTTTTTTCAAATTTTTTTGATCCAAGGTTGGTTGAGTCCACCTACAGAGATTGCACAGGTACAGAGGCCCAACTGTGCTCTTCTGGGATTTATCTATAACTCTATGACTTTTTATTACAACATAATCTCTCTAAGAGTCCACAGCTACCATCTCTGTTTCTCACACCACCCTGGAACAGCCTGGTCCAGGCCACCATGACTTTGAGGTCAAAGTTAGCAGCCATCTGTTGCTCCTCACTCTCCAAGTCCATGTGTGTGCAGCCCAGCTGGCCTCCCAGTCCTTTTGGGAGTATAAGCTGACGCTTGAACAACATGGGGTTTAGAGGAACTGACTCCCATGCAATCAAAAATCTGCATGTAATTCTGGACTAGGAGTCAATAGTAGAAGTGGCTATGAAAGTAACTCTATGCACTTATGATTTAATATTGCATCTTTATGTTTGTTTCCATTTCTCTGGATTGGGAATGGCATGTTTGAGTTGGAAAATGTTGATGAACTTTAACTTTTTATAATACATATGCATATACATGTAGTAGTAAAAGATAAAATATACTATTGTCTATATATATTTTATGCATTCATAGCATCTTTTTATTAATGTTTTCAATATTTCCAGGCCTTGCAGATGATGTCCAAGTTTTTTAAATTGTTGCATCTCAAAAAACCCTACATATAAATAGACCTAGATTGTTCAAAAATGTTGTCAAGAATCAACTACCTTCTCTTCTTTTGTCAATTTCTTCACCAGTCACCTGTCTTCCGGTCACTGCTCTTTAGTCTCTGTGGTGTCTCCTTTTCCATGGTCCATTTCTAAACGTGGGGCTTAGGAGGGTTTCACATCTCCTTTGGGATCTTTGCACTCCCCTCTGGCCCTTGAATTTGCACACCTTCTCTCTAACGTCACCAATTCTGTTCCTTTGATACATCCAAAAGGCTGCTCTGTGTCCACCCCTCCACCCCATACCTAATGGGGATCTCTAATTTTACATACTCAAAGTACACTGTGAAATTACTTTGTTTATTTTATGTTTCTCTTTTCATTGTCTGGCCTCTCTCTGCCCCATTCCCCACCCAACAGCAAGGGCCAGGTCTGCGGTTTTCACCACTCTTTCCTCAGCAATTAAATTAATGTTTTGAACATAGTAGGTGTTCAAAAACCATCTGTTAACTTAATGAGCAAATATTTTGTGAAAACTAACAGTTTCAAAAAGACAAATATGGTAGAATTCATTCCACTTATATGAGGTAGCTAGAATAGTCAAATAGAGACAGAAAAAGAGAACAGTAATTACCAGGGGCTGAAGAGAGAAGGAATAGCAAGGTAGGATTTAAAAGAGACAGAGTTTCATCTGAGGATGACGAAAAAGAGATAGATGGATAGTGGTGAGAGTTGCATAATAATTTGAATGCATTTAGAGCCACTGAACTATACACACAAATGGTAAATCTTATGTTGCATATTCTTACTACAATAAAAATCTTCATTGTTATTAAAAAGAAGTTAAAGCAAGTGGCCCTCCTCACTGATGACATCCATAAATGTTACAGCCATTTCCTTATTAACTACAACATTAATACTTTCACCACCTCATCATCATATTTGACCTTGATTGAGTGGACATTACAGTTGCCCACAAAAGTTTTCAACAGTACTTTTACAGTGTTTAATCTTCATATTCTTTCAGAAAATAACTAGACTTTTCCTGAATTAATGTTAGGTCAATAGACATTTATTTTCATGCTAAATTGTTCACCAAACATTGAATGATTTTTCTATTTTGTCAATTGTCTTTCTTCCCCTCTTGCTATTTTTGTACATGGCAGGGCTATGGACTTGCCCCATGCTGCATGAATTTCTCTTCCTCTTTCAGAATCATGCCAACTCCCCCCAAATAACTCAACCAGCTCACGTGGGCAACTTCTGGCCCCTCCCCACTTCCTTGTGGGTTTGGTTCCTGTAATATCCCTCTATAATAAATGTATGGCTTTTGTCACTGGTGTTTTCATCAGTACATCACTTCTACACTCACGGATTGTGTCATGGTCAATAATGTTCCCAAACACCTGAAAATGGATCCTTCACACATTAAGCACAACTCAACCAATGATCAAAATTGCTGTCTGCTTAAGTAGAATTATGTCATCGTATTCTTACTTGAATCCTATGTGTGATGCTTTGGAAGTGCACTAAATATCCAAATTTTTGGCCTCTTTGAAAAGTTGAAAGATCCACAACAGGGTCTGAATTCTTCTGCACCATCTAGCACTCGTCCTCAGTGGTAAGACACTTTTGGACTTATGGGGGCTTTCTGGTCAACCATAATCACCACCCAGCACACCTTCCTCATTATCTCCTGGCCATCATAAGTTCTTGAATTGCTAAGGCCAGCCTTGAAAAGGAAGTTAAACTCTAAAATGAAGCCTCATGAAAGAGGGTTCAACACAATCAAAGAGGAAACTTCACTCTTTGATGCTAAATAATTCACTGACAGATATGCCCTCACTGATATGTAAAAAAAAAAAAAAAAAAAAGCAAGCTGGTGAGTTTTTAAGAAATGAATTAATAAAATATGGAGAAACCACAAGACAACCACATGAAATTATTAAGCAATGACAAATCATTAGAACAATTATTGCACTTTTAAAATGACCTCCTGGTAACAATTAAAACCTTGGTTGGGTGTGGTGGCATGGATCTGTAGTCCTAGCTGCTTGGGAGGATCCTTTCAGTTCAGGAGTCCAGGATCAATATGGGCAACATAGCAAGAGCCCATCTCAAAAAAGGAAGGGAAAAAGGAAAGAAGAAAGGAAGGAAATAAAGAAGGAAAAAAGGACAGAAGGAAAAAGGAAACTTTTAGTAGCTAAGGTATACAACAATTATACTGTAGAAAACACAAAACCATGAGCTTCAGGAGGTGGAGGCCTGCAGGTCACAAGTTCAAGGACTCCTCAGGCAAAACTCTGTCTCAAAATAAAATTCAAAAAGGACTTGGGATATAGCTCAGTGGTACTGCACTTGCCTGGCATAAGTAATGCTACAGGTACAATCTCCACAGTCACAAAAAAGAAAGAAAAGAAAAAGAGAATTGAAAACCCAAATTTAAATGGCTTATGCAAAATATATGGGATTTTTGGCTCATATAAATAATTCAGGAGCAGCTGGATCCAGGGACCCAAGCTGTCTTCTGCTTTTGACTCTGAGCACCTCTGTGTTGCCTTAACTGTAGGATCTCCACGGTGGTGAGATGTCTCCCCCATCTCCAAGATTCAAGTCCATCAGCCTTATTCTCGAAGATTCCTGAAAAAGTAGTTCTTTACAGTGGCTCAGCAATATCCAACCGTTAACTAACCATTGTGACCAGGTAAATACGATGGTCCAATTGGCCATATCTGGCTCACACGCTCATGTCTGATATGAAGGAGAAAACAAACTTTACTCAAAATACGTGGGTATTCCTCAAATATCAGGGTATTGTTAGTAAGAAGCAGGTGAAAATCAACTGGGAAATTAGTGTTCCTGCTATAACAAATTACAAAGAAATGAGTGGCTTAAGGCAATACAAATTTATTCCCAGTTCCATAGAGCAGAAGTCTGAAGTAGGTCTCACTGTACAATCAAGATGTCAACAGGACTGTGTTCCTTCTAGTTTTAGGGGAGAATCTGCTTCCTTGCCTTTTCCAGCTCTTCCATGAGACTGCTAGGATTCCATAGTTCATGACTCCTTCCTCCATTTTCAAAGCCAGCAGCATAGAACATTCACATTTCTCTCTGATCTCCTAGGCTTCTGGTTCCATTTGTCATTTTAAAGGACTTTCCTGGTAACCCTGGGCCCATCAAGATATCCACAATAAGCTCCTCACTGCAAGATAAACTGATCAGCAGCCTTAGTTCCCTCTGCGGCTTTAATCCTCCTTGACATATAAAGTAGGGCATATTCAAGGGTCCCATGGATTCAAACATGGATATCTTAGGGAGGCTTTTGTTTTACCCACCCAAAAGTCCAAACACAATTGTCTTCTGTGATCTCAAGGTGCTACAACCAGCCCTATACTATGCTCAGAATTCCCTTGTTCTTCAGGTTCTTTGTGCTTGTTGATCCATTTATTCATTTATTTAATAAATCCCACCAAGAAACTGTTAGGCCAAGGGCCATCAGGCACTGGGAATGCAAAGATAAACAAGCTATTCCTTTCCCTTATGGAGTTTCCAGTTTCACTGATGGACATACCATAAATAAAGTAACAGGTAGGTAATATTTAAATAATTATTATCTGTCTATTTCTATGGAAGCTATATTTTTCTTTAAATTGACTTGAAAAGAATATTGGCTATTTTGGAAATTCTATTGCTCTCTGTTTATCTAACTGAACTCTGTGTCTCCATCACTCCAGGGTGGTCAGGCCACTGACGAAAGAAGATGGCCTTCACTAAAACAGGGTAGATAAACACTGGCATGGCCCTACCTAGGGGCCCAGCTGAAACAGGTAACCAGCACCCTCCATAGCAATCTTTCACCTCACCTACAGGGCCTCTCCACTGCCCTGCTCCCCACCCACTTCTAGAGCAGAAGCTCAAGAGTATTGTACATTTTAATCACTTTCTAACATCGTGATGGGTAAATTAACACAAAGTAGAAAAACAGTTCAGAATAAATTAAAGAGGAGAAAAGGGACAGTTTCCAGAAGCAACTACATGAACAGTAAGATGACAGTCCTAAGTAAGATGGATTCCCACTCTAAATAATATCTCTCCATGATTAATGTACCATTCCATAAGAAGCATCAAATATTTAATTCTGTCTTTCAACTGAATCATCTTGACCATGGCTCTGTCCTATGTCCTCATTTGTTGGAGGGTAGAAATGTAGCAATCCTCCTACAGCTATAACGAGGTTGTTTTTAAAGGAGTTTAAGGCTTGGGACAAATTTTAGGACACAGGTCAAAGGGTTTTGTATACAATCACTAAAAATTCTTTCAATACTTCTGTAGCTTAAGCAACATTTTGTCCTTTTTATTGCACAAGACCCATAGGTCTCTAAAAAAAATGACATTGAAAAAAATCCTGTTAATTATGTGTTGACAGCAGCACTATATACCCCGCCCCCCATTTTCCAGTACAGTTTCTTCCCCCATTAGAAAAAAATACAAATATTCATCCTGGAAGATAATTTTGTGCTACAGCACATGATCATAAATTTTAAAACTTAACCAAGCACCTTATACTAATTACTGAAATAACTGGTTAATTTTCTCTTGAAATGAAAATATGAATGCTATCGCCTAAGGATTTTATTCATTATATTTCTGAATAACCCATAGATTTTTGGCTAGATTGCTGACAAGTTCTAAAATATATGACCACCTTCCATGTTCTCCTCCTGCCTAAAACTTTGTAGTTGCACCTTTTCATTCATTTATTTTCATTTCCTTTATTTGATTAATCAAAGGCTTTATTGCAAGTCTCAGCAGGACTCTTATAGAAAAGAGAAATGCTACTTCTAGGTGTGTACTCCAAAGAACTGAAAAGCAGGAAATCAAACATACACTCTCATGTCATTGTTCATGGCAGCGTTAATCACCTGAATGGTACAACCCCTCCCAAGTGCTTATCCCAGGAAATTAACAAACAAAATGTAGCCTATACACACAGTGGAATACTATTCAGTCTTAAAAAGGAAGAAAATTTGGATGCATGGATGAATCCTGAAGATATGAGGCTAAGTGGAAGAATCCCGACGCGAAAGGACAAATATATGATTCCACCAATATGAAATATCTGAAGTCATCAAAGTAATGGAGACAGAAAGTGAAGGAGTAGTAACCAAGAATTGGTGGGATATGTTTCTAGGCCAGCATTCATAACAGAGCTACAGAAAAAAAATCAAAAACAAAAAATTCCTCTTAGGTTCCACACATCCACCTTGGACACAGCTTCAGCCTCCCTCTGCCTAGCCCTCTCCCCTGCCACTCTTTCTCTGTAATCTGTCTCAGCCTATAGCCCTGCATTCAGCTGTCTAAGCATCCAAATGGTTCTAGACTCCTCTCTCCACCCCTACCTCCCAAACACCTGTTAAATCAGAAGCATCTTACCTGCCCCTCGTGTTGCTAGGCTAGTCTGTTTTACTTTTTACATTCAATACTGCAGCAACTCTGTAATTGCTGTCACTAGCTTCAATCTCTTCTTCCCTTTTTCCATCCTTTTGCCAAAACAATCACTCCAAAGTATAAATCTGGTTAGGTCTTCCGTGTCCTCTACCCCAACTCCTCTGACCACTTCTCAGGATCTGAGCATCACCCTTAGGATAATGACTCACAACTCTAGCACTGCCCATGGCCCTCTCATGCCACCCTTTCCAACAAGGACCCAGTGTCCCACCCTGGTTCCTTACCATACATCTTTGGCTTTGCCATCTCTGCCCCCCTGCCTGGCCCATTCCTAATCCCTCTCCTTTATTTGGCCTACTTCTCCCTTGCTGCCCAGAGTCAGTTAAGACATAGTCACTTCCTGGAAGTCTCTGGTGACTACCCTCAGTGCAATTCCTACCCTGGCTTAGTTGTCCGCCTGCGCACTCTCATAGCATCACGGACACTCACCACGTGTTCATCTCTTCCCTGTCCCCACTGACGTTACAGAAAGTGAGGACTCTGTCTGCCTCAGTATCACCAGAGCACATAACAGCGTCTTGGCATGTCCAGGCACTCAAAGCGGCCTATGTTCAACACTAAAGGAGTCATTACTTTCTGGGATTTGTAATAAAGACAAGCTGCCAGACAAAACAGCAAAGCTAAACACACAAAAAACACACCAGATATACATTGATCTGTTTTTCTGCATACTCAAATCTCATTTCGATTTGGAAAGATTGATTATTTTGGACTCTTATGACTAAGTAAGATCTTTTCCCATACTAGAAGAATTAAACCAAAAGATTTATTTTTCCCTTCCCTGAGGACTGATTGTATTCAAGAATGCAGGCACAAAAAAATAATAAAAGCTAATGAAGTATTCATTTTTACTCGCCTGGCCATGCTGCTACATGGGAGTAATTCTGTTTACATCTCTAGAAGGAAAATCTGGGTTTCATTTTGTAAACTCAGAGCAGAAGTCAGCTGCCTGAAGACATCCTGACATCGTCGCAGCGTTTTAGGGGAATTCCATGTATTGCAGTTTCTGGTGACACCCCCCACTCAGAAATGTGTTGTTTCCTCTTGGAGGAGAAACTGTACATTGCCCAGAATCTGACAAGTCACCTATGAAAGCTGAGCCTCGGGTTGATCTGCTCCTAATTCCCAGAAGAACAGAGTCAGGAAAATTCTATTTATAGGTTAAATCTGGTCACCACAAAAATGTACAATAACAAAAGATGACTATGCCCCGAAGGGACAACCTACTTAGAGGAAATCCATTGATTACCAGGAAAGCAGAGAGCATGGAGGATTTAGCCCAAGTCTTGCCTCGTGGAATTTGACCTGTGTAATCATCCCCCTCCTCATATAACAACTCCGCATCAGGCCTCTTGACTGGCTTAATCCAAACCTGGCTTGCTGCTCTGCCTGATCTGTTTCTGGCAGATGGCATTTGGTGGGGCTGGATTGAGTTAAGATAACTAGACAGTTTCAGTGGTTAGAAATGTGAGCGTATGAATGGAGGCATGGCAAACCTAGGTGCTCTCTCTCCAAGAAAAGGCAGAATGGGACCCATATAAGGAACAGGGGCAAAGTCCCTTTCCTCCTGGCCCTAAAAATATTAAAAGAATTTCACAGTCTGAATAAACAACCCATTCTTTCTGTCCATGAACATTTCACACAGTGTTTGTAATCTGTCATTTCCCACATTCTTAAGAAAATAAAATAATTTACGTATCATGAGTTTGTGAATGTTGAAATTTTCCTTTTGTAAGGAACATGTTGGTACCAAGAAGAGATCAGAATGACAGCAAAGGTCCAAAGCATATCATTCTTTTCCTGGCCTGTGTTCACCCCTATTCTTCCCTTCATCTGTCATCAGTTCTCTGAATTTGCAAACTAGTCCCTATAACCATCATCATTATAGAAAAGTCCAAATGTGCAAAGATTTGGTCCAGCACCAACACCCAAGGACTCTGAAAGTATCCTCAAATCTGAATCCATCCAGTTTAGGGGAAAAATGACCATTGAGCCCCATCTTATATCTCTTATCCAAATAAGTTCTGAATAGACTGAAGTTTAAATATTTTCAAATCCCATAAAATATTCAAGGGTATTTGAGTAGAATATTTTTTATAATCCTACCATGAGGGAAATCTTTTCAAGTATGAAAAAATACTCTAATTTTCCAAAGGAAAAGATGGGTAGTTTTGACAACCTAAAAACCATTAAATTCCCTATTTAAAAAGACGTACTAACATACTGTGAGTTTAAATATAACTAACATGTTAGAGAAAATATTTCCAATGCACCTCTTTATAGGCAAACATAGAAGGGCATCTTGTGAATCAATATGGGACAAAGAAATAACTCACTAGAAAAATGGGGAAAAAACGAAGAGGCAACTCACAGTGTTAGAAATATAAACACCATGGAATCGTGTTTGAAATCAAAGAAACTCATATAAAACAATGGCATATCATATTTCTCCTATCAGATTGGCAAAGTCTAAAAAGAGTGATACTACCAAGGTTTAGCAAGATGGAGGAAAATAATACCCTTTTATCTACTGTTTGGAGGAGTGGAAATTGTTATCCCTTTTTAGAGAGAGAAATCTGTAATTGGGTATCTGAATTCAAATACACCTGTCATTTGACCAGTAATTTCACTTCTGGAACTCTACCCTAGTGAAATAGTTGGATATGGAAAGATGAAGGCACATCAGGCTGTGAGCTATGTACAGAGTGGGGAAGGGAAAACAGACAGCAAATAGGCTCTGGGGACCAAATAGTAGGGCAAAGGCTTCTGGAAGATTTCTCTAGAGAAGAGAATGCTGAAGTTGATTTTCAAAAGACAGGTAGATTGCTGGGCACAGAGGTGCACACCTGTAATCCCAGCACTCAGGAGACTGAGGCAGGAGGATTGCTCTGAGTTCAAGGCCAGCCTGGGCTACATAGTGAGTTCAAGGCCAGCCTAAACTACATAGCAAGACCCTGCCTCAAAAAAAAGGGCAGGTGGAAAGAAGAAGAAAAGGATATAAGCCCAAGAGAGAACATTATACAGTTGCAGACAAAAGCCTCGGGTAGGGAAAGCATTGGGGATGTAACATCAACACTAATTAATGATGGCTATCAATCATGCCCATTTCATGGGTCAGGTTAACGCAGCTGCTCACATAACTTGCTAGGATGGAGCTGGAATTTGAGCCCAGGTCCACCTAAGTATGAACCCCAGGCCAGGGTAAGGAATTTGGGCTTTCTCCTTATAGCCATGGGCTGCAGTAGAAGGCTTATGTATCATTACATTTGCTGTTTGGGAAGTTTTCTCCGGCGGCAGATGGAGAAAAGATCAGAGGTATCCTAGGCAGAAAGGAGGGAAGCAGTCGGGATGGGCTAGGAAAGATGAACTGGGAAAGGATCAGTGGTGAGACCGAAAGATACTGAGAGGACAAACTCATAAGACAGAGGGACTTGTTGATCACAGTATGGAGGAGGTAGAGGAGGAGTCAAATCACCCCTGATTTCTGTCTGACATCGTAGAATGAGGGTGTGCTAATATGCAAAAAAAGTTGCCTCATGCCCCTTGAACACACCTTACCTCCTCATCTTTGTTCCTATGCGTCCGTCCCTCCAAATATCACTCTCAATTACCTCCAAGATGAAATCCCACCTGTGCTCCAAAGCCTCTCAAACGCCACCTCTCTCATGAAGTCTTCACTGGAAACTCTCAGAGCCTTTTGTTATCTCATACGTGTCACTATCTGCCTGATAGTTCATCAATTACACAGATATCTTTGTTTTCTGCCCTTATCAACCTACATGGCAAGGGGCCCTTGGCCACGTTGTACCCTGATCCACATATTCTGCAATATCCCACAGAGTCTCTTGTATGTGGCAGCTATCTAAACAGTTGAAAGAAAATAAGCAGCTCTCTGTTTTCTCCTTAGTTTTTGCCTTCTCAAGTTTAAGCATGGAATTATCATAAATGTTTCTTGCTCCAGAAAAAACTAGAAGGACCTTTTGGAATGTCCGTGGGACATTTTCTTAATCTTTAACTAGCTGATAATGCCCCAGGAAACTATCTTAAGGAAAACATCGTGATGAAACAGCGAGCTCCTATTACCACTTTCTTGCTGTAATGAGAACATTTTGAGAATAATTTCCAGTGAAATGTCTTCCAAGTGCATATAAATAGTCACGGTCAGCTTGGTGAAAGTGTGTTTCCAAGATGAACTGATAACATAAGCAAGATAAAAGAGGGCAAGTGGACAAGATGAATTGCATGGCACTTTTATAGATGCAGTTTGCACATTTGGCTGGAAAAGAATTGCTTGAGATCGCAGACACTCTCCAGGTTTACCTTGTTTTGAGGAGCATGTTGTAAAACTTTAATCTTGGGGGGAAAAAATGAGAAAAAATAAATAAATTTGGGAAGGATGGTTTACAAAACTAAAATATTCCTAACTCTACAGTAGGTCAGGCACAAACAAATATCGATGCAAGACATAAGGCTGGTTGCTGATGAAAATGAGTCAACCCCGACACCCTCTGCCATGTCCTGCTTTGGCCACTGCAATGATACAATGAAGTTCTTCCTCCTCAACAACTCCACAGACCAAACTAGGATTTCCAAAAGTGTGCTGGTGGAACACTGGTCCAATAAAAAAAAATCTTTACCAAAAAAGGGGTTTCACAGTCAATACATTTAGGAAATGTTTAATGTTATATCTCTCAAAGCATCACAATCAAAAAGTCCTAACTAATAAATAAACTTTCATTTTCTTTAAAATTGCATTCCACAAGTCATTTGGTCAGTGACATTTTGAGAGGGGTAAAATTAAGACCTAGTATTGCAGATAGATAAGTTAGAAAATTATTATAAGGCAGTTAGACAAAGCTGGTCCTCAGCATAGAAAAACAATTGAGGCACATGCACTGGTTAGGACTATAAAAAGAGATCCCCATTTAATCAATATTACCTGGGTGACTGTACTTGTAATCTTACTGGTTGGTCACGGTTTTGTCCCACCTCATGCTCACCCTGTAATTTTCCATTGGGTCTTATAGTTTTGTCTCACTTTGTACCTGTCTCACCTTGTGGTTTTGCCCTGTAAAACACCTTTGAGAAGTGGGATGGGCGGGCAACCCACTTTCTGGTCCTCCTTCTGTTTCTCTTAGACAGAAGCTATCTTTCTCTCAATAAATTCTTTCTACTCTAAACATCCATAGTTTCTAGAATTCATTCTTTGATTTTAGAGAACACCAACTTGAGTTTCGGATATCTAGTAGGTTGGGAGTTATGATATTTCCCTTGTTTGAATTATTTTTTGCTTATTTGGATACCATTTTTGGATTATTTGGTGCCCTATATCACTAGCAATGCCAGATTCAAATATTGTTAACCAGAACACATTTGGGGAACCTCAAGCCCTTACCATCTCTGCTTTTGGTTCCTATCTCTGAAAGTCACCTCTTATCTTTCAAAATCAACAGCTTTAGTGCTCACTTCCTCAAAGCCCAGAGTGATGACTAGAAAGGATGAAGAAGTTATTTAACTCTTGAAATTGCCAATGGATGATGATTTTTGTACTACCTTTCCCTTGCCCTGGGCATTTACATTTTTACTGCAGCCTTAGTTCAAAGGAATTGCACAAATGTCAAGAACTTTTTTGCCTATATACAGCAGAAGAGAAGTTACTTCCTCTTTCCCTGCTTAGGGTCACCATTAGGAAAGCGAAGGGAAGTTACTCCCTCTCTCCACACGGTCTAAGCAACTGCAGGAACAACAGAATACCCTGCTCAACTTCTTTGTAAACTCTGTGCTAAAAATCACCCAGTCTCTAGCTGACTCACTCTTTCCCATGCATGAGGAGTCAAAACAAATGCTGGATCTCCCTTCCTGACTTCCTAAGTTGGAATAAAAAAATCAACGATTCCTGTTCATAAAACCCAGTGCTTTCCACTTCCTTTGTCCTTATAGCATTTTTACTCTGAGTGTATCTGCTCTTTACTTCTCTATCGTAACTATCAGAATTTAAATTTTGTGAAGTCAAAAATGTTGCCTGTCTTATCTCCTGCATATCCAAAACCTAGTCCAGATGGGACACACATAATAGGAAACCAACAGCCTAAAGAATAGAGATGTGTGTGTGTGTATGTGTGTGTGTACCTGTGCACGTGCACACATGTTAATCCCATGCAGCTAATAACCTCATGTCATAGAGAAGAGGAATCTGTGAAAATGGGTAAGGTAGTGGAATTCCAGTGATCCCATTCAGCCATACACATGATCTGAGAATTGCTATATAAGGAATTATAGGAGAAGCTGTAGGAAAATAAAGCCCATGAGATTCAATACCTGTCTGCAAAGAATTTAAAATAATGCAGTGAAAGAAGAACCTTCCATTGGCTCTCAAATCTGGCAGACTCAGAAGTGCACTTTGGAGCTCTGAGCATATCCCGGACCCTGAGTGTGTTGGCCGAGTCCTTTTCGATCCTCTAGTTAAGAACTCTGATGTTCATTTGATTGAAAGTTTTTCCCTGCTTCCCAGTTCCCGGGGTTTCTTGCAAGGAGTGTTGCCCAGTGGATGTGTTTTTGCTCCTCCACACTATCCAGGCCTTAGTGGAGAGGATGAAGCATGAGAGGGGCTGAGGAAGTTGGGGGTGGATGTTGCACACCCTCTGCTGATGTGTGGGATAGCAGGCGAATGGAGAACATCTGGGTCCTGTCACCGTTTCCCAGAGATCTCCCCTGTCTAACTGCAGTGTGAGCAAATTAAGATTGATAAATTGTATGGCTTGCTCTGGCTTTAAAGATCCCAGATGCTCCGCTAAATTAATGGCCGTTCTATCTCCACTCAATCTGACACCAAAACAAAACCTTGAAAATATACCAGACCTCCACTCCCCCACCACCAGAGCACACCAGGGCAGTGAGGCTTCTCTACCCTGGATTCAGCATGCAGATGCATGTATTCAGTTGGTGCCTCTGTGTATATGTGTGTACGCATGTGGCGGATGCATGAGCATGCATATGAACCTGGATGCATTTTCGGACTAGAACTGATCTGTGCCATAGTGTATGTGCACACATAGTCCTGACTGACAACTGTACATCTGAAAACATGAATTGCTTAACTTGCCCAAGTTCCTGAAACACTAAATTGTCCACTACAGAATAATTCCAAGAAAAACGAGATCATTTGTGTCATTTGGAAACTATCATTTTACACAAATACAACACACTAATAATACCTAAGATTGTTCTGTTCTTATTCTCTGGCATTCGGTCCAAGAACTCAGTTCTCTGTGTGGTGGATGATGTTTTATTTATATCAGAGGAAAATAAATATAGCTTGAGGAAAAGAATTTGAGGCACTTAGCTATTCTAAGTGCCTATTCCGTTTCTGTGAGATTCGAGAGATTAAAACAACTGGAGAGAAGCTTCTTCGTGGTCACTCAGATACTGCCAAGAATGTAAATTTGAATACAGTATCTCTTGTGATGGCGCTTCCTTTGGAATGGAACTGACTAGAAAGAAATACCCTAAGTAAAGGATAAACATCCTAGGAAGACACTAAAGCCAATAAAGAAAGGACCTACGGAATGAGACCATCGGATCATCTACTTCTTTCTATGCTGTATTCTAATAAGTGCACTAAAGGAAATTAGATAGAACTTATCCTTTATAACAGAGTCCTCAAAAGCTTAAAATGTTCCTAAGCATCCTTCAATTTCTTGCTGAGGGTTGTTAATGACTTAAGGCGATAACTGTGTACCCAAGATTTTCCTAGAAAGGCATGCAGACCCTAAGGCACCAGAATGGGTACCATATTGCTTTCTTCATCTGCTCATCATTTGGCTTTCAAAGATCTCTCTTTGCCAATGGCAGTCTCACCAAGGCAGCTTTCATCCATTTGGCCATTATTCATTGATCCATCAACAAGTACCTGTGGAACACTCTCTACATGCTGGAGTACATTGGCAAAAATACACAGATGACTCTCAAAATGTGGAGTGTGGATGAGAAGCATCAATACCACTTAGATCAGACCCACTGATCCATGAACTCTGAAAGTGGGGTCTCAGCAGTCTGTTTTGTAAGAAGCTCCCCCAGAAATTCTAATGCATGTTAAAACTGGAGAATCATGGTAGGCCTGGTGGTATGCACCTGCTGGTAGTCCCAGGTAGGCACCTGGTGGTAGTCCCAGCTACTTGGGAAGTTGAAGCAAGATGATCATTTGAGTCCAGCATGCTCTGCTAAATTAATGATTGCTCTATCTCCACTCAATCTGACACCAAAATGGAAGTTTAAAATCAGCTTGGGCAACAAGGAGAAATGCCATCTCCAATAATTAAATTGGAGAACCCCTGACATAGACTAAGGTCCCAGCCCCAGAGTGCACACTCTGTTGGAAGAGGTAGGCAATAAATATATTCTTTAAATGAGCAGTATAATGTCAGGCAATGATCGATGCTATTTTAAAGTAAATCAAGGAAACAGTGAGAGAGTAATGGGGTACTATTTTAGATAAGGCGAAGGAATGGCCTTGAAGCAGGATGACACCAGGGTAGAATCATAAACAAAGAGAGGAAGGGGGACATATGGCTGCCTGGCTGAGCATCATAGTACTGAATTCTGTTTCCCTTCAGAGTGTCCAGATAAGCATCAGACCACACTGGAGAGAAGTCTGTCTCACCAGGCCCTCCAGGATGCCAATGGGAATTTGAAGCCTCAAGAAAAAAGTAGAAATGTAATACCTTCTCCAAACTACCACTTAAGTGTGGAAATCGGGAGAGATCAAAATAGCTGAGAGGCCCAAATATTTTAGTTATCATTTGAAATAGACATAAGAAGGAACTTCTTGATGGCAAAGACTATGAAAAACACAGAATAGACTGCCAAAAAATGGACGAATAGTCTCTTGAAGGAAAGGTTATTTCCTGACACTCATGGTTCAAGTGTAAATTCTAGTGGGAGGCAAGCCTGAACAAGATAATTCTTTGGGGTCATATTTGTCCCCAAGACCAGAAACATCTGTTTTATCATTTTTCTAATGCTTTTAAGAAAATTTTTCCATACATATAGAAAACCATAAAGATCATGCATGAATCCAACATCTAGAACCTGAAGTTGTCCATGCTTTGCCATATTTGTTTAATCTAAATGGTAGGCAGGTGGATAAGTAGATAATGGACACTGGAAGTCATTTAAAAGTAAAATACACATTTTTACTCTTTATTACTAAATAGATGATCATACATCTCCTAATAATAAATGTTTTTCTACATAATCATGATTATTACCACTAAGAAAATGATTAATAACTTTCTGATATCTAGTCCACATTAAAGTTTCCCATTGTTTAAAATCATCTTTTAATGATTTATGGAGATGATGGATAATATATGCTTGCCTTATTTGGGTAGCAATTTGAGTTTCATTTGGATTTTAGTTCAGACATTAATTCTAGTATTAAAATTACACAAGAAATTTAATATGGTGAGTTTTTCAAACCCAGTAGCTTGACTAACAAACCATTCATGACTAGAAAGAGACAGAAATGTGAGAAAAGGAAGGAGAGACCATAAAAAAATACTCAGCCTGAATTCACTGAGTCACTTATTCAGCCAGTATATTTCCCAGTGGACACATGGCAATGTGCCAGACCTGGTACCACTCCTGCATCCCGGGATCAACTGAGCCAGTAGAGGAAACTGCCACCAAGCAATAAAATCTCTTTGCAGGCTTTCCACACTCCCACTACCTGCCTCTTCACCTTACTGTCATCCTTTGAACTTTTTCTGATTTACCTGCAATATGAAATCTAAAATTGACCCATTTCTTATCTCCAGGACCTCATGGAGGAAACCTGCATGGTGGGGTTAAGAATATCAAGCAGATGGGCGCTGAATGACCCTCATCAGTGGACAAATAAGAGGCGCTTGAGTGTCATTGTAATTCATGTTGAACAGAAGCCCTGTATCACAAATAGAAAAGCCAGAGGAACACCCGGTCGAAAAGTGGATGTGCCATGGTAAGTGATTCTTGGCTCCTCTAGTGCAAGTGTGGAGTAGGGGAGGAGGAACCTCTCTCTTCCACCTTTTATAAGGGGTTCGTCCAAAATCTGGCATGTGAGAAATGTAAAACTTAACTCATGGTAACCAAAATAATCAGTAAAACCAGAATTCTTGACTAGAATGTTGGAAATGTAAGGAGTCCACTAAGCAATTTAGAGAATGTGGACGAACAAGATGGTGGTCGTGTCCTTCTGGACATTACAAAGAAGTAGGAGGAAAAGTGTTAAGTGTTTTTCTAAAGTTCACAGCTATTTTGGTGATGCAGGATAAGTTAAAAAAATAGGTTTCTTAACTTCCCACCCAAGGCTGTCTTCACCAATCCATATTGGCCTTGGTGAGATTTAACATTCCCTAAATTCTTTGTTCGTGGTATTACATGTAAGATTCGGGAGTCAGAAACTTCGGCTTGGTTTCCCTTTTTATCTCTATATCATAATGAACACCTGTGTTATTTGCCTGGCACGTAACAGGAGCAGAGTACACATTTTTTAATGAAATGAGCCACACTTCTGAGATAACGCAACATATATTTTGCACTAAAGATTTTTAATTTGCATCTAACTTGCTTGACCTTCTACAGTGTACAAGGGGATAATGATTATTTAAATATCTAAGAATATTTTGCTTTTCTCCAATCTGATCTTTCTTTCCAGAATTGACTTTATTCTAATTTAGTCTTAAATAATAAAAACCATACAGGCAGAGACTATTTGATCCTACCCTTTGGCAGACAAAAAAATCTACACCACTGGAATTGCTAAAACCTTGACACTAATCCATTGATCCTCTTCCCACTTAAGAAAGCAAAAAGAACCACTTAGGCTTGACAAAGAATCAAAGCTATATGTAGAGAATTTAAGTAGCTCATGTATCACTGGAACAGCTAACCTAATTGGCATTTAACCCAAGGAGTATTCTCAGTAGCAAATATCATTTAGAGACATAACTTTCATCCTTGCTGAAGACTTTGGCAACTCCTCTAAGTGTTCAACAGAAAATGGGTTTAATTTTTAACTCAGAATTTTTCAAGACACTAAGTGGCCTTTCAGTCTCCTCTCAGACATTTGGAATAAATGGTTAATAATTATCAAGATTTGGAATTCCTGATGGTCTTTGAGATAATTTTTGAAATAAGTGTAATAAAGTACCATCAATGTTTCTAGTGCCTCTAAGTAATTGGAGATATTCTCCAAAGGCCATGATTTATTTTTGAAAAAAACCTATTTGCAATTATTCCAGTTATTCCTATGGAGAGGTTGAGATACCTTTCTGTGGTGGTGGAATATCTCAACAATGGCCAAAATCTTAACAATGATGTTTCTCAGGCTCAGCTGGAAGATCCCAGCTGAGCTCCTGCCCCTGGCTAGGATCAGGAGAGCTGCCTCCTATGGTGCCATTTGATTAACTCACTCCCAGAAACAATGAGGTGAACAAGGAGTCTTTGAGTCTCAGTGTCCTCTGATGAGCTGTGGTGAGAAAGCAATGATTCCTTGGCTTTGGTTTCTCTGGGGCTCCTCCTTTCCCAGCCTCTTAGCATGGCTCCTCACTAGCATTTTCTATGTACCTTTGTGAAGAGCATGAAAGGACTGGAATGGGCAGCAAGAGCTTGGAAGCTAGATAGAATCCTCTAAGACCTAGTGCTCTGACTACATGCCTCTCGTAGTGTGCCAGCAGAAGCCACTGGCTTTCCTGTCTTAGTCTCAAAGATTCCTCAGATCAGTAACCTCTCAGTGTCACAAAGAAGCAAAGAAGGGGACAGGATTTAGAAAACATTATCTGAAAGGTGCAGGAGATTCTCCCTTTCTATCCCTGTGCAGCTCTAACTTCTACTATGACCAACCCTTTGTAAGCCCTAAGGCATTTTAACCCAAGTTCCAGACCCTATCCTTCCTTCTTTTGAAATGGCTCCAAAGACTAGCCCCTCTCATGCCTGCATGGGTCTAACACGCCCTTACCAGGGGAAGAATGGCTGGCTTACCTTCCCATCTCACTGACTCCCCCTCCACTGAGCACTACTCGGCCACCAGCCACAGCCAGCAGTTATTCAAGAAGAGCAGCAGGTCTGCACTCCCCTGACAAGCATGGGAGGACAAGCCACCTGTGATGGATAAACTTCATTCTGTCAACTTGATTGGCATGGGAACCACTGAAGGGATTAGTCAAGCACATTTCCAGGTGTTCTGAGTGGGTCATGGAGGCATGGCCTTGAATACTCTAGTCCCTTACCCTTTGCTCTCTGAGTCTCCTCCCCTGCTCTGCTTCCCAGCCACTGTGAACTGGGCAGCTTTGTTCTGCCACAGCCTTCCACTGTGATAGTTCTGCCTTGAAGCCAATTTACCATGTACTGAATCCTCTGAAACCATGAGCCAAATTAAACCTCTCTTCCTAGATGTTGGGTATTGTGTCCAACAACAGGAAAGCTAATGCCCTGATCAGAGTTGCTGGAGCCTTAAAAGGGGACTTATAGATTCATAAGACAGAGTGACTATGTGCCTCTCTGTGTACACTACGGCCACTATGCTTAATTATTTATTTATATATGGCTTACAATGAAACATAACAACTTCAGTCTATATTCTCACTGGACTCCACTGCCTGTGTATAGCAAATTCAGTTTCTGTTTCTCACTCACAGATTTCTGGATAAGGTTACTGATGGTCCAGTTTAGACATTTATCAACCCATAGCCCATTATCTGGGCCCCAAAGGACAAAGTCATACAGTAATTTGAGCTGTCTTAATGTAAGACCAAAGATGGAGTAAATTCTTTATGAATAAATTGTGAAATGTGAAGAAATGATTGAAATCTCTAACACAGGGGGTTAAAATAAATTCTTTAAGCACCCATGAGAACACAGCATGCAAACCTCCAACTACAGGAGTGTGGGTGACCAAGTGGTCCAGCTGTGTGCCTTGAAGTCGATCACTACGTTTGCATCAAAGTCACTCTTCATCAGCTGATCCCAGCCAATGAAAGAGCCTAGCAGAGCACACATGGGAGGCATAGAACTTCTCTGCAACATAGGACCTTCCTTTGCTCAAGGACCTGGATGCTCATGCTGGCCCTTCCCTGAAGTACACGGCAGTCTGGGACATTTCCCCCCAACCTTCCAATCCTAGGACTCACTCCTGGTCAGCTTTTCACAGTGGTGTGATGGCTTTCAGCCAGTCCTGGCCCCCGGTGCATTTTTGTGTATGCAAGTGTTCCACCTATACAAATGTTTGCACATCAGCACATCAATCTCATTTTGGCATCTACTTCTCTGAGGACCTAGATGAACCCGGCATGCTGGTGCTTCCATGAAGTACACCTAACCTGTAGCTAGAAAGATCTAGAAGATTTCCCAGACTCTTGGGAGAACCTGGACATCTGGTAGGTACTTTCTTTCTTGACGTTGTTGTTTTCTTCCTTTTAAAAACGTTGTTACAGTCCAAACAGGGTAGCATTCTATTGCTTTTAGATACCCCTCCTCCCAATCAATGAAATAGGCTTTTCTTGGGCTCATGTTAAACTTCTTCTGGTTTCTTCCTCCAATCAGCCATGTGTGTTTCTTCAATGACTTCCAACTCCCCGCTTCAGCTCAGATAATAAAATTCATTTTTCATTTCTGTCATCTACAACATGACAGGAAGCTTCCTCTGAGATTTAAAGCATAATTAATCCCTTTCATCCCAGTGTGACCTTCCTTTTGGGTAGCTAGGGGACCTTTTCTTGCTAAAGTTCTCTAATTTTCATGCAATGGCTTCTGTCCCTTTTCATGGAGATCAGTTGGTCTTTGTCCACTTTAATAAGGATTCAGCTTTAACTGACTCTCCTGCCCACCTCTTCCTTGTGAAGGTCCTTGGAATCCAAGTCTTCCTGCTGAGCTGTTTAGGATCCAACAGTTTTGCAAGCTAAATGAAGGCAGCTTCAAAAATCTAAACTCAGAATCTCCAAATCACCATTTCAAAAAAGACACCCTTATGTTTTGGTAATTAGGAATAAAATAAAACTGCTCTCCAGGGGAAGGAAAGTCCTTTCTTTGATGAGCTCTGAGTAACTTAGGGACTCCTTTGGGGGTATTTCCTCCTCCTGGGGAGGGTCATGGCCCCGGATGTGGGCAGCACCCCCTTATCTCCCCTGAGTGTTGGGCATGTGGCTGCAGGTTTTGAACAGGGACTGTTTCAACTTCATGGTGATGTAAGACTTGGCTGCAGTTCATTTATTCTTGTGGTGGTTTTTGTAACTGAGCCAAAACCCTTACTGAATGATGCTCAAAGAGATTAGGGAAGAGAGCGGCCTGCATGTGCACAAACAAGATTGTGCCATTGTTGAGAGAGGTACTTTGATTTTTGCCCTCTATCCCTCTATGCTTAGCCAAGACTGCAAACCTGTCTCCAAATACATTCTGTATCAGAAAGTTGCAAGTTGTGGCAGACAAGATGGACCAGAGGCGAAATCCACACAGGAAATCCGGGACAAGTGCCCCCGAAGAGCCGGCACAGTTGTGGAGGAGTAAAGTAGGTCTGTCCCCCATGGACAGAACCTTATAACCCTCTAGCTTTCCAGTGGATCTAACCAGCACCTCTCAGGGCACTGAGTCAGCTTGGGATGCAGTGTCCTTATTCCCTTGTTTAACCAAAATGACTAGAAACATTTCCTAGGCAAACAAATAACAGACTTTTTTCTATTGCTTGTTCCTGTTTGCATTTCATTGTCCACAGGGAACATAGAAAAAGCAAATATTATGTATAGCAATTTCCTCTTAAAAGAGGCCACATGTATGGGGCTTTATGTCCCCCCCAAATTTGCAGCCTTTCCCAAGGAGGTCTTCTCTAATAGCCTCTCTTCAGTTATGTATTGCAACATGTCCAAAATAAACAAGCATACAATCAAAACACAGTCTTGAATAAAGGTGCGGAGGAGCATGAGGCTATTTGTTTGCAGCAGCAGGCAGGAGACCAGCATGGGGATCGGAGGAGCTGATCTCTTTAGCATGCTGAACTCTGTTCGATTTCTCTGGTCACCCATGCATGTTTCAACAACACACACCCCCTCATTTCCTGCCCCAGTAAGAGGTGTCAGTTTGCAACACAAAAAAATCCAGTTCCTAAATATAAATGTCTTTCTGGTATCTATACATTCCTCATACACTCTTCATGCAAGATTTGGGGTTTTCTTAGTACATTGACTCTGAAACTTCAACACTTCTTGTTCATCAATCTTAATCCTGGGTTATAAACAGCCTCACTAAGAACTAAGGAATTATATTCTTATTGGTATGGGTGCAGTCCCTTCCACCCAAAAGTATTCTAAGTCTAAACTCTATTGCAAATCTCCTAAAATGGAAGAAATCAAATGGTGAATGTGAGGGAGGAAATAGTCCTTGAGTTAGTGACTAAAATGATAATGAAACAGACCAAAGCACTTGGGACTAGAAAGATTCCTGAATGATGGAAGAGAAATGAGACTCTGTAACTGAGTTTGAGGATTTGGGACACATCAGATATACTATATTATGGACAATGCCTCCAAAAGCAACTTCTTAGGTTCTTTATCTCACTCATTTAAATATCTAAAGAATATTTCAGAAATGAAGTACTGCTTTGTCAGTGAACTAATAGCAATATACATCCCTGAGAAACCACATTAAACAATCATTAACCCAACAGTACACTGAAATGAGGAGTTCCAAAGGTATGTAGGATGGTATGAAAATATTGTGTCAATAGTTTGATTATTTGACTTTAACTTTAACTAAAATGAAAATGGATGAAAATATACATCATATAATTTTCTGAAGAAGTTGGCTTGGTGATATACATCAAGGTTAAGTTCCTTGGAGGAAGGTGTTCGAATTGACCATTGGGAATCTTTACTAATGGCCTGGAAGATGAAAAGAAGAGAATGTGAACAAAATTGAAGAAAACCCAGAGATAAATAAAATGGAATTAAAAATGTCATGTTTTAACCCAAGAAACATTCTACATCCTACAGAAAATTATCCTATTGCAGACCTCCATGGTACAGATAAAACTGTAGGGAAGGAAAGAAATCTGGAGGGATAAAGAGAAATCTTTGGGGTATTGGTGAGTAATAGAAAAATGAAAGACTGCTGTTCTTTGGGAATTCATGAAACTGTTCCTTTGAACAAAAAATTACTTTTCCTGTTCCCTACAAGTCAGTTAATTTTTAATTCCAATTCTATAAAACAGAAAAGCTAAATTTCGGTGACTTTAGGACAATAGCAGTTAGATGGGATGTCTTTGGTAATACAGATACCAGGACTGCCCAAGACTTTCAGCTGTCTTGAGGATGATAAGCCATATGATACCCAAATGCTATAGTGATGTTTTGCTTAGAGATGTTTGTGTATTAATGTGGTGGACTTGAATCAGTGCATGGAAAGCTATGGAAATTTTTTAAAAGCTTGAAATACATGTTTTGACTGAAGTAACTTTGGGGGAGAATGGAGTGAATGTAGAATGATACTTAAGTGGAAATTCTTGTAAAGAAGAGATCTTAGCACTCACTGGAAAGGAGAGAGGGTGAGGGGAACATTTCAGTAACATTTAGAGGGCACAAAGAAATGCTGATCACAAGAGCGGCTGACTATATTTTGAAAAAAAACCCATTTCCAAAGTGAATAGCGTAAGCCACTTGATCCTGCTCTGTGAAGCCCAAATCCACAGTCCCCTAGAGATGGTTAAATTATCTTCAGGTAACTATGAAGAAGGATGATATATCTTCATAGAACTGACTACAACAGTCTCCTTCAGTGCTAGAAAAGGCAGAATTAATCAAGCAAGAAGAATTTCCTTGCTATAGGAGCCACTTTAAATACATCAAAGAAATGTGTCCTCAAATCATTAAAAACATTTTAAAATTGAAAAACCAAGTTTTGAAAACAATTAACAACAGAAGTCAGTCCAAAACTACCTAAGTCATTGATATAGTCAGAAGCCCCAGAGAAATTTGTAGGAGAGTAAGAACAGAAATGTTTTCTCAAAGACTGGATCCGAAAGCTTCAGGAAGATGTGACAGGGCAGAGGAAATATCCTTTTGGTATTCCATGAAAAGTAAAATAAGGCAGCAAACAAAGCTTCAAGTGACAGGTCTAGGATTAGTAAGGACACTGGCCCTGTGAGATTAGAGGGTCTGTGATGGTAGAGGAAGGGCGCTAAACATTCTTGAAGGGTAACACAGGGTCAGATAAGGAAAGACATTAACGCCAGGAAGGTCGTGTACATTTTCTAAGAAGAAAATAGAGAGCACCTTCAAGTTTCTAAGCAGGGAATCAGGCCAAGCAGCAAGTTAAGACCAGCCCTGAAATCCAGCATGGCTAAAGAGAGTCAAGATGAAAAAGTGGTGGTTATGTCAACATGGAGAGCAGAAGAGAAATATTCCAAAAAAAAAGATGTGAGAGTCATTTCAAAGGCACAGTCCATAGACTTGGTGACTAACCATTTAACCCAAATCTCGCTGGAGACTGCTCACCACCAGGAGATTGCCATGTGTGATTCATTTTCCTAAAATACTCTTTACAGTGGACAGATGTAGCAAAAACAATCTGTACCCTGGTTACTCAAAAGGCAATGTTTGAATATTTGGTCTGAAGACCACAGTATATTTTTCAAAGAATAAAATAACTGAGTTAAACCTGAAGGTCACATACTGAAAATGGAATGAGGTAAAATGTGCCTTGGTATACAGTGGTACTTCAGTTCACAAACTTAATTTTTTCCAAGATTCTGATCCCAGAATTCATTCCATGATTCTGGTTCAAGTGCAATTTGGTTGCAACCAGAATCCTGGAAAGAATTAAGCTCATGGACCAAGGTACCACTATATAAAGCTGAAGCCCTTCAGTGCCCATCCTGAGGCCTGTTACCCTGTCAGCAGCAGTGCTGTTTACTAAGGGAGATAAATGAGTGGTCAGAGTTCCTTTCTACAGGGAAAACAAGAGGTGCATAGGGAAAAATGAAAATGATGCTACCGTCGTATTATTATTCTTGCCCAATCTGGCTCCCACACCCAAATTCTTTAAAGCCTCAGCCTCAGGGGAGTTACAGTAGCAGCCCTCAGTAGTTTCTGTTTGTGCCACTCTTCAGCCTGTCTGTACAAAGAGCCCTCTCAGGTCTCTGACTTCCTATCTTACTTCAGGGTAGGGATAGGGCACTTTAGTATTTTGTCTCCTCTGCCTTTTAGCCCTTAGAGCAACTCAAGAAGGAAGGCTAGTTAAGACACCTCATCCTCATCAAGTTTAAGATTACTCATTTTTGAAGGAAGGGCATTTGTCATAAAGAAAATAGTTAATTCTTTAATTACTTTATGAGAGCTACTAATTGACACCTGGAAAAATGGAACTTTAAATATACAAATAAAATTACATCAAACTCTGCAGATAACTTCATAATGGGATGGAAAACTGAAGGTAAGTTTTCTGTTTTCTTTTTTTTTTTTTAAAGGGAAATGTAGAAAGTATTTTATTTTATTATTTATTTATTTATTTATTTATTTATTTATTTATTTGGTACCGGGGATCAAACTCGGGTCCTTGTGCTTGCGCAGCAGGCGGTGAAACCACTGAGCTAAATCCCCAGCTGAAGGTAAGTTTTCTTGTGCAAATATTATGATTCATTCATTTGCATCTACCTCTGATTGTGAGGGTATTTTACTGGGACAATCATCAGATCTGGTTGTGACATTTCAAGTACTAGAAGAAGTTGAACTTACAAACAGATCTTTTTAATCGCTTCCACAGAAAGTTTTAAATCAAAATTTTTAAAAATATAAGTTGTGGTAATAGAAAATAAAATAATTTAAGATTTAAAAAAAACTATCCATTATCTCTGGCTTCCTAATCATCCATTCTAAAACATTAAACAAAAGACAGTGTTATTTTAACTGCAGTCAGCTGACCAATAGAGATGGAAAAAAGCCATTTCTAGAAGATACTGGCAGGAATATCTTCCCTAACACTCAATCATAGCTTGAGGGCTAGCTGGTTTTGCAATGATTTTGAGGTCTTCTGGAATATAATTCCTCATGTAATCAAAGTTCACCAGAAGGCTCTTGGCACACGTCCCTACAGTTTCTATTCTGGCTATTTATTTCAACTGTGACCCTAAAATCTCAAAGAAATGAATAAACAATTAACAATATAGCAAAGCAAAAATTACTTGTGTAGGAAATGCAAGAGAAGTCATCTCTGCAACTGTGTGCTCGCTGGAGATTTCATAATAAAATGTTAGTGTAATCATCAATCAAAAACACCTGTTAGTTGCTCATTTGGCGTGTTGCCCTTGAACATTTTAACCTTAAGCTGACTCACCTCACATGGGTCAAGGAATCTGGTTCCTCAGGCTTTGCTGTTATGTGCTAACACAACCATCAGACTGAACCCAACAAAGCTAGTTCTAAAGACCGGTGTCACCAAGAGATTGCTAAGTGGATTGCTTGTTCTTCGCTGCTGTCTGCTAACTAACCCTGAAATGTCCTCACCCCTTGCTCCACACCACCACAGCAAATGCCTGAACTGATATGAGGCTTTATTTCCTTGGAAATACCTTTCTCGCTCTTAGCCTCACCCGCTTCCACACATCAGCTCTCCTTCCTATGCTGTTGTGGCAGTACCTTTTCCTGAGTCTCTCTATTCTATCCTTGCTTCCCCCATTCACACAACAGATAAATTATCACTTTTGCAAAGCCTATCAGCTATTGTCTAAGCACAGGCTCTTTTAACTATACTCTTACAATTTCTCTTTTGTATCCCTGATGGTTTTATTTATCTTCTGATTAGTGTGTCTATACTAATTAATCTGTCATTATAGCAAACATCCATTATAACCCAGTTGGTGAGATGTGGATTTATTTACATGCCAGACTAAGGGGCAAGAAAGAGGAAGAGGAGATTGAAGAAAGAGTACAGTGAGCTTAGAGCAAGGAGGTTTGCCCATGATTGCTACAACAATATTATACTGAAGTTGCTCAAATGGACCAATGTTCTCCTGCGTCTTATTGTCAAACATTACTGTCGTATGAATTCTCCATCCCTATTGCCTCATATTTGACAAAAGAGTCTCATTGTTTAGGAAGATATTTGTGGTCCCCTTTTTAAAAAGGGTTTTCATTTTAAGATGAGATGATCTAAGTAAACATTTTCTTTTTCTTTTCTTTCTTTCTTTTTTTTTTGGTACCAGGGATCGAACTCGGGTCCTTGTGCTTGCAAGGCAGGCAGCAGAACCACTGAGCTAAACCCCTGGCCCTAAGTAAACATTTTCAAACAAAGAAACTGAAAAATGAATTTCAGGCATATGTAGGGAAGAGACAACTTTGGGGAGGACAAAGTGTAACGTCACTGTCAACTCATTCTTCCCACAGGTACTCATTGAGAGGCGCTACAGACTGGGAATTGTGCTGGGTTCCGGGATACAATAGTCCACGTGACAAAGTCCTTACTCTTTGAAGTTTGAAGGAAAAGATAATGTTAAATAATTAATGAAATGATATTAATGATTTTGATGAAGAAATTAAAGCAAGATAAGGAGAGAGTCTGAGGAGAGAGAAGAAAGCTATCTTAGAAAAATGGTCAAGGAAGGCCTTTGTGAGAAAGTAGTATTTGAGGAGAAAGATGAATAATGGGAAAAAGAAAGAATCAAGGAAGGTGTGGAGAAATAATATTCCTAGAAGATTAACAGGTAAAGGTTATTTTACTCAGGGTTCCCCAGAGAAAAGAACCAGTGGCTGGAGAGAGAGAATAGTCCCTCTGTCTGGGGATTCACTTCTGATGATTCAGTTATCTGCAGGAAACTACAGTCCTCCGAGACACCTGTTGACATTATTTTGTGATAGTTATAGTGTTATAATTGTTCTGTTTTATTGTTGTTGTTAATCTCTTACTGTGTCTAATTTGTAAATTAAACTTTATTATAGACAGAGGAGAAGACATAGCACCTATATGGTGCAGTACCATCCATGGTTTCAGGCATCTACTGAGGGTATTAGAACATATTCCCATTGGATTAGGGGAACTACTGCATAAAAGAGGAGATTTATTATGGGAATTGGCTCAGGAGATTACGGAAAAATTCTAGTCTAAGCCTAAAGGTCTCAGAATAACAAGAGTTGGAAGGGTACTGGTGAAAGTCTTGGATTCTGAAGGCCGAAGGTAGGAGCTCCAGTGTGCAAGGAGAGAAGATTAATGGCAGCATTTCAAGGAGAGAGAGAGAGAGAGAGAGAGAGAGAGAGAATGAATTCATGTTTCCTTTACCTTTTTGTTCGACTTGGACCCTCAGTGGAGATTTCAACACCTCTCTCTCAATTAGTGATAAAATCATTAGTCAAATAGACATACATACATCAGCAAGGACAGAGAAATGAAAACATTACCCACCACATTGATACTTATAGAACACTTCCTAGCCAATAATTGCAGAATTCACAAATCTTATCAAGTACACATCACAGGATAGACTTACGGTGAGCCAGAAAATAAGTCTCCCTGCTTTTTAAAATATTAAACTCATACATTGTATATTTTCTGACCACAACAGAATGAGAGATCCACAAGAGAAATAAGTTTGGGAAATCCCCAAATATTTGGGAATTTAGCAAGACACTTCTAAAAGACCACAGGACAAAACAAAACAGGAGGACATTTTAAAAATATTTTGAACTGTATGAAAATGAAAACACAACATAAAAATTTTAGAGATACAACTAAAGTATTATGTAAAAATAAATTTGTAGCTTTGATGCCTATGTCAGGAAAGAAGTCTCAACTCGATAACCTAAGATTTCAGTTTACAAAACTAGAAAAAAAGGATAATTCAGAACAAACAGGAAAAAAAAGGAAGTAATAAAGTGGAGATCAATAAAAATATAGAGAAAAACAATAAAGTTAATAAAAACTATGTATTATTCATCTTAAAAGATTGTTGTCCAAACTTCAACTACATTAACTACTAAGGGAGAAGACATAAATTACTAAAATCAAAAAGGAAAGAAGGAATGACACCAACAATCTTATAAAAATGAGAGAATTATAAGAGAATATTATAACCACATTATGAAAAACATTAGACAATTCAGATGAAAAATTTAAATTCCTAGATAGAAACAAATTAAAATAAGAATAGGTCTATTGGCAAGAAAAGAATTTACATTAGCAATTTAAAATTTCCCCACAAAGATAGCTGCAGGACCGGATGACTTTGTTGGTAAATGGTCTCAAATACTGAAGGAAAAAATAATGCCAACACAGGCCAATATATCTAATTAACAACATATTAATAAAGTAAATGCAAGGTTAATTTAACATCCAACAAATTAATGTAATATACCAGACTAGTAAAGGATAAAGTTCACAGGATCATTTCAATAGATATAGAAAAAATACTAAAATATCTATGCTTAGAAAGAAAACACCAAGTGTATTGTCAAAGATGTGAAGAAACTGGAATCCTCACACATTGCTGATGGGAATATAAAAAAGGTGTAGCTACTTTGGAAATCTGACAGTTTCTAAAAATTAACCACAGAACCACTCTTAGGAATGCACTAAAAAATATTGATCACATACATCCAGCCTACGTCCACACAAAGGATTGTCTGTGAATGTCCATAGCAGTATTATCCCTAATAGGTAAAAATTGGAAACATTCTGTATGCCAGCTAATTGGTGAATGGATAAAATTTGGTAGATCTATATAATCGAAAGTTATTCAGCAATAAAAACAAATGGAATACTGCTCAATGTTAACACATAGATGAATCTTACAAACCTGCTAAATGAAAGAAGCCAGATACAAAACACTACATAGACTATAATTCCACTTGTAAGAAATTTCCAGAAGGTAAATTTAAAAAGATAAAAAGCAAGATTTGTCCTTGCTTGGAATGGGAGTACCTATTGACAAGTGATCTCATAGTAATTTTTTGAGATAATGAAAATGCTCTAAAATTGGATTGTGGTGATAACTACAAAAGTGGTAAATTTATTAAAACTCAAAACATAAAGCATTTTGTAAAAGCAAGACCAAAGGAAGAAGCAGAGGTTGGATGAGATAAGACATGGCTGGAATATGGATTTAAGTATATGTAGAGCATGGGAAAGTTTTTGAGAAAAGGAATTATAGGATCTCTTTTTAAAATTTCTTATGCTGCCATGTGGTGAATAAACTATCAGGGAACAAGAGTAAAAACATTAAGAAGACCATGAGACCCCTTACTCATTTGGGCAAGAAATGATGGCAGTTTGAATGAAGCTAGGATGTTCCTACCAAACTGACCTCAAGAGAATGGATTAACCACCTTTTAACTCAAAAAAAATAATGAACAACACATTCTCCCATCTTTGGACACAAGTATATAATGAAAAAAAATCCCAACTAGGACTCCCAAAGAGAAGGCTAAAAGAGTAGATAACTTATTCTGAATTCCCAGGTTCAGTGGTTTCTAAGAAATGTAAACAAGAAAAACAATGATTTTTAATCATGCAACAGCCAGACTGCTATTCAAAATGTTATTTACATTTTAAGAACATTTTTTGTCTGCAAGCATTTTATGTTTGTTTGGCCTAAAGACATCATGATCACCATCAAAAATCTGGGGATCTGGGTATAGTTAGCAGCTGCATATTTGAGTCGTGCATGCAAACGTCTGTTGGTTTTGCAGAGATGTATGTGGCCCTTTGTGGAGTCAATAAAGCTGGGAAAAGAGAACAGAGGCATTGCTGAAGAAAGGCACCCACTTGGTCCTCCTGCACCGGCATTGAGAAGTCTTGATATTTCTGCATGCTTTTCAGTCTCCTGCTTGTTTTAATTTTGTTCATCCAATTCTAAGTGATGCATGATATCAAGCATGACCAAGAATGGAAATATTTCCTCATGGAATTTTTAAAATCTTGATTGCTACAAGCAAAAGACCTTTAAGCAAGCATAGTGTCTTTCCAAACACAGAAAAGATTCCTGTAACTAAGACCAGTCCCAAAATGGAAGAGTATTCATGTTGTGGCCTACCTGCCCCTCTCCTATTAGTCATGATGATACACCCTAAAATGTCAGAAATCAGAGGAAAATATCAACAGAGCACCAGAAATAGGTCCAGCGAAGCAGTAAGCAGAACCTCAGAACTATTTTTCATGTCCTGGTTTGTGAAAAGAAAGAGCTGTTTATTCAAAATGCTGCTTCAGGGGACAGGAAAACAAAGAAGAGAACAATGACCTAGTGACCTCCAAGAATTGCTGGCTGCAGCTCAGCCTCCCAGCCTGGTCTGCAGGAAGCCAGCCATCCAGACTGAACTCTTGGCTCTAATCAGAAGAGGTGAGGGTGCAGGCCTGGAGCGCGAAAGTCATGAGAATTCTATTAGGCACATTCAAAGTTCAGGGCAACTGTTTCCTCCTTGAGCACCGGGAGAACACCAGACAGAAGCTCTGGGGCCAGGGGCCAGGGAACAGGGCTGCTGCTTGTAGGGTTGGGAGACAGAGGATGGATGTCTCTTCTTCCTTCCGGGGAGTCAATGATAGTGGGTGGTCAGTCCTTGGCTCAGAGTCTTGGCTTCACAGGAAATCCACATTTCTTCTGGGTCACTGAGTAACCGTGTCACAGATGCATAAGCTGGACAGGAACCTTGCTCAGTCTCTGAGCCCATCCTTATGACCTTAGATTAAGACTGATTTGACATTATAGCCTCCATGAACTGTGCCCTACCGCCCCCTCCTGGCCAGCCTGTGACTAACCCAGGGTGACTGGCAACACACAAGCTGTCCTGGCCTCAGGATGATGAGAGGTTGAGTCACTGTCAGTGGGAGTCACGTTTCTTTGGACTATTTCTGTGATGGACACCATTTGCTTTTATTCCTTGGCACTCTCTTAATACTCATGGTGACAGTCCAGAAGGATATGGCTGGGTTATGTGGGTCATGCTGTATCTGAAAACTGAGGGCATATCTCATCTCTCATAGCTATAGCAAAAATCACAGACCCTAGCGTTTATAAACCCAGAAGGACATTGAATTCCAACATGCATACAGTATTAATGTTCCCTCTAGACTTTTCCTGGTAAGTGTCCAGTCAACCTGTAAGGTCTCCAGGTTTCCTGTTGGACAGTTACTGCTACTGAAGAATCTTAATGTTAAGCTGAAATAAGTTTCCCTAAGACTTCTGTTCAACTTTAAGTTCCAGTGTGGAGACCATATCCCTTTTATTGGGTTGCATTTCATTATATTTTTCCATTTCACACATGAAGATATCATAAGCTATCTCATCACATGCCCTGTTGAAATCCATAAACACTATATTAATTCCTGGGCTAGCAGCCTACAAATCCCACCACTGGGAGTAGTACAACATGTGTCATCTTAGTATGTTTTGGATATAATACTATGTGACTCATTTGCTTTTATGGAACAGATTTTGGTGGGCACCACTTCTTTGAGATTCCACAAGTCATCCTTTTATTAATTCACTCTCAAATCTTACCTGGGATTAACACAGAACTCTATGGCTATCATCACAGGATATTTAAGAATGATGACTAGTTCCTAGTATAATTGCAAAACCACCATTCTATCGAACAGCCAAACATTTTCATCATCTCCATTGGTGTACCTTGGTGTCATTCTCTGAAAAATAATTTGTAAGTATCTAGCAAGAATCTATTGGATACTGTGCCTTGAGCACAAAGACTTTCAGGTGAGTCTAATTTCTAGGAATCCAGCTCACCTCAGAGAAGAGACCAAAAACT
Source organism: Heterocephalus glaber (assembly GCF_000247695.1). The sequence goes on from NW_004624796.1 coordinate 12,144,713, forward strand.
ACCTGAATAAAAGCTCACCTGTAATGATAGTGATGTTTATGGTTGCATTTTTATATCAGTTTGTTTGGAAACAACCTAAATGTTCAGCACTGAGCATCCAGCCAACTAAAATAAGGAAATACTATGCTAAAAGTAATGTTTTGAAAAATAATTTTGGTGCCATGATACAAACTCAAATTGTATAAAATCTAAATTCTGTTTGAAAAGAAATAACACACATAGAACTATATGTAGAAAAATTAATGGTTGATTAATAGAATTACTGTTTGTTTTTACTTTCTATACCTTTCAATTTGTCTCCTTTCAATATCAGATTTTGGATTATTCAAGTCATTTCATAGGGTACAGTGATTTAGGGTTATATAAGCATGGCTATATCAAAGGGAACTAGAGCCCAATAGCACTTCTTGTCAAAAACCACAGTAGAAGGCTGGGGATTTAGCTCAGTGGTTCTGGTGCCTGCCTGACAAGAGCAAGGGCCCGAGTTTGATCCCCAGTATCAAGAAGAAAAACCACACTAGAGCTAAAGGGGAAAGCAATTGTTCCTCTGAAATGGTTTGGGGTAGAAAAATGGAAGTGGAAACACAAGACCACCATCTTTGTTACAAGCCTTTTAACAATGTTTTAGCTTTCAAAACTTGGAGACATATTCCACCTATGAACAATGCACTTGGTGCTAAATTTAAATTATTTTTAAAAATAAAATAAAATTTTTTGTAGAAATTGTTTTTAAAACAGGAAAGGCAATAGGAGGGAAGAGAAGCTCTGCATGGACATTGACTTTTTAAGTACAGTATCAAAAGAGAAAAGAAGAATTTTATTTAAGGAGTAATTTTTGAGCACCTATTAAGTTCAAGATTCTACCACAATCTTCCTAGAATGGTAACAGAAGGAAATCACTGATCATGCCTGTATTAGCCAGTGTTCCTGTTGCTGGGCCAAATTACTTAACACCCACTACTTAAAGGATGAGAGGTTTATTTTGGCTCATGGTTTAGACCACATGGTTTAGTCTTATCTGCCTGTAAGATAAAAATAGCATGCTGGAAGGTCATGGTGGAGTAAGCTGCCCAAACCATGGCAGCCAGGAAGCAGAGAGAGAAGGGAGGAGCTGGGGATAAGAATACACCCCCAGTGACCCACCCCTCCAACCAGTCCCCACCTCCTAGCAGCACATGGATTAATTCACTGATGAGTATAAAACCCCATGATTCAATCTTCTCAAAGCCCCACCTCTTAACATGAGACTTTTGGGGGACACTCTATCTAAATTGTAACAACGCCCTTAGGTCCTTAGAATAGGGGCAGAAGTTATGGGAAGATGAAAATATACAAAAAGTAAAGCTTTACTGAAAAGACCATATAAATGACACATTTTGCCTTTATTCAAGGATGCAAACAAAGAACATATTGAGAGGAGTCAGAAAGTTGTTGTGTAAGGAACTACATTTGAAGTTGGAAGAAGCCTATGACTTTGTCAAGAAGAGAGGAAAACAGAAGAGTCACCAGTCTGAAGGCACAGCAGAAGCAGGGGCCAAAAACAAATGGGGCCCAAGTGGGGAATGGCCTTGGTGGTTGGGTCAAATCCCAGGTATTGAATGTGCTGGGCTATTGAGGCATCGTCCGTGTTTGGTATTGATTGTTACACTTGCAATTATGCAGTTGACACTTACGCCGAAAAATAATGGGAGATTGTAAATGCTTTTGAGCCATGGAGTAGTATGATCAGGGTTGTGCTTTATTTTTTTCATATTTTGTTTTTGATGTTGGGGATGGAACCCAGGGCCTCACAGAAGCTAGGTACATGCTTTACCGCTGACTGAACCCCCAGCCCCAGAATTATGTTTTACGAAGTTTAGCCTGGTGACCTCTATGGGCAAAAATAGAGAGGAGATATCACAGACTACCTGGAAGTGTTCAAACAAAAGACAGAAAAAAGACTGAACATATGGAGAAGCAGTGTCTTTGTCTACTCCAGCTGCCATAACAAAATACCACACACACGACATACAGCTCTTCAAAGCTCCAAAACCAAATGTTCCAGAAGACAAAATGAAAACTACATTTTTTTTTGGTCAAACTCAGAAATTAATAAGTGCCACCCTCACCAAATTCTGCTGATTTCAAGCAAGTCACTAAGGTCTGCCTGGAAACAAGGCCAGAGGACATAGGACCCCCATCCCTCAATGGCATGAGTGTCAAAGAATTTGCAGATGTTTAAAAATGATCGTAAGTCCTTCTTTCTGTTTAGTTTCTCCTCTCCACATCTTATTCCTCCTTTGGTTTCGCTATTCATTTCTTCTTCTTTTTTCCCCCTATAAGGAGGATTCCTTTAACTTGTATAAACCAAATAAGCCATTCAGTTGTTATACACACACCTCTTAAACTCTTACAGTGGGCCAGGTATTAGACACATGGTCTTTCCCTCAAAGGTCTTGGAGCCCTAGTAGAAGTCTTCCCTCAACAGCGTGACTACCTGGGTGGCAGGATTTTGACCAGGTCATTAGGAAGTGCTTTTAGACATTGGTTAATTATTTCATAAACTTCATTTTGAAAAACATACTTTTCAAAACAGGAGCAATGAGTTTAATATGACTCTAGTGAGTATTTAAGTTTAAAGGTTATGTTAAGTGTTAGGAAAACCAATAATAATAAAATCTCAGAAAAGGCATTGGATCTCCATATAACTATTGTTTGATTAAGGAAATTACAGTTCTTTTAAAAAAGGCTTCTATCATAAAACACAGAATTATGAACTTCCGCAACCTTAACAAATATAAAATGAATGGCCTGGTGGACTCCAGATATAATCTATCATCTGATTTCAGATGACTCATTTCAATTAACCTTAGACTTCCTCACAAAATTAAGGAATGTTAAATGTTATTATAGAAGGTGATTTAAAAAGATGTGTGGCAAGAAATGGTCAAGATAATTCTTTTTCTTAGCTGAATGACTCCAAAGAAATGTTTTTCTACTTGAGGTCAGTCACAAACCTTATAATACAAGTTAGCAGGAGTGAGATTCACACTTAATTTCAGAGTCTTCCCAGCCCTAACCATCTGTGGTTCTTCAGTAGTTCAATGGTGAGCCTGGGATTAGAACCCAGTGAGATTTCAAAGGATTACCTTGGTATGAGGCACCAGTTCAGCTCCCTGTTAAAAGGAACTCCTCTTCTTCACTCTTCATGTTTCCTGTGGAGGGACCCCCATTAGAGGAGCACACCCATCCTGTTCCCCCATTCTTCATTCCTCTGCACAAGGATACACACTTGTGGGTGACAGTCATTGGTCCTAATTTCTCAACTGCACAAAACACATTTCAAAAAAAATAGGGGGTTCTCTTTTCTTTTCTTTTTTTTTTTGGTACCAGGGATTGAACTCGGGTCCTTCCGCTTTCGAGGCAGGTGGTGGAACCACTGAGCTAAATCCCCAGCCCCTCTCTTTTCTTTTCTTCTCTCCTTCTCTCTCCTTCACTTCTCCAAATGAAGTAACGAATCAGTAAATTTGGAAGAGAGAACTAAGCATTCCATCCCACATCCTTCCTTTCTTCTCTAGCAACTAATTCTGACTTGCTCTATACTTAGGGGAAGAGTTTGTCCTATGTGAGAGGTCTACAGTTTCTATACTATACCAGGAGCTCTGTAAAAAAGTACATCTAAGCCCAGGTGACACCTCAGCAAACCCATTTAGCTGAGCCACCTTCGCCCAACTGCAAGGGAGGATTATTTTTTAAGTATTCATTTGGCACCTGGGTCTATCTTTAAATTGCTTCTAAAATTGGCAAAGAGAAATATGCTAGTTATTGACTCCTTAAAGTACCAATACACAGGTAGAGAAACATTTTTATTGTAAGTATGTTAATAGACAGCTATTGAGAGGAGAAACAGCTCTTACTGAGATAAGGCCCCCAAGCTAATAAAAGATCACTAAGAATGTATTTTGTTTGTGTGCAGTGTCAACTCATTGACCACCTACTGCAAGAAGCATCCTGAATACATCAGGCAGCTGTGTGTGGCAGAAGACAGAAGGCTGTATAAAGCCAACCAAGAAGCCCATAGTCTAGTTGGAGGACGGACAGACACATGCCATGCACAAGTAATTTACATACCAAACAGACTTGATAAATGATCTAATGATGCAAAATGCTATCCACAGGCAAAAGAATAAAATAAACACCTATGTCATAGCACAGAAAAAAAATAGTTCAAAAAGAATGAAACTTTATGAACTATAAAATTAGAAGAAAATATAGATAAAGATCTTTGTGACCTTGGATAAAGCAACGGTTTCTTTTTCTTTAGGAGGTAAAGTAGAAAAAAAAAATGAAAATTTACCCTAATGACAGAATAATCACTTTATGCTGTCATCTCCTCTGTCTATTCCCAGAACTTTTCCATCAGGCATTGGCTTCTTAAACACGACAACAAACACACAAGCAACTGAATGGAAAAATCAATATATTGACATCATCTAAATTTTTAACTTTTCATTTTTGATGCTAAGCCAAAACAAAGAAATCAGGAGAAAAATTAAGTAGCAGAAAATGAAAACAAGCTTTGGATACCTACAGACCACAAGCAGAAGAGCAGGAACTGAAAGCCAGCACATCACCCCAATTATGCTGAGCTCATCATTAGTTAATGTTCATATTTGGGATTTTGTTTTGATATCAACTGTTTTTCTTTTCAAAAGATCCTTTGCAAATTATTACTCTCAATATATACATTAATCTCTTGAATCTGCCTATATAAACAATTACCATTTAGGCAGTTTAAAACACATACTGTCATAATATAAACATAATTTGTACAACGTAAGATTATAAATTACACAGCAGAAAGTCCAATTTGTTCATATGTGGCACATGTACATTATGACCACTCTGGCTCTAAGTCACACACTGGAATTACATGGGGTATTAGCCTTTACAAAGTGCCCTCATACTTGTCACCTCATTGAATTCTGATGAGGCAGACAGAGCTGGTATTGACATTCCCTTTAATAGGTGTGACAGTTAATCTTGTCGACTTGAGTGTCTGAAGAACCATCTAGGAGATTAATAAAACACACTCTGGGGCATGTCTATGTGGGTCATAGACATGTGGCTTTGGGGCTGTATCTGGTTCCTGGTCCCTTCCTTTCTGGCACTGTTCCCCTGTGGTCTGCTTTTAGCCACCATAAAGTGAGCAGCTTTACCCCACCATGCCATGTTCCTGTCTTGGAGCCAGCCAACTATGGACTAAACCCTCCAAAAGCATGAGCCAAACTAAACCTCTCCTCCTTTAAACTGCAGGTGTAAGGTGTTTTGTCCAGCAGTGGAAAAGCTGATCAATACAACAGGTTAGGAAAAAATATCTTAGGAAAATGCTTTATTTAAAAATCATACATCTACATAGCAGAGCCATGCTGGTAAGTTAAGGCTTCTAAATCCTATACTGGTGTGTTTGGAAAGCTCCTTCCTCCAGCTGGACTGCATCTCCTGGGATGAGCCACCTCCACAGCACACCTAGTAGGCCACTCCCAGATTAGCTGAGCAAGAAACCACCATGACTAGGCTCACACAGCACAAGCTGACCACATGACAGATGGCAGAGTCACAGAGATCAAATTCCTTTATAATATCACACACACACACACACACACACATGCACATGCACACGCACTACCACCACCACCACCACCACTAAACTGGAAAGCCAGGGAGAGGACCACAGAAATGGGGATGTGGAGCAAGGGCTACTCTCAGACTCTCTAAATGACACTCTGTGTTTTATAACTATGAAAATGTTGTGACAAACAGGAAAAGATGCAATAAAAAAAGTATATTAAGACAGTGATGGCACATCTTAGAGAAGTGTGGAAAAATCCCAGCCATTAAATTACTCCAATGAATTCCATAAATATCTTGAGATTTCTGGGAAGTTTATTTCTAAATTTCTAAATTGGTGTAGTTGAGTGAATTTTTAGTTTTCATCCAGACAACGTAACTTCATGTAAAATAAGCCAGTACAAAAAGAAATTTATTTTCTCAAACAAATTCTGATATATATATATATATACACATATATATATGGTATGTGTACACATATGCACATGTGCTGAATGTGACATATATATATAGATAAAAACAGAATTTTCAAGGAGACATATATACAGCAAGATACACATATTCAAATTTTGACTATAAAACATTGAAGGCTAATAGAAGAGTAGAATGATCAAATGGTTCTTTCCTGCTGTGCTTTTAGAGATAAGAGGCAAAGATGCTCTTTCCCAGCTGGGTGCACTCCCTGGAGTGACAGTGCTGATAACAGAATTAACTACAAAACATTACACTGCTCTCAGATTAAGCCCGGGAGCTGGACACCATGTTGCCCCTAAGTGTGGAGAAGGCTCACCAGGGCTAGACTTTTGAAAGGCTTCCTAGTCTGAGATTACCGAGGATTGGAGGGCTGCTGATAGAAGCCTAGGGTTCTGGTTCTTAAAGCGTCCAGAAACAGAAGCTTAGAGAAAGTGAAAGGGTAACAGCAGAGGTAGAAAAGTATTCGGACATATGTGTGGGTATTTGGTAGGACAACTAAAAACACAGTTGAATATTGAATGCTGTATAGTAAAGCAGTAGAAATAAATGCTAATTCCCCTACTAGTATATTATAGGTATTCTGTTAGATGGCTTCATGACATAATAAATTAAAATTAAATCAGTAACTTTAAAGTGCTACAAATGCTAGTATGGAACCCAGATTAGATATAAAGTATGGTCTAAATTTTGTAATTCTATATGTAGATATCAAAATTTTAGGATATTTATCTCTGGAATTTCACATTACTGCTGGTATTCTTTTCTTTGTATTTTCTGATTTTTCGATCATGGCTAGTTGTAGTTGTATATGCCTCACTCATCTGTATGTCCAATTCTCTACCTCTGTCTGGGAAGTTTTCCACTATTACTTCTGTGAACAGTTTTTTTATGTCA
>NW_004624796.1:12153290-12195219 GCF_000247695.1 Heterocephalus glaber
GTCTTTGTAGGGTGGAACCAGGTGGCTGTACAGAGAAGAGGCCAGAGGAGCTGGGGTGGTGTCCAGCGGATTGCTGCCAGGGAGCAGGCTGATTCGGCGCGTTCCGCATGACTCACGACCTTGGTACAGCGTCCGCAGACCTGCCTGTCTGCAGCGGGCTGATTTGGAGTGTTCCATGCGACTTTTTTCCTGATTTTTCTATTCGGTATTAAGCACATTATTACACTAAAATATGTAATTAACATTGTTAAAAGAAAATAATTTAAATTAATCTCAATTGATGTATTCATGAAATAATCTTATGTGAAATATATCAAATTTTTAGTAGTTTTGTGTGACAAGTGTACACTTTTATTTCATAGCCAGATAGTCCTACTTAAAGCAGAGACGTTGTCTACCATAAAGATGCAAAGAGTACTACATTTGTAACATCTTTTCTTAATAGTTCCCATGGACTAGGGGAGAGAGACATCTAAGCATAACACTCTATCAAAATGCTATTCCTTTATTAAAGTACACATTAAATGCACTTACATAACATATTTCTCTCTTATTCAAAACTACAGTGTTAGGAGAATTTAAATAATAGGGAGTATTTTTAAATATTTAATAGAATGACAAAAGTCATCAAGAATCTCCAAAATCTCTTGAAGGAATTTCACTTGGAGGAACTGTTCACTTAATTAATAATTGAAGGGTCCCTTCAAATTCAGCTCAAGCCCAGCTTACTCTAGGTTAGGTTCAGCAGCTCACACCTTGTTCATTCAAGGCAGAGTTACTTAGGGGAAAATAATTTAGTTCTTTTTGCAGTGAGTCAATCTGCCCAGCCACAGCAAATAGACCATCCAACCAAATCAGATCAGAGAAGGGAACAGCAAATACTTTGGATGATCTTTGAAGGGTCTCTAACTTCTATATCGGGGTGAATGAAGGGAGGCATAAAGTCTGCACAAACTTCTCCCAGGAGACCAAGTATTTTCCAAATAAAGAGTTCAACTACAACCGGGTATTTGTAGTTTTGTTACACTGTCACAGAGAAAACAAACTTGGTAACCTGACCCGATCTAAAAGCAAAACACCCACCCATCTGAGTCTTCCAAAGAGAAGGCGGGCCCATCCAGGCAGGGACAGATGAAGACCAGAGCTGGATCCTTCAGGGCACTTGCAGATGACTTCAGCTTCATTCTATGGAAAGGAGGTTGCAGAGCTACCCTTCTCTCCAGGAGACCAGCAGAGAGCGTCTCCTGATGATTTATATAAGGTTATGTTCTCAAAACAAGACGTAAAGCAGCTGTTTGGGAGAAAGCCCTATCTACAGGGTCTCTCTAATACACAGTGTGCTGGTGTTTGCGGAGCAAGGGATCACAGGAGAATCCAGTTACCATAACAAACGGGGACTTAGGGACTGGGGAACTGTGCCTGTGAGGAGAGTGAATCCTTTGATTTTGAGCCACTCTTCCCCTGGCTGTCACAAAACATGCTAAAGGGTTGTGCAACCTTTCAGGTCCCTGTGAGTGGCGGTAACTTGGAATTTTCAAAGCTTCCAAGTGTCTCTTTGTCTTACATTTTCCAGGCTTCTGCCCATTCTGCTCTATCTGCTGAAGATTCTCCTGCCCCTCTGGCTTCCTCGAGAATAAACACGACCTGCCCTAATTATATCAGCCTCTTCCTTCCGGGATGTGGCTGGCTGCCGTAAAGTCAAGGGGTTGAGATCAAAGAGAGGTTGCTCCTACGCAAGAAAAACATACATTGTTGTCGGCTGTGTTCTCTTGCTCTTACAGACAATGTGACTTGGAAGAAGGGAACAGTGAAGATTTAAGGGTGCTTCCCACCTCCTATCGGTCTGAGTGAAAGAAACTGGCTCCCAGCAGAGGGAAAGAAACCATTTTAATTGAGATTTATGACCAGTCTAGAGTCGCATACTGGAAAAATACTAACAACTGGGCACGAATCTCCAGCTCAGAGGTTTCTCTCTTCTTTTTTGATACACAAAAATTCAGAAATTCAACGACACAGGATTTCCTCATCACATTTCTGTACCAAAACAAGAAGAAATAAAGTCATTCTGAAATAATCTTTCCCGAAGCCACTGAGAGTACCAAGTTTGTGTTTGTTTCCCTACGAAAGTCCCACACTCAGTAAAAGGACTTCACCTCAGGATCTTCTAAATCACATACTCCTGACTTTTATAAGCTGGGAGACCCAATACACTACAGGAAAATGGGCACCAAAATAGTTTACAATGCTCTACATCTAAGGCAAAACATGTACTTCCCTCCCTGTAGGTTTGTTCAAGTCGGGGGGGACCAATAACCCCTTTTTTTGAATTTTTATTCAACATTGATGACTCACATCCACTCAAAACTGATCCATATTTAGGAAGTTATAATACATACCCTCTGTGAGACGTGTTCTTAAAACCAAGAAGAACTTCCTTTCTTTCTTTTTGGCCACACTAGAGGTTGAACCTGAGATCTCACTGAGCCACATCCCCATCTCAGTTTGGTTTGATTTGGTTTGGAGACAGTCTCACTAAGTCACTGGACTGCCCAAGTTGAGCTGCAATTTGCGATCCTCCAGCCTCAGCCTCCCGGAGTGCTGAGATGACTGATGTGTGCTACCACGTGCAGGTTAGAAGCTAAGTACACATTTAAGGGTGGGAAATAAAAGCTACTCATGCTTTTGGTCCAATCTGGAAGACCAGCTTCTCCAAGCAGTCTAGTTCTTATTGACTTCCTGTAGTCGATTTTCAGTTGTGCTCCTAAAGAATGGTTTGGGGGAGAGAACATTATTAATACTCATTGAAAAATAAGAAATGAGAAGAAACAAGGACTAAGGGCTGGAAGTACAGTTTAGTGTAAAGTCAATGCTTGGCATGATCAAAGCCCTGGATTTGATCCTCAGCATTGAAAAATTAGGGGAAGAGGAACGAAAAGGAGAGGGGAAGGGGAAAAGGGGAAGTAAGAAAGAGAGGGGGAAGAGGAAAGTTACTTCAAATATCTATCATCTTAGGTAGTGAGATCTTAGGCCTTTGGATTATTTAACTGACAAAGGTAATTCTCAGTGGACTGGGGACATTGCTGCAAAGGCCACTCTAAGTTGTGTATGTGAAACAATAGCTTATTTTCAGCTAAGCATTTCAGGCTGTTTCTGAACAATCATATTAAATTGAAAATACAGTTTTACCCTAAGAGACTCCCTAAAATATTGGCAACATTGATCCTTGCTTTCTCCAGGGCTAAAATATATCAATCAAGCTTTCACACTGACTTCCATTTACAACTAATATTTAATCTTATTCCATCAAGAGCCAGCAAATCTTCCTACTTGCATAGGAATGGCTTTGTCCATGAAACAGGATTCTACTACAGAATCAAAATTTCCATTTTGAAACAACACAGGGATTCATAATTACAGCGCCAAGGACAGGCCTGGGGTTTGCGTGTGTGTGTGTGTGTGTGTGTGTGTGTGTGTGTGTGTGTGTGTGGAGAGAGAGAGACAGAGAGAGACAGAGAGAGAGAGAGAGAGAGAGAGAGGGAATTTCATACTGATTGGTAGCCCACAGGACATAATAGCTAAGTAATTACCAAAGACAGGTGGCATTTTTTGTTGACTGTAGAAAATTTATTTCAGTAAAAATATTTCAAAATTAAAACATAATCAACTCATAACATATTTTATAAGGGGCCATCATTTAATTTATCTTAAAATTTGGCAGAAAATTGGAATTTTAAAATTACAAAAATAATTTTTAAAAACATAATGATGAACTGAGTCCCTGAAAAGGAATGTTTCTCTCTGTCATGTTGTGCTACGCTTCATTTCAGGTTGTTTAAATTGTGGTAAAATACACATAAAATTTGCCATTTGGCCACTTGAAGCATCCAATTCAGCAGTATTTTGTACATTGGCAGTGTTGTTCAGCCATCACCACCGTCTAGTTCCAGAACACTTTCGTGGCCCCAAAAGGAAGCTCTCCCCATTAAACACTTGTTTGCACTCCTGCACCCCAGACCCAGGCCCTGCCAGCACCCATCGCCTTTCTGTCTCTGGGGACTTGCCAACTTTGGCCATTTCGTACAAATGTCACCACGCAGCACGTGGCATTTGCCATCTGGCCTCTCTCACCTCGCATCTTGTATGCCCCTTAGTTCAGTCTGGGAAGTGAGCGCCCTTGCCCTGTTTGCCTCACCTTAAGCTCTAGCTTTGGTTCCCTCTATTAATTACAATCACACCCTTGGTTTCTGGTATTTAACCCCAACTTAATTTTCTTTTCTTTGATTGGGCTTCACAGTGTACTAGAGCCAAGAAGATTAGTTTCCCCCAAAGTTTTAGAGCCTGTGAATTTGTGCTTCCGTGTGTAATGCTACACTGGTTTGTGCTTGTATCTTTAGATTGCTCCTCGACTGCAAGTTGCGGGATGCTCAATTAAAGACACATTAAAGAGTAAGCTTGGGGATTTAGCTCAGTGGTTCCTCCCCTGCCTGCCTCGAAAGTGGAAGGACCCGAGTTCAATCCCCGGTACCAAAAAAACCAACAAAAAAAGAGTAAGAGGCTTATTTTCCTTGACTGCAAGAAATCAACAGCAAGGTCGTTTCAGCATCTTTCAGGATTTGAATGATATCTTCAAAGAAATCAGTCTCTTCTCACTTTCTCCTCCGTTGGCCTCAGCTTGCTGGAGCCTCCATTCCACCCTCTCCTCTCCAGTGCTGGCCAGATGCTCTGTGGTAGCTTCCAAGGTCACTCCTCCCAGACTTGTCCAGAGGCAGAAAAGAGCCACCGTTACTCAAATCAAGTTTTATGAAGGCAGGAAACCTTCCTCAAAAATTTCCCAGTAGATACACCCTGAGCCTCACTCGCTAATGGCACAAACCCCTACCTTAACCTGGCATAGGCTATGAAATGGACTTGCATGCCAACATTCACTCTCAAGACTGCAGAGAACACAACATTACCACCAGGTAGCTCCATGTACTGGGGTTCTATTGGGAGGCAAGATTTGGAAATGATACACTGATCATCTACATGTGTGTCTACCATGGTGTTTATGTTGGCATTTTAATCAATTACTTTTCCAATCTAATCATTTCCTAAAGGTTGGATAGTCTATGACATAAGATCCAAAGAATATGGTTAACCTGGTATTATTTAAGGTAGTTGTTATTTCTGATGTCTCAGAATTCACATATCACAGCCTGATAGCTAACTCATGGGAAATAAGAAAGGTAGCTATATAATAGTACCCTACTTGGCAGGAACAAGATGAGAATTGCTATACCATAGGTGTATATGGTGAAGAAGGCACTGTTTAGGGGCTACTTTGACAGATTCTGTTCAACAGATCAGCAATTGGATCAGTGATTTCCCCCACTGATTTAACTAACACTTCAGAGTCTAGACCAAATCCACCAGTTACCAGTTGCCAACATGTAGATAAAGTCTTAATTGAACCAATAAATCCAAAAGCCCATCAATTATGGTGACAGCCAGAGAGGGTGAGGAGCATAGATTACTTACAACTCAAAAGAAAAATCAACCCAGAAAGGGAGTTCATTTGTCCTCTTCCTCCTTATCCTGTAGGAAGAGGGAAACCTCATGAAATTTGAGGACTCATTTAGCCAAGAAAATAATGAGGCTTAAATCCTGCTGATAGTGAGAGGCCAGCTCAGGAAGTAACGCCATCAGCCAAAGGATCCTCTGGTGCTAGGGACAGTGATTAATGGTCCAAACACGACACTGCTGTGACTTGGAAAGGGTTTGCATGGTTGGTCTTTAGTCTCAGAGGCAGCAATCTGTGGGCCCAGGAAAGGATTTTGGTGACACTGTCATTGTCTTTGCACTGCAAGGAGCTCAGAGAGAAAAAGAGTGTTTGTTCTCTCCTGCTTGAAAACCTGTCATTTGTGCATTTGATGCGAGCTGGCTTCCCTGTGAAATGGGAGGACAGGTTCTTAACCCAAGGATTTATTGAGTGCTTATCAACAAGGCTCAGCTTGTGGAGGACTGCGGGTCTCTCATCTGAGACCATTCTCTGTGTCTGTCCCATTGGCCTTCGGTACTAGCATGAGCACAGCACCACTGTCACACACTCGGAAGAAAATAACTGAAGTCTCAGCAAATGGCCCTTTGGAAATGGAGCTCCTGCCACCTCCTCAGGTGTCTGTCATGCCTCTTTATCACAAGATTCTAAATCTCACGTACTTCCCAGGACATAGAAGAGTCAAACTGGAAGACCTGTAACTCTTTCGTTGTTGTAGCCTTCCAATAAGAAATGCTAGAATTTTTTAGTCTAAAATAGAGAAGAACAGAAAGAAGAGAAATTCCTCTGGTTATTCAATGACCAAATGAGGCACAAATAAATAAACAATTTGGTGGTTGGAAGAATTTTAGTCAAAAAGGAAGCTGTAGGTTCCTCCGATTGCTCTGTCCATGAGCTTATTTTGTGCATTATATTGCTTTTTCAAGACATAAGCTGATATATATATACGTATATATATATATATATATATCTCCTAGAGGTCCAATATGTCCCAATGGTTACTTTATAGTATTGGTCAGAAAACTAAACTATTACCCTCATGCTTAAAATATTTTCAGAACAGTGTCCTCATAGCCACTCACACATAAGAAAATTAGTCTCATTACTTTACACCTAGATTTCTTTTAAAGAATCAAATCTAGCTTTATACTTTCTTCACTAGTTTTGATTCCGAAGGACATTTTGGAAGAAAGATACTTTTTTGGGTCCAATTTTGACCCATAAAGGATACCTGACTGATATAGACTTTGAAGGGTGACCTGAAATGAGAATCTTCTGAAGCTATTTAGGAGCACATAGGTCATAGGACATAAAGGTGTGACATTAATTTGTGGATATACTTCATTAAAAAAAAGTAACTTCATTTCTATAGTAGGATGTCATTTAGTTATACTAAAAGATAATTGCTGGCTGGGGATTTAGCTCAGTGGTTCCGCTGCCTGCCTCACAAGCACAAGGTCCTGAGTTCAATCTCTGGTACCAAAAAAAAAAAAGCTAATTGCTTTTAAAATCTGTCACTGCTATGAACCATCCCTCGCTGTCACAAGCCAAGTCAAATATTTCATGTTGACAGTATTACTATAATCATTTCTCTATTAGTAGTTTTTCAACTTGTTGCCTATCAGTATCTTTACATCAACAACTAGACATTTACAAGTGTTAGGCAAATATAGTGCAATGATAGCTGAACTAGAGAAAGAAGCCGTGAGGAACACCACAAAAAGTCCATTTTAAGCATTCACATAAGTATGTAGTATAGAGCCCCCTTGAGAGTTTGAGGTCTAGAAGTCAAGCTAGGATTCAAGTCCTGTGCCACTACTAAAGGTCTAAACTTTGCCAATCATTAAACCCCTCTAAGTATCAGTTTCCTCATCTGTGTGTTGTAGGTGATAATAGTATTATCCATCTCCTGCTGTGAGGATTACCTGACATATTGCACAGAAACTCTCCGGCATCATTTTCTTAGTCACTCTCTTAATACTAGGACAAAATACCTGACACCCACAACTTAAAGGAGGAAAGGTTCGTTTTGGCTCAAGGCTTCAGTCTATGGTTGGCTGGCTCCAAGGAGAGAAGGGAGGAGCTGGGGACAGGAATACACCCTTGCAGAGGATGCCTTCAGTGACCATCTCCCAACAGACCTACCTCCTAACTGCACACTCTGAATTATTAAAAGCATCAGTGGATAAACCCACTGATCAGTGTAGCTCTCCCATGATCCAAACACCTTCCACACATAGGAGAATTTTGGAGAGGAATATTTTAGATCTAAATCACATTGCTCTTTTTCTAACGGTTCCTATAAAGCTGAAATTCTGGCTGGAACATCCCTCTGGTAGATCACTGTCCCCCTTACTTGCCTATTCTCTAGTAAACTGAGTTCTAAAATCAACACTTAAGAAGAGTGAAAGGAATTAAGTTTTGATGCAAAATCAGTCTATCTTTTCCTCCCCCCAAATATTCCCTAAATTAACTACAGTTGCTGTCAGGCAAGACAGCATGTATTTTGCACATGCTTTGTTCTGTTTTGTCCTGTCCATTAACTCTACGTGTCAGTCGGTTTGCAGCACAGACTTGTCAAACATCTGATGGTGAAGCCACATCTCCCAAACCATCTAATTTACCATAGAGGAACAGAAACATTACCTAAATCAGTACCTGGCTGCCTAGACACTGCACAATCAAGAAACACTGAAATAGCAGAATGGTGAAATCCATGATTTTTGTTCAAATTAATGTAGGGCTACATGTGGAGTGTGTATGGCAAAATAAAAGCAAACCTTTCTAAACTTTTATTATTATAGTACGTGATTGTGGTACACAATGATCACATTCACTATGAGGAGTTGATGCATGTACATAACACGTCTCAATTTTTTAATATCCCATTCCCCTCCCCTCTCTATCTTTTCTTGAGCAAAAGAATAACCATTGTCTCACACCATTCTAATTCTCAGATGTGAGTGTATGGGTTATGGTGGGTTTTGCTGCTATAAGAGAGACCCAAGCCAATTGTAGCTTTAGAGTCCACTAGCTTCTTTCTCTCTCATACAAACATCTGCAAAGGTGCCCAGGAGTGGGGTGGAGGCTGCATAATCATCAAAGGTCCAAGTTATTCTTTATATTCTGTGTCACTCAAAACACTGTTTCCATCTCATGGTTTAAACTGGCTACTCCATCGTGTCTACATTATAGCTTGCAGAAAAGAGAATAGGAGGCAAGAGAAGGTCATGCCCTTGTGCTTCTTGGGAAGATGAGGAGGTCCAAGTGGGAAGTTGTATACCTCACTGCCATTTGTAAACCTTTGTTCTGTACTGTCACTGGCCACACCTACATACAAGGGAGTAGGTTTTGGGCTTGTAACTTGAGTCGTATGTAGGAAGGAAAGAGAAGGTGTTAGGAGACAAGCAGCTGTCAGTGTCTCTGCCACAATTGGGTGCATTTATTTGTTCATATTTTTTGAAAATTGACCAATCTTTAATGATACAGTGAGTCATTGGTTTCAATGATGCAACAAGGTTTGGGGATAATGGTGTCAAGGTTTTAAGAGGTAAAGTGGCTTTAATAACAAACAAAAACAGATTACATTTTTCTCCCCTTTCCTGTTTGTCACCACATCCTACTACTTGTGGGTCTAGCAGCTCTGTGAGATCCCTGCTCAATCCCAGGCAAGGAAAAGAGCAAGGAAAAGGAGACTTCACAGTGGCCAACCTTCAGGAAATGCCATGTGCCAAATGAGTGGCCTCTTCCCCAATTCCCAGAGTTACAAGAGCTCTTTCAGGTTGTTACACTTCAAGAGTCTCTCTGCCCCTGCTATTATTATTATGAATGTTGCTGCTGCTCTTGCAATACCCTTCCTTACCTTTTCTTTTGGTCACTGCAGCAAGTACTGAACTTAAACAATCACCTTTAATTCTCACAAATGCCCCATGAAGTAGGTTCTGTTCTTATTCCCATTAATCACACGGGGACCTAAATGTTTGGAGATCTTACCTAACTTGCACATGTCCCACAGCTGATAAAGGACAGAGCTGGGATATGACAAGTCTGAATAAATCCGAGGCTTCCCAATGCTTTGCAGGAATAGATACTAATTAAGGTTGAACTCCACGGAGAAGTTGCGTGTCATTGTTTCACTGTGGTTAGTTTAAGGATGGCCAGTTTCCCTTGCTCAAAAGTCTTCCTTTCGGCCTCATTGTCCCCCAGCGACATCTGCACTCTTTGATCACGCTCACAAAGGCCTTCAGAATTGGCCCTTGCCTGCTTCTCCACGTCATTTCTCTCCACTGCCTGGCCCATCCTCTAGGGTGTAGCTAAATTTGAGCAAAATTTCCTCAGAAATCCACTCACTGGAGGAATTCATCATGCTGTTTGCAAAGAGGTTCTGCATGTGTTCATTATAATTTTCAGCTCTTTCATCAAACAAATTGTAAACTCCTATAGGAAGAGAACATGCCTTCACCAAGGAACTCATTGTTTAAGAATCTGATAGCCACCAAGGCTGCTGGAGATGGGTCCCATGTAGTGAAATGCTTGGAAGAAGTGACAATCGCTGTTCACTTCCTGCTGCTGTGACAAAATACCTAAGAAAAACAACTTAAAGGAGGAAAGATTTGTTTTGGCTCATGGTTTCAGAGGTTTTAGCCCATGGTGACTTGCCTCTCTCATTTCTGGGTCCGTGGTGAGACAGAGCATCCTGGTGTGTGGGGGGAGGTGGCTGGGTGGTGGAGCAAAGCACTCACCTCATGGTGAACAAGAGGCAGAGAGAGGGAAGGAGCCAGAGAGGAAGGGGCAGGGGACAAGATACACCCTTCAAAACCATGCCCTCAGTGACCTGCTTCATGCAACTAGGCCCCACCTCCTAATAAGCCCATTCAGCTAATGAATTCACCAAATGGATTAATCCACTTGATAAAGTTAGAGCTCCCATGATCCAATTATCTTCCAAAAGCCCATTAGCTGAAAATCAAGCCTTCAACACCAAGAGCCTCTTGGGGGACATTTTGGATCCCAACCATAGCAGTGGCTAAGGCAGAACCTAAGAGGACACCTAACCTGCCCTGGAAGAGCTACGAGGGCCTCGGTGAAGAAGGACTGATCCAACAGAGACTTGGAGGATACAGTAGAGTCAGGTAAGGTTGGCAGAGGCCAGCAACCAGGGGCTGTGCTCCAGGCTGAAGCAACACTATAAAGTAAAACTGGGGGCCAGAAAGAACTTGGCTGGCTGCAGAAACAGAAAGTTCTGTGAGGCTGCAATGACCAGGCAAGACCAATAGAATGTGGAGTTCTAAAGCTAGGAAGGCAATGAAAGGTCAAGCACCCAAGTTGTCCTGTCAGAGAAAAGAGGCAGGGGCCATTTTTAATGTTCAAATACCTTAGAGGAGTAGCAAGAGCAGATCAGTATTTTTGAACAACCACCATGTTCTCCCTTAACTTTGTATTTTCCTATGTGCTATTGAATATAGAGTTCTTCTTATAAGGATTGAAAGACACAGATACTTAACCTGGCTAGATTTCCCAAGGGCGATTAAATTTGTTTGTTTGTTTTGCTCATCTCTAAGTAGAGTGCAGAAGGTAGCATCCATGCCTACAGAAGTAATTCCCTCCAGGAGTCAGGAAAGGGGACCAGGAGGCTCCATGAGATCTGCCCTAAGAATGCCATATTGCCCTAGAGGACAAAACAGCGGCCCTCTGGATTTAGGTTTCAACAGGAAAGTTTCAGGGGCTTGAGGTGGGCCCTGAAGACTCCAGCTTCAAGAGGCCAGATGAACAATGCCTGTATTATAAGAGGCCCTGAACCAGCCTTGTGAGGAGTTGTAGGCATGGGGATGGAGTAGGGAGAGCTCAGGGATCCACAGTGGGGAATATGTTAATAAAGCCAACACAGGTAGACTTTATTATGTCCTAGGCATTGTTCTAAGGACCTGACATATTAATTAGCTTATTAGCCCAGTTAATTCTAACAAAGGCCCTGTGACAGAGCAATCTTCATCAAGTGCACTCGTGAAACCAATGCCCAGAGAGGGTAAATAACTTACCAGGGGTACTGAGCCATTGACCAGCAGTGCTGGGATTTGAACCCTATACTTCCAAAGCCAAGTATGCTCCTCTTTTCCCACCCAGATTGCAGCCTGGGTAGCAGATCCATGGGGATCCAAGGCTTTGGTCCCCTTTTATCTGCATCACCCCATCTCAGTCCCAACCCTCCCAGCCCCGCCCCGCACTTGATAGCAGCAGCAGACGCCACTGATCTCTCTGTGATTTGGGAAGTGGAGCCGAGGTCCCACACTCTAGGAACAAGGCACACAGTGCTACATGCCAAGCTCCGGGAAGAGGAAAACGCTCCCTGGCTTTACTGATAAATTGTGCACAAGCCTCGTCCCCCTCTGTATTCCAGGACCATTGTTCAAATGCCAGCTCTTCATACCCCATTTCCCTGAAAATAAGACTGTGTCTTAGATTAACTCTTTTCTCCAAAAGATTCAACAGGGCTTATTTTCAGGGAAAGTCCATTCATTTTCAGGGGATGTCTTATTTTTTCTTGTACAACAATCTATACCTGTTCGTGTACAACAATGCACATTTTGGGAACTGGGAAGAAAATGTTCAAATGGAAAGGGGAACAAGGGAGCGGGGAGGAAGGAAGGAAGGGACAAGAAAAAAAGAGAATAGAATTAAAATGGAAGTAAATCTTTTGTAAATAAGGAGGGGAAGAGAGGTTGAAGGGAGGGGAGAGGAATGGAAAATAAAGAAGCAGCAAGATATATCTGTACAGGTACAAATTCCCCATAATGAATGTTATCATTATGTATATCTAAAATGTACCAATAAAAAAATAAAAATCAATGGATGAAAAAAACCCAAAAAAACAAATAGAGTTATGTCATCTTCTTCTGGAACATCATCATAAGTCTCCAAGCCCTGAATTCTGGCTTGAATTTCTTGCGACTCCATTTCCTGTAGAATCATTGGCCCCCGTCTCTCATGTCCAGCAACAGAGCTCTCCTCCAGTGAGCACTTCTTGTCTATGTAGTGTGCTCACAATGCACTGTATCCCATAAATTCACCTAAGTCATGACTTCTTGCACAAAGTTTCTATTAAATCACGTGTTAATTGAGGACGTGTGAGACAGAAGTGGAAAGAAAAATGATGACAGTTAAGAGTGATGGTCCACACAAAAGTGACGAAAAATTGCATGCCCAAAAATTCAGAAAATGTTTCTTTATTTCACATAAGTGCATTAAGGATATCCATTACAACACTTGACGTACTGAATTCTGAAGGTTTGTACTAGACACAACCAAGTCCATTCATTTTCAAGTGTGCATGTTATTTATGCATTTTATCTGTACTCTGATGATTAGTCATTCATTCGGCACAAGTCTCAAGTTCATCTGCTTACACAGGCATTTACCTTTAGTCCAAAGGCACCCGCTTGGGTATTTACAAGTATTTCATTATAATTTGTGTTGTCATTTATTTTAAATAGTAATCTCAATAATGTTATTTTAATTCTAAATTAATATTATTATTTTATAATTCAATATGTCTATTGTGTGTTGCAGTGGATTACTAAATGCATTTGTCTGGTTGATGGTCTTAATTAGAGCTTATTTTGAGGGTAGGACTTATATGATAAGCATCCTAAGAAAATCAGGCTGGAGTTTATTTTCAGGGAAATATGGTAGAAGGCCTGACTGTTTCCCTAAAATACACACACACAACATCATTCCCTGACTCTATCTTCTTAGCATTTGTCACCAGCTAAAATTGCACAGTCTGTTTGCTCAGCTGGTTATTTTCCAGCCCCTTCCTGGGATAGAATGTGCATTGTGTAAATATTATATGAATCCTCTGATGGCACGGCCTTGGTCTTTCACTGCTGTAGTGCTAGGTAGGTCCTAGGACATTGGCCACAGAAGAGCGCCAGTTGAGAAACATCTTTCCAATGAATTGAGGAATTGAAGGGCAAGTGAAAATATGGTGACCAATTTCCCAGCTCCCATGTCGACCATGCCTGCTTTCGGCTGAGAAAGCTCAAATCCTCTCCCTTCTCACTTCCTTTTCTCCTACCCCTAATAAAAGCCACAAGTGAAAAAGAAGCAGGACTCTGTTTGGATTCTTTCTTCCCCCTCAATGGCTCTGAGTCTGCCCTGGCTTGCTCAGACTTGCTTCTCTCAGTGGAAGGGAAGGAGAGCAATGTGCCTCGACTTTGGCCTGAACCAATTCTCAGGGATTTTTTCCATCACCTGACTAAACCCTTCATGGATTTCCCTCCCTCGCAGAAGTGAGCCATGCCATTCTGCCACCCATCCCGGATCAGAGAGCTCCTTCCCTTGGAGTTCTAGCCAGCTCAGAGTTGGGAGTTTTTGTAAAGATAAGCCCGGGACACAAAAGAGTGTGAACCTGAAGGAAAGGAACTAACACAAACTTATATGGGATCTGCCTGTGGCCAGGCTCCCTTTCCTGCCCTTAGGAAGGGGAACTCTCCTTGCTCTGCCCTGTGGCTGACTTCAAATTCAGCTCTCTGTCAGCCGTCTTCCTGGTGCCTTCATCCCAAACAAAATCTTAGAAGGCAGAGCAGAGTGAGAAAGTTTGGCCAGCTGAAATTTGGCCATATAAGGAAATCCAGTGGGAGAAAGTTCTAAAATGAGGGAGGTGGGCTTTTCAAATTGTCATCACTTTTCTCATTTCACACTCTCCTACAACAAATTTTGCTCACTTAAAATGGAAAAGCAGCAAGGTGTTGCATTCACATAAAAATTACAGCAAGAGCTGCTCCCTGGAAGGACACCAATGGAAGAAACCAATTAGAGATGTTTCTTCAAGAACATTCAACTTATGAGCATTCAGAAAGCATAGTCAATCTTCAACCCAAAATCTGGTTAATTGTCAAAAGCATATGCATTTACTAGGTTTATGTGAATCACTATACACTGGTCATAAATAAAATTTTAATGAAGATAGTTTATTTCTATTTTAGGAAAGCATGAATTATGGGCTCAGATCATTGCTTTAAATTCTTGTATACTCAAAGAAAATATCCTATCAAGACTGTACGCCCATGTACAAATTCCCCATGATGAATGTAATTATGTATCACAAACAAATACTAATAAAAAAAGAAATAAGAAAGAAAATATTTTATCCTGTCACATATATATTTTTAAATGTTCAGAAGTTACTAAGACATTTGGATATGTTGCCTTACAATTTTATTTTTCTTCATCTACAAAATTCCCTTTTTCTCCATAATAAACCTTTCATTACCAACAATATTTACTGAGCAGAATGCAAAACACCATCATCTTAGACTGCAACTATTCAAGCCAACATGCTGTGGATGTCTTAAATTATTCCCAAAATCTCCTTATCCATTGGGTTCTCATGTTTTGTATCTCAACACATTTTTCTTTTGATTCATTTTAATCGTATGCCTTTGAAACACTGGATTCTCCCCAAAGTTTCAGTATGTTTCTAGTCTGACCTCCTTTTCCCATTTCAACAGCTTTTTAAAATAATGCAATGCGAAACACATTAAGAAATATTTGAACCATCAACATCTTTTTTAACTGTATGTCCTCAACATGAAGTAAACACAAAACAGTCATACTCATTCAGATCCAAGATCTAGAAGTCTCCTCATGGTACATCTTTGAAATAACACCCTGTGAAAGTTTTTTGTCTTGAGATCTTTTTCAGCTGGGACTTATTTTGATGTAGGAATAACTTGGACCTTTTCTTTTCAACTCAAAGGAGCCTAGGTGGAGTTTCCAGGTCTGACAAAATAGAAAAATCATCTTATTCAACCCTAGATCTTTTCATCCTGAATACCAGCTGCCAGCAAGACGTAGAAGGGAAGTTTGAGAACTTAGACAATCATTCTGAGAGTCTCAATCTACTTTTGATTTTGTAATCAATTGATTTAAATAAGCAGACATCTGATTCACCTGCCCCACTAATTTTTGGCAAGTACCTATCTATCCACTGCTGATTTTGATAAATGTGTCAATGAGCTGTGTTTACCCAGTCTTGAGAAGATGTATAAATATGAATGACTGCATAACCACATTTTAGATGTTATCTTTAACACTCTGATTGGGAAAGTTTTTAAACTATGATGACTGCTGTGGTGGATTAACTAATGGTCAACTTGGAACGCCTAGCTGAACTGAATCAGCGTGGTTCTGGGGCATGGAAGACCCACCTGAAGATTGTTTCCAATGGCATAAAAAGAGAACTGGAGGGGAAGATCATTGGTTATTGATTTTCTAGGAGAATCTTTCTGTGGTTGGTTTTCCTGATGCAAACTTGGCTGTTCTCATCATTGGAGGAGCTCAGGGCCTCACTGTTCCTGGGAATGGCTGCTGTTCTCGTCAGGGGAGCTCTGATCGTCACTGTGAACCTCACTTCCTGGCTCCAATGTGGATCCCTCAGCCTGTGGCACAAATCTTTCACCCCACCGGAGCAGGTTTTCTGGCTTCCACCACTGGCCTTTGGGCCTTCTAGGTGCAGATCCTCTATAGGGACAAGCATGAGACATTGCTGTGGGCTCTAGGCCACTGGCTAGACTCATGGAGGACACTGCCTTGGACTCTAGGCCTTCAGCTGGACTTGTGTGGGACATTTGTGTGGGATCCAGGCCCTTGGCCTGGATAAAATAATCCTATAAATTATGTGTCCTGTATTAAATCTATTCCCTTGCAAACCCTGACTACAACAGCTGTAGACAAATTATTTTTTAATTAATTAATTTTTCTCCTGTACAGGCGGAATCAGACTCAGGACCTTGTGCTTGTAAAACAGGCACAGTGCCACTGAGCTAAATCCTCAGCCCCAAGACCAATTATTTTTAAATTGGATCATTTCACAATTTGGGGAGCATTTTAAATGAGGGAATAAAAGAAAGCAAAATGAAATGGACAAATTAAAACAAGATATTTTACTTGCTATTTTGAAAACATAGCTTACCCTTTTGCACTGTTGGGATTTTTTTTGACCAAGTATATGTTTTGCCAGGTTAAAAAAAAAATGAACTAAAGCTTTTTTGTGTGTGTGTGGTATTGGGTATATGAGCCCAGACCCTTGAACGTGCTAGGCAAACACTACCACTGAGCTAAACCCGCAGCCCTTTTTTGAGATATGGTCTCACTAAGTTGTCCAGCCTAGCTACAAAGCGTTATCCTCCTGCCTCAACCTCCCAAGTAGCTGGGATTACAGGTGTGTACCACCACGTGGGTAAAAACTAAAACAGTGATGGTGAATCTATGGCACGTATGCCATGGAAGGCTATTTGTATCATTGCAAGCTCTAAAAGGTTCGCCATCACCGAACTAGAACTTTAAAAAATAACCATATAGTCATAAATAACAGACCAATCATAGGAAACAGGGAGGTAGATCTTGCAAAAGGGAAGGGGACCAAGCCATGTAGAAAGGGGAGGGGAAGGGAAAAAGAATTAAAATGTGGTATGTACATGCATCAACTCCCCGTGATGAATCTAATCGTTATGTACTGCAAACATGTGCTAATAAAAGCAAAAATGAAATGAATTAATAAATATTTCTCTGGCAGTGGCATGGAAGACTAGAAGGCAGGGAACTTTTGAGAATGCCCTAAGAATATCCCAGACCAGAGTGGTTGAAGGTGGGCGGTAAGGCAGGGCCAAGGGAGCAGGCCATCCTGAGGGATGAAGGATCACTTGTGTCCATGTGATGTAGATAAAGAGTTGGAGAGTCATCCTCAGAGGCTGAACCATAGAGTGGGAGAATTCAGTGTGTGTGTGTGTGTGTATTGTCCATGTCTATTCTAAAAGATGATTCTGCTGACAGTGCTGTTTGCCTTCAAGTATGTTACCAAAAAAAGATTGATTGACTGATGTTTTGAGACAGAGTCTTGCTATGTAGTTCAGGCTGAACTTGAAATCACTATGTAGCTCAGACTGGCCTTGAACTCTTGACAATCCTCCTGCCCCGGCCTCCTGAGTGCTGGGATCACAGGCACAAGCCACCATATCTGGCCAAAAATTTATTTTGAGACAGCCTTGTATCCCTTGTATCTGAGATCTGTGGCCATAAATATACCATAGCATTGACTCTTTACCTCCCCACAGGTGTGTGGAATATGAATTGCTTACCTGCCACAGAACCTGTGTTCAAGAATGGTTCATAATTGCTATGGACAATGCTCTTCAATAGTTCAGCTCTTGTAAGTTTAGAAAACTCATCGAGTCATAAAGAAGGTTGCTTAACATCTCCAGCCTGTAAAATGTTTTCTGTGTGTCCAGACCTATGTTTGTCAGTCTCGAAGTGAAAACAGGTTATTTTAATCAATACATCATCTAATGATTTATTTTGGAGCTTGTTTTTACATGGATATTTTGTGGAACTGAATTTAAACAATAAAGAGAAATGAAAATGATTTTTATATAAAATATCATAAGCAATGACATTTTCTCCACAAAAATGTAATGCTCCCCAGAAAAAGTATATTTCCATCTGGCAATTTTTGCTGCATATGGTGAAAGAGCAAGAAGAGTGCTGATACAAACACACCCTGCCCTACTCAAACACACCCGGCTGCTGAGGACGTCCGCAGTTCATGGTCATCATTACTGCCTAAACATCAACCCCAGGCTGAGGAACACACTAGACAGTTCCCTATTCTGTTTATGTTTTCAGCCACAATTTGAAATCACTTAGGTACTTAGACCAAGCATGGAGATGCCACATTCCATTCTGGTCTTATGATCTTTGTATCAGATTAAACCAGAAGGCTCCTCTCTTCTCCATTCTGGTTATTCAGTTTGTTAGATAAATTGTCTATTCTCCATCTGAAATTTAAAGAGAAAGGGAGACAAACAAAAAATTAAATTTCAACACCATTAAAGACCTCAGGTTTTTTTTTTCTGTAACAAATTGTTCACCAAGACCAAATTTTAGAGACAAACAATGGTGTGAGAAAATGTCCTGTCACTTGGTTTACTCTGGATGTAATTTTGGAGCAATCAAATTTTATTTGTTCTGCCTTCTCCTAACTTAGCCAAATAGCCTGGAAACACAGAGTGATATCTTGTTTATTTTTTATTAATTAAAGAGAACAATAAAAGAGAATTTTTTAAGTTTCCTGGACTCCACTCCTGAATACATTAGATGGAATGAAAAGCAAAATTCGATTAGCAGTTGAAGAAAGAACAGCAACCTGCCAGGTCCAAAGCACACATGGGGTTGTTTTTGGCTCAGAAATCATTATTTTTGTGCAGTAAATGTTTCAATCTGAAGACTCTTCTCCATGATTATCATCAAATGTAGGTAGAGAGAGAAGTAAAAAAAAAAAAAATCACACAGAACATGTACATCCTGAGCTGGGAACGGTTCCTCTCCCTCTGAAATTTGAACTTTGTCCTGGCAAGGAAGCCTAAGTCCTTCCCTGGAAAATGTCCTGAAAGGATGTACCAGAGTCATGGGACCAAAAAAAATGAACATAAATCTGATCAAGATCTGACACATGTTTTGAGAACATACAAAGAAACAGGAGTATGTTAATGAGGGACACAATCAGCAAATTCCAGACTGTGAGACACTCAATAGGGCAAGCCATGCAAATTTTTCAACAAATAAAAACAAAGAGGAAAAGAGAGATGGGGAAGGGAACCCACAGATTAAAAGATATTTAATGAAGAGGACTATCAGCGTTTGTGGAGTATGGAGCTTATTTTGGATTGTGCATCAAACCAATCAAGAAAATGTTATGATGAAGTTATGAAAATTTAAATGCTGACTGGTTATTTTATGCTGTTAAGAAATGACTCTTTTAAGAGCAATCATAACATTGTGGTTATGTTTAAAGGGAAGAGTCTTTATCCTTTGCAGCAATATCCTGGAATGATCAGATTTGCTTCAAATAATCAGAAGAAGGAGAACAGTAGGCAAGGGAATAAGAAGATAGGATTCAAGATCGGCATGAAGAAATAATTGTTAAAATTCAGTGATGGGAATATGAAAGTTGTCAGAATCAAAATGGAGTCACTTTTGTCAAACCCTAACAAAAAATAAATAAATCTAGGAGGATATAAAGGAGGAGACTCAGGCCCATATGCCCAGTAACAGGAGCCGTCACAAGAGACTGATAGGACACAAGCTCACATACTGCTGCGTGGATATCTGCCCAACTGTCATTAGTGTGGGACTGACACCTCTCTTGTTATTGATCCCTGTAGCCAAGGATCTTTGTTTCAAAATATTTTATATAATCCTCCTCATCCTGCCTTTAAAAACTTTCCCCTTGCTTCAGTCTCCCTAAACATGCACATAGGTTGCTAAAGCATATCTATTCCCACTCCCACAAACCCATTTATCTTTGCAGATGCTTTGTTCATACTGAGTTTGACAGAGCCTAAAAGTTATGATTTTAATCTTTCTCTTTGTGTATATATTTGAAATCTTTCAGTAAGAAAAAGTTGGTTAAAAGGTAGGGGAATGAGCAATTGAGCTCTCATCTACAGCTGGTAGGAGTAGAAATTGCTACCACTACTGTACTTTGAAGAGCTATTTGACATTTTGAAGGAAAGTGGAATATGTGTATACTGATGATGAGCCTGCCATTCCACTTCTAGGGTTTTAGAAAACTGAAGTACTGAAAGGCTCAATTACACTCTAAATGGCTTTTTAAAACCTTAGTCTACTGCCTATTTATTAAAATCATTCACTCTTATAAGGAAGAAGAAAAACTACACTCCATGAAGTAATGAGAAGATAAACAGGTGGCAGTGCCTGTATTTTTTATGTTTCGTTGATATGAAATAATTAAGGCATATAAATTATGCAGGTTTGCAGGAGCATCCCATACATAAACAAGATCATATATTCTATGTAATAGGGGCCATTTGGGAGCAATATAAATATGCATCAGCTGAAGTACTGGTTTAAGGGAAGATTGGAGCATTCACTCAATGGAACATAGCTGTCCCTCCCCATCTCTGTATCCAACCAAGCCTGCTTGGAAAATGTTTTTTTTTTAAATTGAGTCTACACTGAACATGTTCAGACTTTTGTTTCTTGCTGTTATTCCCTAAGTAGCAGAATAACAACTATTTACATAGCCTTTATGTCATATTAGGGTTTTAAGCAATCCAGAGATGATTTAAAGTGGAAGTGTGCGTGGGTTGCATTCGAGCACTCCGCCCCTTTATAGGAGGGACCTGAGCATCTGCAGATTTTGGTGTCTGATACCTGTGCGGTTCCTGAAATAACCTCCAATGGATACCAAATGTAATGATGAGCAAAGTGGATCATCATTAGACTGGGTAATTATCAGCATGAGTAGTTTTCCAAAACATAATGATGAGCGGGGGGGGGGGCAAGTTGTAAAAGGAAAAAAATCAGTATGAAAGATAACCAAGATATAAATGAAAAAAATCGCACTTTCCAATGAACACAAGTGGGACTGACACTCGAGATGTGAAAATGTCCCCACCTCTTTTGTCTTCAGTTGAAGGGAGATGTATATACATTTGTTATTTTCCATTTTGTATCCCGGCAATAATGACAAAACAAAACAGAGGATGAAATGGACCAGGCGGTGCCCACTAGCCAGCCCCAGGGCAGGCCTACAAAGGACAAGAAAGACATCTCATCCCATCTGCTCCTCACAGGACCACTCTCCAAATACAGTTTATTTCTTAGAGCATCCATGATTATTTTAAAGGGAGTTTTCTGAGTGTAAAAATTCAATGTTAAGACTAACACAGCATCTCTAGCCTTTATTGTTTTATGTATGAAAAGAATAAGGGAGGACTGTGGCAGGAATGACTGGGCCATCTAAATGGCAAGACCTGGAGTGGGTTTTTTTTTTTTTAGCAAAACACCTTCAGATTCTCAGATAAGAGATATTAAAGATTAATGCCCTGTGAGCATTTCTTCTGATTTCAAAATACCTGTATTTACTCCCCTACAGAATTTTAGGGTTTGAAGAAATGAGACTTTGAATCCTACTTGTATCCTGTCTAGAACTAGGTTAAGAGAGCTGGGTTTTCCTCCCCAGGCCTGTAGCAAGTTGTGAAATTTGACCAAAAAGACAGTGTAGCAGCGCCATCTATGGACCCCTGAGTAATTCTAAGCAGGAACTTGGAGATGAAGCATGGGGCCTTGGGTTTCATCCCTGTAATGAAAAACCAACAAACATAGCCCTGCATGGTGCACACCTGTGACCCTAGCACTGTGAAACCAGAAATTTAAGCCCAATCTGGGCAACTTTGTGACTTAGCAAGACTCTGTCTCAAAATTAAGAAATAAGAAGGTCGTGGGCTCAATCCCCAGTATCACACACACAAAAATTGTAATTGCTTCAGAACTTTTATAATTAAAATGTATTTATTTTGCAGTTCTGGGGATTGAATGTAGGGCCTTGGACAAATGCTCTACCACTGAGCTAGACCCCCAGCCTGAATTAGGTATTTTATTCAACCTTAAGTTATTAAAGTGGCACATGCAACAGCAATGTTGTAAATATTGTATTTCTACCCGTGAGACATTTTGTGGTTGCTTTAAAAAAACTATAAACTTATATAAACTACTACAACATTCTAAATATTACTCACAGGAAGACACTGTCAAAATAGCATTCACTTCAGAATGCTGTGGCACTAAGCTTTGGGGCTGTAGGCAGTAGCCACCAAAAAACACTCAACAAGTCTTCTTGGAGAAGGCGCCCTGCTTGGAGCATTTACGTCTTTTGGGGTGTAAGTACCCTACATCACCATGGCCAATTTCAACTTGGTGCAGGGAATGCTACTTCTTGATGTGGCCACAGGCTCCAGGTACCACTGGGTTCCTTCCCCTGAACCCCAGAATTGAGGGGTGCATTGGGGAGGAAGATCAAGCCAGTTAAATGATATGACCTCAGATCTGGTACAAAATTTAACTTTAATATTTTTAATTTGTGCTCAGAAGTGTATGGGATGTTTGACAGCATGCTCACTTTTAATTGGGTATATGTATGTTTTAAATCAGAAATGAGATGGAATAAAAAAGGCCTAGACTTTTGCTGGAAACATATGTAAGCAAATATGAAAAAATGATACTTTATTTTCCAAGTTTTGCTTATGAAAAATTTGTTGAATAAAAGTATTTTGCATGGAGACAAAGAGATGGTACTAGTGAAAAATGTTAGACGTAAGTATTTATGCACTTCTAATGATAAAAACTACAATTGAGAATTACCATCATTGAGCAAACTCTGTTCTGAGTTCAGTAGGTATATGTAGAGAAAGCATTTTCTGAATTAAAAATATCTCCTAAGAAGAAGAAACATCAAAGAAAGGACTTGAGCATCCACAGATTTTCATATCTGTAGAGGATCCTGGGATGAATCCCCTGCTGATACTGAGGGATGATTTATTATTTTCAGTGTTAGGTGTTTAAATAAATCTACAAAAGCATTAACCAATATGTCATGCACCTTCTCTTTAATAAGATGAATTTTAAAAGCTTGACTTTGATTCACTGAGTTGGAGATAAAAATTGAGATATCAATGACACTGCTATGATGACACAGGCATATTCTGTTAATGAAGCCAATTCAATGACAGCCATTGCTTCACTTTTTTTGTTTGCACAAAAATATTTGAAATTGAAAAATGAGCAAAACTAATTTACCATAGTCTTGTGATCTTAATGAAAAATTGTGCTTTGTGGAGTGGTATATAAATTCCCCTTGCTAAAACACCTACTATTTGAAGATACCTCTTCTTTCATATATGTCCTCTGGTTCTCATCATAGACACACTGCTGTGCTCAGGACGGGTAGCTGGTGCCTATACATATTTTGTGAAGATAGTACATTTATCATCGCCTTCCTTGAGAATCTGAAACGTGCTACTCAGTGTTTTTTTATTGCACATGCACCTCTGCTCATTCTGGTTCACTGCTCCCTAAATAATTTATTGTGAAATAAAAATTATCAAATATTCACATAAATAAATAATCATGGATTTATACTAATAAATCACAAAACCAACATAACAAAAGCATTTCGGTTATGTTTGATTCATTTTTCTTTTTTCCTTTTCTTTTCGGTACCAGGGATCGAACTCAGGACCTTGCGCTTTCCAGCCAGGTCAGCCGCACTGAGCTACGCTCCTGAACCCTAATTCACTCTTTAACAAGACAGCTCAACCTGTATTTTCTGCTCATGTAGTTTCTTCAGACCAGTGAGAAACAGGGTGTGGCACATTTGGCTGCTATTCTACTAAATGGACACTGGGGGCAGCAGTGTCAAGAACTTTCGCTACAATTTCAGACTGGAAGAAAGCTACTGGATCTTTAGATCAGAACACTCTTCACATTATATCTACAACAGAGAAATTTTATTTATGTGGAATACAAGTAAGAGCTGGGGAAAGAAAAGGGTGTTATCCCTGATTGTCTTGAAGAGTTAACGGTGGGTTAAGATGATAGACGAGATCATGACAGATGCCAAAAGAATAAAGGTGAAGTCCACCAAACGTCTCCAAATTATTTAATGTAACTACCAGTGACAAAGTTTTACTTAAACATGAGAAAGTCTAGGACATGTGCTAAACTGAGAAGTATTCCAAGAAAGTATGCATAACTCAGATCTGTGCAGGGGAAACCAGCACAGGATCAACCAGTCTTAGGGAAAGTACTGCTTGATGTTAAAGGCTGCTGTTTCCTTAGCTACTGTTGGGATTTCCATCTGCGTCACTGGTGAGCATGGAACACAACTGCTCAGCTTCCTCACCTTGATTTCATCTCACTGGCCTTTTATTTCCAACCCTTCTGGTGTATGCACAATGGGATGTCATTGAGGTTTTAATTTTACTTTTCCTGCTTAACAATGAGATTAACACATATTGATATTTTTAATGACTACATGTACTCTTTTTGATCCAACTGCTCAAGCCCATTTTTCTATCGGGGATGAATGTGTGTATTTTTATTACTGATTGCTAGGAGTTCTTTATACATTTGATCAGTGAGTCACTTGCGCTAGTTCTATGCATTATAAATATCTTGTAATACTCTTGGGTTGCCTTTTTGTCCTCCAAGTGATTTCTTTTGGTGAAGGAAAGTTCTTAATTTCAATGTAGTCCAATTCCTGCTTAAGAATTCTCACTCTAAGATCATGAAAATATCCTATATCAGTCTGAAGGGTTTAGACATATAGTCAACCTAGAATTGATTTGGGAATGCAGGGGGAGATGCAGAGATAGTGTGGGAAGTGCTCCACCATACTGCTCTCCCCTTGATCAAGGAACATTGTTTTTGGCCAAATGTCATTCACTGAGTTTCAGTGGAAATTCTGTCCTACATTAGATGACTGCATATGTTTCAAGCTGTCTCTGGAGACAGATTTGATATCTCTCTGCCAACACCACCCTCCACCTTATAATAAATTGGTGCCTGGTGTCATGACCCATTCACTTTCATACTTCCTTTAAAATGGGTTGACTGTAGACATCGGGTTTTTTTGCATTTTCATATAAATTTTAAAATCAACTTGTCAGTTTTCACCAAAAATGAATAAAACTTCCTGATCATATTTTGGTATTGCATTGCCTTTGTGGATAAGTTTGGGATGAATTCACGACAATGTGAGTCTTCAAACCAAAAGATGCAGTATTATGCTAACTTTTTAGATCTTGTTTCATTTTCTCAACAATGCTTTATAGTTTTCAGTGCAGACATTGTAGCCAGTGCAATAAGTATACAAGTATATGAGGTATTTTATAAAGAATAAAAGGTATAAAGGGAATAAAGGAAAAAAGCTGCCATTCTCACATATTACATAAATGTGAAAAAAAATCTAGAAATGTGTGAAAAACTCTGAAAGAATGTGTATAATCAAACTATTGGACTTAATATATGAATGTAACAGGGTTGTTGGAAACAAGTTCAGAGTGTAAATACCAATTGGATTTCTAAATACTAGCAATAAACAATTAGAAAATAAAATTTATCATCTCACCATGACTGAAACGATATGGGAATAAATCCAAAAGATATTCAAGATGTTTAAATTTTAAGCTAATTTTGCATTCTAAGAATGAACCTCGCTTGGTCAAAATTTATTATCCTTTTTATACAATTAATTGGATTCAATTTATAGAATTTTGTTTTGAACTTTTGCCTCAATGTGCATGAGAAAGATTGGCTTGTAATTGTCATTCCTTCTAATATCCTTGTCAGATTTTGTACTAAAGTTATAACAGCTCATAAAATTTTTTAAAAAGCATTTTCTCTTTTTCTATTCTCTGGTGGAGTTTGTGTGTAAAAAATATTTTGCTCAAAAATTATAAATGATAGATTCCAAGAAATACATGACTATTTAGTTCTTTTATTTCTTATTCTGTCAGTTTGGATAAGTTGTGTTTCAAGGAATTTGTTTCTTCTACTTTGTCCAGTTTATTGGTAGAAATTTGTTCATAAAGTTCTCTCAACATATGTTTTAGTATCTGTAGGAGCTATAGTAATGTTTCCTTCTCGTTCCTGCTGCTGGATATGGTGTCACCTCTTACTCTGTCTCTCCCATTTTTTAAACCTATCTTGCCAAAGAAATTAATTTTCTTAGTGTTTTTCTTCTTTTACTGCATGTATGCAGGTAGTAAATTGCATGAAAATACCTTTATTTCCCCCACTCCATGGAAATAAACAGTATGAGATAAGCATTTTTCCCAAATAATAAGATATATAGGTAGAAGCATTTTCTATCTATTTCTGTTCAAAAATTTTAATGACTTACTTGGATTATCTGGAAATTCCTGAACATAGTATCCAAAATTATCTACAAATGTAAATATAAACATATTCCAGTTTTGAGAACAATAAATTTGTGATTGGAGAGATAACAAAAACAGAAACTATCTTCAGAGAACTGTACTATTGATTATTCCCAAAGCAGACTGTAAAGAGTTAAGCCCACAATTGGCTTGTTTATAGACGTGAGTCTGGCTGAAGCCTACGTACTGAGATCAGAGTAACTCGCACCCAAATTCCATTCTCACAACTAAAACCTTCAGAGTAGAAGGACGATGTTCTAATTACAATCATATATTTTGTCTATTCTGTTCCTAATTTGAGACTGCTTTGTCTTACCCTTTCTGAGCCTTGTTTACATTAATTTCCATAAAAACCACACGTTGCCTATACCCAAATTGATTGCCAATAAAAGTCAGTGCCCTGGGACTGTCCAGGGCCTTTGTCGCTTGCATTGGCATTGGTCGTCCTGGTGCCCCACTTTCTCTCCTAGTTCTGTTTCTTAGTGTATTTTTTTCTCAGGCCTATGTTGCACACTGCGCAGGTGGGACCTAGAGACTTACTGCAGGAGTCTCTGGCAACTATGTGCATTGATGATAAAAATAACTGTAGGAACTAAAATTGGACAATGGTAAAGAGTAAATAAGTTTTCAAAATCCTACCGAGGGAAATAGAGTGGTAACATGTAAGCCTTGGTAAGTAATAAGTTTTTACTACTTTCTACTTATTAGTGACATAGTAAGAGTGAATTAGACGGCCTTTAACTCCAATGGTCCTTGTAGCTCCAATAGTTCATATTCCTGAAATAATTAACAAGCCATAGTATCCCTTAGATTTCTGTAAATTATATATTCCTTCCATGGACTACATCATAGACTGAATTGTGTTCTTCCAAAACATGACAGTAGTTGGAAATAGAGCCTCTAAAGAAGTAATTAATAAAAATGAGGTTGTCAAGCTGAGCCCCAACCCAATCTGACTGGTCTAATAAGATGAGATTATTATACACAGAGAGACACCAGGATGAGTGTGCAGCCAGGTACAGAAGTAGATGGGGGTCATCTGAAAGGCAAGAAAGGCCAACATGGTACACTGGCCTTGGACTTCCAGCTCTAGGACTGTGAGAAAATGAATTTCTGTTGTTTTAACCACCCAGTCTGTGATATTTCATTATAGGAGCCCTAGAAAACTAATATAAAGACCTCAGAATTAAAACCTTACTTTAATAGTGGTCTTAGCAGAGTAGCACAATAAAAACAAACATATCCAACTCCCAAGACAATAGGAAAGTAAGATAAGTCCTTAGTAAAGGTTTCATAAGAAGGCAGCAGAGGAAAAATTACATTCTACAACACACACACACACACACACACACACACACACACTTCCTCTAAAATGTCTCTTAATCCATTTCTCTCCCTAAAGTCTCACATCTCAAAGCAGTTACCTACCATTTCCTTTTTTTTCTCTCTCTTCCTCAAAATAAAGAGGAAAGCTCCTCTGAAGTCTCCTTTTTATAAGATATTTTATCTTTACTGAATATCTCTTTCTGAGGTATCCGAATTTCAGCTTGTCTGGACTTCTCCCAGTCCTCTGCCCAATAAAAACCTGCTAATGAATCCAAGCAGTCCTGAAGTCCTTTTTCCTTAAGAGCTGAAGAAGAATGGGGAACATTTAATATGTGTAAGTTCACAGCCTTAACATCACTCGCATTCCATTCAGGATAATTTAATATTGATTGGAAAGTTAAAAATTCATGAAATCGAGTTTGGAGGAATGATGATATAATTGTCAAAAAACAATCTTGTATTTTTAGTTTGTGTTTTAAAATTTGCTCTTTTATATTTACAAATTACTATTTAAACCAAAATACTGTAGTTGTTTTGATTTCATGAAAAAAGGCTTAAATATTTATCAACAATAAAAAACAATAAAACAATAAAGCAGAATTACATTTTGTAATCAAATTACTCAATGAAATAACTTGAGTAAGTTATCAGTTTACAAGGAAAACCCATGCTTTAATTTAGGAGATAATGGGAAGTTCCTGTAGTAAAAAATAGTGTTTTGAGGATC
Organism: Heterocephalus glaber; assembly: GCF_000247695.1. The sequence goes on from NW_004624796.1 coordinate 12,181,678, forward strand.
ACATTGAATTCCTATGCATCAATGGGAATGTTCATTGTTTTGAAACAGGAGGTCCATGATTCCAGCAAGGCACTATATTCTTTCCAGATGATAAAAAGGAAGAGAGGTACCAGCTAGTTGTCTGCCAAATGGAATACGAAATTCTAATATTAACAAGTAATTTTCCGATTAAAATATGATATCTCACATAGAAAAAAAAACAAAAGCATCCATTAGAGGGAAATCAGCAAGAATTCAAGCAGCTACTGCACATTCATTTAAGTTGTTAGGTTTTGCAGACATCCAAGGTTTTATTGTGGAGTCACGTTCACCTTTGCTGCCTGTCTGTGTAATGGACCATTTACTACCAATATAAGACAGTGGATTTACCATCTGGAAAAAGCACCTGTGAAATGGAGACTAACACAAACTTGGTAATGTGTGACACATGCCATGTTCAGATCAGGTTTGCCCAGATCAGTTGTTCATTGGTGAAATCACATATACCTTTTCAGCCTATGTATGTAATGATCCACGTTTGACCAGAAAGAGTGGCCCAGCATTTGAGAAGTGCATTGTGTCTCAGCATGGGAATCTGTGCACACTTCATCTGAGGTGTCATGCTGGTCATCTATGCATTTTGATGCTGTGATTCTCCTTCTCAGCCTATCTGCGCAATTTACCATTTACTGCCTTGGAATCATAGAGCAAACCTGTGCAGTGCAGACCACCACATCCTTGGACATGTGTCTGTACACTGCACTCAGCATATTATGTTTGCCTTATGTCACTGCTCATGTGCTGAATCACATTTCCCTTTTCAATAGATCAGTGCATTGGTCCCTTTTGTTGAATATAAAAGAGGTTCCTTGCTAAAGAGCATTTGTGAAATGCACACTATCTCAGAATGGGAAATGTTTCTGCACACTCCATTTGTAGAGGTAAATTTGCAAAATGTGCATGATTTTAATTCTGGAGTCACTTTCTCCTTTTCAGCATATCTGTATAATATGCTGTTTACTCCACATACTAGAGAGTGGCTTTGGAAAGGTGAAAGAACATTTATGTCAGGGAGATTACCACTGCCTGGGGCATGGGTCCTCACACTGCACCCAACATTCCAAGTTTGCCTCAGATCAGTGGTTTGTGAGGTGAGATCACACCTTTCCCCCATCTGTAGATGGGCCCATCACCTGAGCAGAAAGAGAATTTCTTAAAAATTGCTAAGGAGCTTTTGAGAAATGCAAGTGATCAGAGCATTGATAGTATCTCTACACACTCGATTCCATTCATGATGTTAATTTTGTCTGGTGCCCATGGTTTTCACTGGACTCATGCTCTCTTTTTCTTTCTATCTGTATAGTGTCCCATTTGCTGATGAGAGTTTCTTAGAAATTTCCAAACACCATCTGTGAATTCCATGCTCTGTCAGGGAGGAAGAGGCCTCTTCACTCTCAGTGCAAGGTATTCACATTCCTAGATACCATTGTTTGTTTGTCTGTTTGTTGTTTTGAGACAGGGTTTCTCTGATGTGCTCAGGGTGGCCTTGAACTCACTGTGTATCCCAGGCTGGCCTTGAGCTCCTGGCAACCCTCCTGCCTCAGCCTCCCAAGTGCTGGGATTACAGGTGTGCACTGTCACACCTGGGAGATATCATGATTTTGATGCTGAATCACATAATACTTTTCAGCCTATTTCTGTAATGCACCATCTACTTCTAATACAAGAGACTGGCATAGGAATGGAGAGAGAGCATTTGTGAAGTGCAGACTACCACAGCCCTCAACATGTGTGTGCACATCCCATTCCACAGAGTATGTTCAGCTCAGGTCAATGGTTTGGTAGCAGCAGCCTGTTCATATGATGGCCATTTGCTCACAAGACACAGCATTACTTAGAAATTGTTAAAGATCATTTGAGAAGAGTATAGGATCCCAGCATGGGAAATGTCTCTGCCCCCTCCCTCTGTGGTGTTATGATGACCAGAACTATACTGCTTCCAGGCAACAGTCATATTCTTCTTTTCAGCCTATCTGTATAATGGACCAATCACTACCAATTTAAAACCCTGGATTTGGAACAGGGAAAGAATATATCTATAATTCAGACTACCTCATGCTGGGACAGTCTCTAATTGCCTGTCAATGTATTAAGTTTGCCTCATACCAAAGTTTTAATCGCATTTTCTTTTGAATCTATCAGTATGTCAGTACAGTGGCAGAATACAAGAGTTTTTATGAGAAGTCAACAAATGGCTATTGTGAAACGCATACTATCTCTGCATGGGAAATGTCTCTCCACACTCCAATTAAGGTGTATATTCACCAGTTGTTTATGATGCTTTGCTGGAGGGACGATCTTCTTTTCAGGATAACTCTACATTGAACCACTTACTCCCAATAAGGAGAGTGGCTTTGAAATGGGGGAAGAGCATTTGTGAAATGTGAATGACCACAGTCTAGGACAGGTGTCTGCACACTGAGTGAACGTAGTAAGTTTGCCTCCTCTCAATGGTTTGGTTGCTGAAGTCACATTCACTTTTTCATTTTTTATGTAATAGCATTTTGGCTGATTAAGCAGTGTTTCTCAGAAATGCCCTTTGTCGAATTCATGTATCAGCATGGGAAATGTCTCTGCACATATCATTCAAGGGGTTGAGCTTGCCAGGGTCCATGGCTTTGATTCTAGTGTAACTTTTCAGGTTACCTATAAAGTGGACAATTTCTTGCCAATATAAGAGAGCTCCTTTAGAATTGGGATGGATCATTTGTGAAAATCAACCACATCCTGGGACATGTGTCTGCACAGGCCATTCACCATGCCAAATTTACTACTGGTCAATGGTTTCCTGAGTGAAGTCACATTGTCCTTTTGTACCTATCAGTGTAGTGGAACACTTGCTGCCCATGGAAGAGACTGGCTTTGGAAAGGGGAAAGAGCATTTAGGAAAGGCAGACTGCCATAGGCTGGGAGAGGGGTGCAAACGCTCCTTTCAGCCTACCAAGTATGCCCAAGAAAAGGTTTTCTTGGGAAGTCACATTCTCCTTCTGAGCCTACGTTTATAATGGACCTTTGGCTGATGAGAAATGTTCTCAGAAACTGTTTAATGTATGCTACTCTAATATGAGAAATGTCTCTGCGTACTCCCTTCCAAGCTTTCCATATTCCCATTGGTTCGATGCTGGAGTTACATTCTCCTTTTCAGTCTATCTGTAGGAGGGACCATTTACTGCCACTATGAAAGGTTGGGTCTGGCATTGGGAAAGAACATTCGTGAAACACAGTTGAGTACCATCCTCCAATGTGTGCCAGCAGAAACCACTCAACATGTCACATTTGCCACAGGTCAATGGTTTAGTTGGTGAAACCACAATCTCCTTTTAACTCTCTCTTTATAATGGATAACTAATATGAGAGACTGGGATGGAGAAAGAGAATTTGTGACAGGCGGACTACCATAGCCTGTGGCCAGTGTCTGTACACTCCATTAAATTAATTAAATTTGCCTCATGTTAATGGTTTGGATGCTGAAAATACATTTTCCTTTTTAACCAATCTATATAATGCTCCATTGGTTGACAGGGAAGAGAGTTTCTTAGAAATTACTAACCAGCATTTGTAAAATGCATGTTATGGCAGCATGGGAAATGTCTCTGCACTTTCCGTTTCAGGTGTTAAGTTTTCCAGATAGCTAAGGTTTCCAAGTTAGAGTTGGACTCTCTTCTCAACCTATCTTTATAGTCAACAATTTACTGCCAATATAAGAAAGTGTTGTTTGGACACTGAAAGAACATTTGTGAAAAGCAGACTACCACAGCCTGGGATATGTGCCTGCACATTCCATTCTATATATTAAGTTTGTCCCAGGCAAGTGGTTTAATTGCTGAAGTCACATTTTCCTTTTCAGGTATCTCTATAACAACCAACTGGCTAACAAGAGAATTCCTTAGAAATTTCCCTAATCTGATGGAAGTGTCTCTGCACAATCCATTGAAGGTGTTATGCTTGCTAGATGCTCCTGGTTTTGTTGCCTTTTTTTGCTGCAGCCTATCAAACATTTACTGTCCATATAAGAGAGTGGCTTTGGAACATCTCAAGGCATAGTTAAACTTCTACAAATCAATAAGTTTAATATGCCATACAAATAGTGCCAGTGATTAAGAAGTGATAACTTCAACATTTTTGTCATCATCAAGATAGAGGGATAAATTCTTCAACCTTTTTCTCCCTTCAACACTTGAGTCCATTTCACACATCCCTGTTTTCATCCTTGCCTGACAACTTCCAAATCATGGTGAAATTGTGTATGCTATTCCTGGCCTTCCATAGTACATAAACTTTCTTGTCCATTATATTTTTCTACAAATTATAGAAAATATTTCCCTATTCTTCCTTTGTTTCTGAATAGTTCAGAAGTAACCATGATGTCTTAATCTGTAACATCTTGTTTGTATTTCAGGCATAAGAAAGAGCAAAATTTTGGTGAATTAAAATGAAGAGAATTTCACTGAACCTGGAATAAGACTCTCCAAAGCAAAGATCCTCAGTGAACTAATCACCACGCTTACATATATTTTATATCACTACATCCTACATTAGGATCTGAGCTTGGATTTGGGTCTTTGCTTCACTCATATGCCCTTTAACATCCTTAACCACTCTTAAAAGGCATGATTCAGAGGAAGAAAATCAAGGACCAATCACAATCTTGAAATGTAAAAGACATAAGATCCAGGTAGATACATCTGGGGACCAAAGACCTAGGGATGTGGTCTCTGGAGGGATTCAACCAAAAGGGGACTATGAGGAATACCTATTCCTAGCACTACAGCCCTCCAGCTGAGCACAGCTTTCTTGTGCTTGGTCTCCACTGTTTTGCCTAATATTTCACCTGCCTTTCTTCTTTCTCTCTGGTGGTAACCTAAGGTTTGTGCTCTTTTCCACCATATGGAAGAAACTTCCTGTCCATAATGTCTTGTCTTGTCTTATCTTGTCTGTCAGCATCAAATCAAGATGGAACATAATTCCTTTGAGGATCTTCTCAGGAATCCTTAAGAGAAAGATCTTAGATTACAGTTTCTATTTTAAGGCATCTACTCTCTTGTCATTTGGTTGCTACCCTTCAATTAACACAGAGGGAAGCGATGGAGGCCAGATAACCTGGACAGATTGAAAGCTAAGCTACCTCAGCACTGCACTGAAACCAAAAATTAAATTTTCAATTCCTTGGTTCCCCCTCTGACAGCTCTGGCCACCTTTAAATTGGTTTCCATGGCACACAGATAGGGAAACTGGGATGGAGTAAGATTATGGAACCACCAGGCTACAAAGTCTCATCCTAGCACCTGAAGGATTCTGACCCAAAGAAAGTCAGCAAAATGTATAGCTTGAAGAAAGGAGAAAGAAAACATGGAGTAAGGGTCCCAATAAGGCAGCTACTATTGAGGTCCTGAGCCAGAAGCAATGCTTCCTGAGCTCCTGACCCTACAGTTGGGAGACAAAATTCCTAGGGTAACAATGGGATTGACCTTCTAGGGGATGCTCCATCATCCCTGGGGAAATGTTCTCCACGGAATGCACAGCCTCAGGGTCCCATCGAAGGTGTGACAGTGACACTTTTGAAATGCCATGAGCTATTGCTTCACCTTATGAAACTATTCTTTTCTCTATTGACAGGTGAGAAACAACCAGCTGATCCCTTGGGGTGTACTTCTCAAGTGCACACTCACTAACTGGGATAAGTTTGACCCCCAAACCTTAAAGAAAATAAAACTCATGTTATTTTGCAACACTACCTGGCTGCAATTCAAATTTCCAGGTGTCATTTTATGACCCATCAATGAGTCCCTTGGTTTTAACAACATCCTATTTTGGGACCTGCTTTGAAAATATCAAGGGAAATGGTCTGAGGTTCTCTATCTGCAGGCTTTTATGTTCCTCAAACAAAACTCGGGTCTCTCTTCTTATTGTAAAATAAACCTCTCTGCCGTAACCCTACAGCTATGCTTTCCACACCTAATGATTCTAGGAAAATTTCCAGCCTCACTGCCTCACCAAAAATTTCCCTTCCACTTTGTACCACCCTATCCAGATCCATGTCTTTCAATCTTATGTCCTTCTTCTAAATTCCTGGGTTCCCCTCTTGTCAGCTTAGTTTTGTCTTGGAGTAGATCAATCTTCCACATTACTCTGGCCAGTTAACCTGGACTGTCCTGCTTCAGGGCTCTAGACATATCCAGGATTTTTTTGAACAGGCTTTGACCCAAGACCTACAGGGTCTTGAGTTTAGGGGTAGAAGGCTATTCCAGTATGTGGATGGCCTTCTCATTTGTTCTCTCACTCCAGAATCAGCTCTCTTCCATACTTTCCAAACCCCCATGCTCTGGCAGGTCAAGAATAACATGTCCAATCCAAGGTTCAAGTAGACAGCTAAATGGTTCAATACTAGGCTTAATCCTAAAGACACCCAAATTCCTCCTCCGACCATCAAAAGATAGCTCTGTGCATTCCTGGTGACCACAGGATAGTGTCACCTTCAGATCCCCAACTATAGATGCACAGTTCAACCTGTTTAACAAAGCCTAAAGAAAGCCAAGTGTAGAGGGTGCTTCTCTAGGAATCTCTATAACTAAGGGATTTTAACTCCTTGAACAACTACTGACTCAAGTTCCAGCCCTGGGGATCCCTAGCTCCAGCCATGATTTTTCAGTTTGTTCATCACAGGGAGCAAGAAATGGCAGTGGAAGTCTTGACTCAGTTTGGAACAAAAAACTCCCTGCTTATAGCATACCTTAATAAAGACCTGGGCCAGACGGCTAATGGACCAAATGGCCAATTTGCTTTCAAGCTGTTATAGCTATTGGCCTCCTGACAAAGGAGGCTCTCAGGTTAACGATGGCCAGGCAATAGAGAGTTACACTTCCCATCAATTACACCAATCCTAGGATAAAAAGGCCAATGTTGGCTACTCACCATCAGGTTCTAACATATCAGGTACTTCTCACAGAAAACAACAATCTAAGACTTAAAATCTGTTCAACTCTAAATCCTGCCACCATCCTCCCACCCCTGAAGGATCCTGGTCCCACTCTCTCATGTGCATTAGACATAGAGCTTACTCGTGAACACAGCAGAGCTCTTAGACCAGTCTCTTACTAACTCAGAAGAAATATGATATACTGACAGAAGTAGCTTTTTTGAAAATGGGACCAGGAAAGAAAGATGTCCCTTCATGTTTCAGACTCAGACTATTGAAGTTAAAGCCCTTCCCCCTGGCACCTTGGCACAGCTCACTGAACTTGCTACACTAAGCAGAGCTTTACAGCTAGCCAAGGACAAGCAATTTAACATCCATACAGATAGTAATTATGCTTTCCTGGTACTGCACGCCCATGAGGCTGTATGGGAAGAGAATATCTAATTGCCAAAGGTTCTATCAAATACAGGGATCAAATTCTCCAATTACTTCGGACAGTAAGTCTCTCCAAACAGACTGGAGATATCAAAAGGGAGCTGGTGAGGTCACCAGAGATAATCAGTTGGCAGATCAAGTTGCCAAACAGGTAGCCAAAAAAATCTTCTTCCTAAGGGCCTTGATTCCCCAGTTGCTCACTTCCCTGCCACCTCCATCATACTCCTGAGAGGAAAGAGCAGGCACCTGACCAGGGATATCAATGTAAGCCAGGGAGCTGTCCAACACTTGACCATCTCCTTCTCTTGACTAGGTCTATCCAATGGAAAAAGTCAAAGCTTTAATGACACTTGCCACTCTGGACAGGATGCTCTAACCAGTTAAGCCAATGCCTACTATGCAACCATGACAACCCCCAAGAAGTAAAATCCCTGATCTAGTGCCTCCCATCCAAAGGTGGAAGACATAGCTCCTTGCTGAGGCTATGAGTATCACCTGGTTGAAAGAGTCAGTCAAACTTTAAAGAGCCTCACTAAGCTGTGTTAAGAGACCTCCAAACACTGGTTAGACTTGCTTCCAATTGCCTTTGGAGAATACAAACCTGTCCTCACTACACTGTAAATCTTAGTGCCTTTGAGACATTATGTGACCATTAATCATGGTGTGTCAACTTGAAGAGATTAAGGGACACCTGGTAGACTACTGGAGCCTGGCTCTGGGTGTATCAGTGGATGTCTGATCTGTAGATCAGCAAACTGAGGGGAGAAGACCCTACCTGGATGTGTGAGGCACCAATCAATAGGGTTGTAGCCTCCATGGGATGAGAGAGGAAAGGACACAGAAAGGTCTCTGTTTTGGAAGAGCTTCAGTCTTTACAGTGGTCTCCAATTTCTTCAGCCTTCCGGTGCAGACTCACTCCAGCGAATTACAGTGGGTCATCAGATCTCTCACACTAGGCTGGTGCTACATTCTTGATTTGTCTTCTTCTGTGGTTTTCATCTCCTTGGGGTGAACAGTTACTCGACTCTCTGGCTCTCCAGTGCACAGATGGCCATTGTGGACTCTTGGGCCTCTGTCTTGTAAGTCTGCCTAGTAAATCTCCTTGCATGATGATGCACATGTTCCCTATAGACTCTGCTCCCCTAAAGAACCCTGCTGATATGTGTTACACAGAAGGCCTTTCTTAGAAACAGATCTAGCCTTACACTCAGAGTTGTTAGTGTTCAAATAATAACTAACCTCTCTAAGGAAAGTGCAGCAATGTATACAGCAGTATGACTACCAACTCCTACCAATTCCCCAGGGTCCCAAACCAGATGCTGTCATTCATCCAGGGGACAGATTACTAAAACCTGGAGGAGTGGATTCTTACCCCTTAACAGAAAAGGCTCCAAACTGCCTTGTTCATTCTTCAGTGGTTCTTTGTGTTCATTTAGCATCATGCCTTGGAGACTCTTCCATATCATTGTGGACATCAGCAGTTCCTTTCTTCTGCTGATGTAACTACTCCAATATTCCATAAATGATTCTCATTTTGACAAGCCCACTCTGGTTCTGGTTCATTTTGATGCAACTTCATACTTTCCTATGACCATTGACTTGATTTCTGGTAAAGAAGATGTCCTAGTGTCCTCGTTATGTGTGTGGGTTCTGCATTAAGGCAAATTTGTATACCATAACTTAACCTTTTAAACATACATAATTAGTGGATTTTTTTCCAGTGGCATTTTTTACATTCACAGTGTTGTGCAACCACCACTTCTGTCCAGTTCCCAAATATTTTCATCATCCAAAAGGGAAAACTTGTACTCTTTGAACAATAACTTAATTCCCCACTTTCCCTAGTTCCTGGGTACTTTCTATTCTAATTTCTGCCCCTGTAACTTTGTTTTTTCTAGATATTTTATATAATTCAAATCATACAGCATAGTACCTTTTGTGATTGGCTTAGTTTACTTAGCTTAGTGTTTTTGAAGTTCATACATGTTATACTGAACATCAGTACACCATTCTTTTTATGACTGAATACTATTGCATTGTATGAATATACTTCATGTTCTTTACTCATTCATCTATTAATGTATACATGGGTTGTTTCTGCCTTTAGGCTATTGTAAACAATTCTTCAAGCCAGGTATAGTGGTACCTGCCTGTAGTCTCAGATATTCAGGAGGGTGAGGCAAGAGGATCATTTGAGCCCAGGAGTTTGAGGTCAACCTAAACTGTGCTGACCCTATTTCCCCAAAATTAAATTAAATTAAATATGAATATTGTTATACAAGAATCTCTTTGAGTTCCTGTTTTCAGCTCTTTGGGGGAATACACTTAGGAGTAGAACTGCTGTATCATATGGTAATTCTAGTTTAACCTGTTGAGGAACTAGCAGGTTGTTTGCCACAGTAGATACAACATTTTACATTGCCACCAGCAATACACGATTTCTCCACATCCTCATCAATTTTTTTGGATAATTGTTATCACAATATGTGTAACATGATATTTCATTGTATATTTGATTTGTTTTCTTAATGCCTAGTTACATTGAGCAGCATTTGCTTGTTAATCATTTGTATATCTACCTGCTTTTGTGAAATATGTACGCAAATCTTCGTATTTTTCAACTGTTTTGTCATCCCTTGTTGAGTTATAAGAGCTCTTTACAAAATCTGAATGTTAAACATTATCAGATTTGCAAATATTTTTCCATTTATATGGGTTATATTTTGATTTTTTTGATAGTGCCCTTTTAAGCACAAAAGGTTTTAATTTTGATGAAGCCCAATTTACCTATTTAGTCTTTGGTTAAGTAGAATACTGGAATAACATTTAAGAAAGCCTTGCCTAGTCCAAAGTAATGAAGATTTAAACCTATGTTTCCTTCTAAGACTTTTATACTTCAGAAGACTCATTGTAAGACAGTTCTAGTCTGACTTTGGGTCTACTTTTCATGTTTATATATGGTGTGAGGTAGGAGTTGGCTGTACTCTTTTGTATGTGGAGATACAGTAAGTCTCTGACTTATGAACTAGTTCCATTCTGGGAGGACATTCGCAATTCAGATTCATTGGTAATGTGAGTCTTATACACCCTTGACACTTCTGGACAGCCTGGGCTCTGACTGAGAACTGTACCTATGTATACTATCTCACTGTACAGTAATCACACAGCAGCACAACTGTGACAATGTCTAGCAAACACATGAGCTACTTTTGTGATTTGTTCCCATCTACAAATGTTCCTAATGCAAGGTCTGTTGTTGTCTGTGAAAGTTCGCAACTCACATGTTCGTTAAGTTGGGGACTTACTGTATAGTTGTCCAGGAACCATGGGCTAAAGAGACTATTCCTTCCTTGCTGAATGATGTTGGAGATCTAGTAAAAAAATAAGCTGCCTATATATTTATGAATTTATTTATGGACTCACAATTCTACCCCATTAGTCTTATATGCTAGTACCAAAAGTTTTGATTATTGTAGATTTGTAGCAAGTTTTGAAACAGGAAGTGTGAGTCTTCCAGCTTTGTTTTATTTTTTTGGCTATTCAGAAAACCTTGCAACTCCAGGTGATTTCAAAAACATCTTCTCCATAACGACATAAAACCAGTGGAGTTTAGATAGGCATCACACTGAATCTGTTGTAGCAGTTGGAGGGCTGGGATGGAGAAGAAATCCAAGTAGATCTGTGTGAGGTCCCTGTTCTTGGCAGGGTGGGGAGACTCAGAGGAAGACAAGGAAATGATGAGAGTTAATCCATATCAAACACCTATTATGTGTCAGAAGCTCTACCAGACACTGTACCAGAAATACAACCTCTCAACATCCCAGTTTATTCTTCTGGAAAGTGAGGCTCTCATGAGGAATAGATGAGATTTTTTTTCAACTCATCTAGCCATCATTTCTTGAGATACTGCTCTAGGAAAGCAGTAGTAAATGACATAGGTCCTTATTTTCTGGAGCTGACAGTGCAGCACACAAAGAAGACAAAACTAAATCAAGAAATAAAAAATATAAAAGAATATAAAATTAGGGGCAGTGATAAATCTAGGAAGATAAAGTCAGGCAGGAGGTGATCCAGAGAGTGCCAAGAAGAGGCAAAGGACTCAGGGGCCTCCTTTCTGGAGGTAGTGTTATGGAAGGTGACACTCTGTTGGAATGAAGGAAGGAATGACCCACAAAGCTGTCTAAGAAGAGTGGTACAGGGAGTGAAGAAGTAGAAAGGGTCCATCCGAGAAAGAGCCTGGCACATAATAGGTGCTCAAGAACCTGTGCACCCACCATAATTCAGAAAGAGGGGCTGTTTCCCTCCTTCACTAAATGGAAGGTTTCTAGATTCCTGTTGCTTCTCAACTGGAGCATGAGGTCTGCAGGCCCCACTTCTTGTCCCACCTGCTCATATCCTGGAAGATAGGCTCTGGTGAAGATGGCAACTCTTTGGCAGGAGGAGGAGGAAGTGGAGCTTCCATCCCAGAGGCTATGCAACACAGTGGGAGCTTGGCACAAGGCGGGAGGCTCCTGAGCCAAGGCTCCTGCCAGCCATAGGCCATGGGACGCTGGAAAGCCAGAGTAATGGGGCCACCTGCCCTGTGAAGACCTATAAGGGATGGCACCACCTGCGGCTATCTTGGATGGCTTCTGCATCTGCAGCGTGAAGCCCACAGCCCTTTGTAAGACACCAGAGGTGTCTGCATTTTCTTCCCAGTGTTGTCTCTTCTCACCTACTCTCTGCCAGCTGATCAGTTGAGGTCCTGTGAGAATGACCACGAGGTTGCAGCCAGGAGCCCTCCTCCCGGGGTTCATGGAGAGGGAACACAGCAGCCTGCAGGCAAAGGTGACACCCAGCATGGCTGCTGTGTCAGGTGGAGCCTCCTGGTGGTGAGGTCTGCAGGGCCCTGCAGGAGGAGGCAAGATGAACCCGAGTTCTTCCCACATGTCTCCTCTTCAGAGAGCCCTTCTCTGCTCATGTTCCCGAGGTTCCCTGCCAAGCTACCATCTGTCACAGCTCCCTATATAATTTCTGCTGAGTTCTGTACCCTGATAAAATATTCTTTCTTTCTTCCATTCATTCAACAGCAGCAATGTGCTCAGCACAGGGCTCCCAGCAGCTACAAAAACTTTAGTTATAAAGGTTGTCTGTGCTGCTGATGTCTTTCTTTATGCATTAAAAAAAGAAAATGAAAGGACTAAATACCGATGGGAAAGCTACAGCCCTACTCAGGGACACATCAGCAAAACCCACTTGAAATAGGCCTGTCCTTACTCAATCGGAGGTGCCACCAAGTGGAGGCTGTGGCCTCTCCCTGAATGAAATTTCACAAATGCACAGCTAATGCGTGCTGTGGCTCAGGACGCATCCTAAGCACTTTGTCCGTAGCACCTCAGACCACGTAACAGACAAAGGAGAGAGAAATCATTACCATCCTCAGATCACAGATAAACTAAGACAAAAAGAGGTGTAAGTAACTTTCGTGAGATCAAGAGATCACGAATGGTGGAGCCAGGACTTGCTTCCTTGAGAGCCCTCAGCATGTCATGGCTAGCACATCAGTAATATTGCAGCACCGAGGATTTAAACTACCTTTCCTTCCTTCTATCGCCAGCAGGTGGCGCCAATAATCTGCCCAGCTGTGCACCTGCTCCAGGAAGGTTTGGTCTAGATGAAAGGAGAACCCACACCTGCTCAGGAGGGAGTTTCCCTCCGGGATCCAAGCAAGGGGAGCAGATGGGGAGAGAGATGCCGGATGAGCCCGGTTCTGCCAAAAAAAAATAACTTCTGCAATGAGTTCACTGAGCTTCTGGGTCATACAAAAATCAGATAGTTTTCCTTTGGGGGCTGCCTCAAGTCGCCAAGTTTTAAATGACCTGGAGATTAATAGCCCTAGAGAAAATCCAACAACTTCAAATAAGCATATAGACAACTATTCGGGATCTCGAAACTAACAAGTGGGGAGCTGGGGCCTAACCCAGGCTCAGCAGACCACACAATGAATGGGCTTTCTAGCAAGCCACGTCCTTGTTGGAGAAAACCCCATGCACGTGCTGGGGTGGAGTGGAGGTGACGGGGTCTTCCTCACCAGGAGGTCCCATTCTTTTTTTAAAACTTATTTATTTTTTAATTTTTTAATTTATATATTAATTGGTACATTTTAGGTATAC
>NW_004624796.1:12196532-12208388 GCF_000247695.1 Heterocephalus glaber
CTCTTTTGTCAAAGATGAGGTGGCTGAGTATGTCTAGAGTTGTTTCTGCATCTTCTAATCTATTCTACTGATCCTCAGGTCTGTTTCTTTGCTAGTACCATGCTGATTTTATCACAGTAGCTTTGTAGTATAGTTTCAAGTTGGGGATTGGGATATCCACTACCTTGTCTTTATTGCCTAGAATTGTTTTTACTATTCTAGGTCTCTTCTGTTTCCAAATAAATTTTTGGATAGTTTTCTCTAGGTCTATATCTCTCACCATGCACTAAACCAAAATCAAAATGGATTAAAGATCTAAATATTAAAACAGAAACAATAAACCAGCTGGAAGAGAGGTTAGGTAGAACTCTTGAAGACATTAGCATACAAAAAGATTTCATGAACGAAACTTCAGTTGCATGTGAACTAGCACACAGAATCAACAAATGGGATCTCTTCTTATTAAAAAACTTCTGCATAACAAGAGAAACCAGCAAGAGTGTGAAGCAACAATCCACAATGTGGGAAAAATTTTTTACCACCTGTTACCCAGACAGAGGTCTACTATCTAGATTATATAAAGAATTTTAAAAAATCAGACCTCCCAATTTAAAAAATCAAATAAAAAAATTGGCATCTGAAATGAACAAACATTTCCAGACAAAGAAATAGAAATAGCAAATAAACATATGAACAAATGTTCAACATCACTGGTCATTCAAGAGACACAAATGAAAACAACACTGAGATTCCACCTCACTGCAGAAAGAATGGCAGCATGGCTATCATGAAATCAACCAAAAATAAATGCTGGTGGGGCTTTGGGGAAAAAGCAACACTTCTCCATTGCTGGTGGGAGTGTAGACTGGTGCGACCAGTATGGAAATCAGTATGGAGATACCTCAAAGAACTAGGACTAGAGGTTCCATTTGACTCAGATATTCCCTTGCTGGATATCTTCCCAAAAGAATTAGAAGAATCATTCTACATAACACAGTAATATATGTGCATCCATGTTCCTAGCAGCACAGTTTGTAATAACCTAAAGTTGGAAACAGCCCAATTGTCCATCAACTGGATACTGGATAAAGAAGATGTGGTTTTTGGTTTTTTAATAAAATGGAGTACTACTCAGCCATAAAGAACTAGAAATTAGAGACATTTATGGCTAAATGTATGCACCTTGAGGCCATACTCTTACATGAAGTAAATAGGATAGATATATGTAAATACTGAATAGTTTCACTGGTGTGAGAAACTGAAAGTGTAAATAAGGATCAAAATGTATAATAGATAATGGGAAATGGGAAGAAAAGGTCCGTACTGGAAGGGGAAGCAGGAAGGTTAGGGGAAAGTAAAGAAGGGAATGTAATTGACATGAAAAAATTAAAAAATGGAAACAAATTCTTTGTAAATAGAGAGGGATGGAGGGGTTGAAGGGAGTGCAGGGGAATGGGGAAAAATAAGAATCAAAATATATTATGTAAAGGTACAAAATCTCCAATGTGGAATGTCATTATATTGTATACATTAAATGTACCAATAAAATTAATTTTTTAAAAAGGCTTATAGATTTTTCAAAGGATTGGATATACCTTGTCACCTCATTTTATAATTTGCTGGTATCGTTAAATTATGCCTAGAGAATAAATATCACAACAATTTTACTTCATAAAATTTTTGAAGAATTTTCCAATTTTGTGTGTACATAACCAATGGCTAAGTAATATCTTCTACACACATGTTCTGTGCATATTCATTATACATTATACACATGACATTCAATTATTAGTCATTAAAATGTTTAACCAGGATTTATGTTTTTATATTTCTAGCATTGATTTTTTATTTTATTTTTGATTTTTATTTTATTTTTTATTTTCAATTAAGTTCATTTGTACAATTTAGATATACATAATGATCATATTAATCATATGGAATTTGTACCTGTACATGATATATGTTAATTCTTTTTTATTTCCCATTCCCTTCACTTCCCTCCAACCCTTTTTCCCCTCCTTATTTACAAAAGCTTTGTTTCTATTGTACCTTTCTTTTCTCATTTTTTCCTTTTTCTCTTTCTTCCTCCCCCCCCCACGTCTACTGCCTATTCCCAACTTTTAATTCCTAATTGACACTATCTATTATACATTTTGATCCTTTTTTACACTTTCAGTTTCTCACACCTGAGAAACAATGCAATATTTACTACTGGGTGTCTGATTTATTTCACTTAAGAGTGTGGTCTTTATGTGCATTCATTTAGCTATAAATGTCTCAATTTTATCCTTATTTATGGCTAAAAAATCACATCTTCTTTATCCATTCATCTGTTTATGGGCATTTGGGTTGTTTTCAAGACTTAGCTGTTACAAACTGTGCCACTATAAAGATGGCACTATAAAGATGGGTGTGCGTATATTGCTGTGATATGATGCTTTTAATTCTTTCAGGAAGATAACAAGAAGGAGAATATCTGGATCAAAAGGAACCTTTAGTTTCAGTTTATTGAGAAATCTCCACACTGATTTCCGCAATGGTTGTACCAGTCTACACTCTCACCAATAGTGGATAAGAGTTTCTTTTTCCCTCCAGCCCCACCAGCATTTGTTATTGGCTGATTTCTTGATAACAGCCATTCTTTCTGGGGTGAGATGGAATCTTAGGGTTGTTTTAAATTGCATCTCTTGAGTTACCAGTGATGTTGAACATTTTTTCATATATTTATTTGCCATTTGTACTTCATCTGAGAAGTGTGTATTCATTTCAGATGCCCATTTTTGGATTGGATCTGATATTTTTTATTCATATATATATATCATTCCTTTGTCTGAGGAACAGCTGGAAAACCTTTTCTCATTCTATGGGTTGTATCTTCACTCTATGACTTATTTTGCTGTGCAAATGCTTTTTTTTCCATTAAGTTAATTGGTACATTTTAGGTATACAATACAATTAGAATTATCATTGGGATCTTGTAGTTTTACATGATGTATCTTGGTTCTTATTTTTTCCCCATTCCCCTGCCCTCCCTTCAGCCCCTCCACCCTTCCCTTTTTACAAAAACTTTGTTCCCATTTTTTCCTTTTCTCCTATTTTTTCTTTTCCCTTCTTTTCTTTCCACTACCCCTCCCACTTCCCTTACTCCTTTAGATCTTTTCTTCCTAATTCACAATATCAATTATACATTTTGATCCTTATTTACACTTATAGTTACTCACACCAGAGAAACTATTTGATATTTACACATGTGTGTAAATGCGGCCTCAATGTGCATCCACTTAACAATAAATGTCTCTAGTTTCTCATTCTTTATGGCTGAGTAGTATTCCATTTCATAAAAAAAAAAACACATCTTCTTTATCCAGTTTCCAGGTGATGGACAATTGGGCTGTTTCCAAGTTTTAGCTATTACAAACTGCTGGTATAAACATGGGTGAGCATATATCACTGTGGTATGACTCTTTTAATTCTTTTGGGAAGATACCCAGCAGAGGGATAGCTGGGTCAAATGGGACTTCAAATCCTAGTTGTTTGAGGTATCGCCATACTGATTTCCACAGTGGTTGCACCAGTCTGCACTTCCACCCACAATGGAGAAGGGTTCCTTTCTCTCCACACCCCGGACAGCATTTGTTATTGGTTGATTTCTTGATGGTAACCATTCTTTCTGGAGTGAGGTGGAATCAGTGTTGTTTTCATCTGCATGTCTCTAGTGATGTTGAACATTTTTTCATATGTTTATTTGCTGCTTTTACTTCTTTGTCTGAGAAATGTCTGTACATTTCAGATGCCCATTTTTGAATTGGATCTTTATGTTTGGGGGTGTGACTTTTTTCAGTTCTTTATATATTCTAGATAGTAGACCTTTGTCTGAGGAACAGCTGGTAAATATTTTTTCCCACATTGTAGGTGTCTCTTAGCTCTGTTGGTGGTTTCCCTTGCAGTATGGAAGCTTTTTAATAAGACTAGATCCCAGTTGTTGATTTTTTCTGCTACTTCCTCAGCTACTGAGTATTTGTTCATAAAATTTTTTCCTATGCCAATGTCTTCAGGCATTGTACCTAATTTATCTTTCAGCAAGTTTACTGTTTCTGTTTAAATATTTAGATCTTTAATCCACTTAGATTTTAGTTTAGTGGTTGGTGAAAGATAGGGGTCTAGTTTTAATCTTTGGCAGGTTGAAATCCAGTTTTTCCAACACCATTTATTAAAAAGGCTATCTTTCCTCCAGTGAGGATGATGGGCTCCTTTGTCAAAGATGAGGTAGCTGAGTATGTCTGGAGTTGTTTCTGTATCTTCTAGCCTATTTTGCTGATCCTGGTGTCTGTTTCTTTGCCAGTACCATGCTGTTTTATCACAGTAGCTTTGTAGTTTAGTATCAAGTTGGGGATTGTGATACCCACTGCCATGTCCCTTTTACCTAGATTTGCTTTTGCTATTCTAGGTCTCTTCTGGTACCAAATTAATTTTTGGATTGTTTTCTCTAGTTCTGTGACATATACTGTTGGGATTTCAATCAGGATTGCATTGAACCTGTATAGCACTTTTGCAAGTATGGCCATTTTCACTGTATTGGTTCTTCCTACCCAGGAACAAGGGATGTCTTTCCATTTTCTTGTATCCTCTTCAATCTCTTTTTTCAGAGTGCTGTAGTTCTCAATGTAGAGGTCTTTTGCTTCCTTTGTTAGGTGCGTTCCTAGATATTTCATTTTTTTGGATGCTATTGTGAAAGCGATTGTTTCCCTAATTTCTCTCTCAGTGAGTCTGTTATTTGTGTACAAGAAGGCTATTAAATTTTTAGTGTTTACCTTGTATCCAGCTACTCTACTGAATCTTTCAATTAAGTCTAGAAGTCTTTTGGCAGAGTTTTTTGGGTCTTCAATGTAGAGTATCATATTGTCAGCAAATAATGACAGTTTAAATTCTTCCTTTCCTATCTTTATTCCTTTTATTTCTTTCTCTTGCCTAATTGCTGTGGCTAATGTTTCCAAACCTATGTTGAACAAGAGTGGTGATAGTGGACATCCTTGTCTTGTTCCTAATTTTAGTATGACGATGTTCAGTTTTTTACCATTTAGTATAATGTTGGCTGTTGGTTTTTCATAGATAGCCTTTATCAAGTTGAGACAAAGACCGTCTATTTCAATTTTCTGCAGGGTTTTTTTATTATCATGAATGGGTTTTGAATTTTATTGAAGGCTTTTTCTGCATCTATTGAGATGATCATATAGTTTTCGTCCTTGACTCTGTTAATATAGTGTATTACATTTATTAATTTAAGTATGTTGAACCACCCTTCCATTCCTGGGATAAATCCAACTTGATCAGGGGGTATGATTTCTTGATGACCCTCTGTATTCGGTTTGCCAGTATCTTATTGAGGACTTTTGCATCTATGTTCATTAGGGAGATTGGCTTGCCATTCTCTTTTTTGGTTGGATCTTTCACTGGTTTTGGAATCAAAGTAACTTGCTTCCAGGAATGAATTTGGGAGTATTGCTTCCCTTTCAATTTCATTGAAAAGTTTAAAGAGTAGTGACAATAGTTCTTCTCTAAATGTCTTGTAGAATTCAGCAGTGAACTCATCAAGACCTGGGCTTTTCTTTGTTGGTAAAGTTTTAATTACATTTTCAATTTCACTCATTGTAATTGGGGTGCTTAGAATTTCAATATCTTCTTCATTCAACTTTGGTAATTCATATGTATCTAGAAATCTGTCCATTCCTTCTGTGTTTTCCACTTTATTAGAGTACACATTCTCAAAGTAGGTATTGATGATGCTCTGGATTTCTGCTGGATCTGTTGTGACTTCACCTTTTTCATTCCTAATTGCATGGATTTGAGCCTTTTCTTTCCTTTTTTGATAAACTTGGATAAGGGCTTATCAATTTTATTTATTCTTTTGAAAAGCCAACTCTTCAATTCATTGATTTTTTGTATCATTCTCTTAGTCTCCATTGCATTGATTTCTGCTCTGATCTTTATAATTTCCTCCCTTGTATGTGCTTTGGGTTTATCCTCTTTTTCTAGGAGCTTAAGATTCAGCATTAGGTTGTTTATTTGAGCTTGCTCTGTTTTCTTAGTGTGGGCATTCACTGCTGTGAATTTCCCTTGTATAACTGCTTTCATTGTGCCCTATAGATTCCTGTATGTTGTATTGGCATTATCATTAAATTGCAAAAACTGTCTAATTTTTTGTTTAATTTCCTCTGTGACCCATTGCTTGCTCAGGAAAGTGTTATTCAATTTCCATTTGTTTGTGAAGTTTTTGCAGTTTCTTATGCTATTGATCTCCAGTTTAATTGCACTATGGTCTGATAATACATATGGGATAACTTCTATTCCTTTGCATGTACTTAAACATGTTCTGTGCACTAGAATATGGTCTATTTTGGAGAATGACCCATGTGCAGCTGAAAAGAATCTATATTCTGATTTTGTGGGGAGGAATACTCTGTGGACATCTTTTAAGTCCATTTGTTCAAAAGCTTGGTTCAGTTTTAGTATTTCATTGTTGATTTTTTGTCTAGATGATCTGTCTATTTGTAACAGTGGGGTATTGAGGTCCCCCAGTACAATAGTATTAGTGCTTATTTGGTTTTTCATGTCCCTTAATATTTGTTTTGTATAGTTGGGGCTATTAGTATTTGGTGCATATATATACATGATTGTCATCTCTTCCTCTTGGATTGTTCCATTTACAAGGATGTAGGGACCTTTTTTGTCTCTCTTAATTAGTTTTGGTTTGAAATTGACTTTGTCTATAAATAAGATAGCTACCCCTGCATTTTTTTCCAGATTCCTGTTGCATGGAAAACAGTTTTCCATCCTTTTACTTTCAGTCTATGAGTTTCTTTTTGAAATAGGTGCATTTCTTGCAAACAGCATATTGTTGGATTTTGCTTCTTAATCCATTCTTTCAGTTTGTTTCTTTTGATTGGTGAGTTGAGGCCATTAACATTGATGGTTATAACTAATATGTATTGACTTATCATTGCCATGTTATTTTCCTGTTTTTGGCTCTATTTATTTTTCCCCCCTCTCCTTTTAATTCCTTGCATTGCCTGTTGGATTTGCTCTGTTGGGCCTCATGGAGTTGTGACCTTCATTATCTTTCTCTAGGATATTTTTTATTATTGTTTGGAGTGCTGGTTTGGTATTCATGAAGTTTCTCAGGTATTCTTTGTCATGGAAGTATCTTATTTCCCCATCAACTTTGAATGATAGTTTTGCAGGATACATCAGTCTGGGTTGGAGGTTGTTTTCTTTTAGGTCTTGAAATACCTCACTCCAGGCTTTTCTTAATTTGAGGGTTTGTGTTGAAATTTCTGCTGTGATTCTGATGGGCTTTACTTTGCATTTGATTTGTTTCTCTTCTCTAACTGCTTATAGCATTTTCTTCTTCTGTTGGGTTTCTCGGATCTTGATTATTATATGCCTAGTTGTAGATACTTTTTGATCAAGGGTAGTTGGTGTCCTATATGCCTCACTTATCTGTATGTCAAATTCTTTTTCTCTGTTTGGGAAATTTTCTGTCATTAATTCTGTGAACAGGATTTTATGTCATTTGTACTTTCTTCTGCTTTCTTGTGGTCTCCTATCAGTCTTACATTGTTCTTCTTTGCATCATCTAGGAGCTGTTGGATTGATTTCTCATGGTCCCTTACTACTATTAAGAGATCTCTCTTTTCATGGTTACTGACCACCATCCTGTCTTCTATATCTGATATTCTGTCTTCAGATTGGCTCAGTCTGCTGTGTATGCTTTCAATAGAGTTTTTAATCTCCTGGATATCTGTTTGAATCTGTTTCATGGATTCCATTTCTTTCCTATATTGTGTATTCATGATTTCCACATTTTTTCCTATGCAGGGCATTCATGGCTTCCATCATTGTCCTGAACTCATTAAAAGTTTTTTGTATCTGTTTCCGTTCTAGAGTCTGTAATCATGTCTTTCATTCTGCTCACCATCTCTGTGGTTAATTTTTCTTTTTTGATTTTTCTAGGGCCTCATTCTTCTTTGTTGTTACTTCCTGTGCTATCAGTTCAGGGTGTCCAGGTGTTTGATTTTCAGATTTTTCCACCTTGTTTCCCCCAGAGTTTGCCTTTGGTGAGCTGGAAGTCTGGGATTGAGCCTTGCTTAAATGCCTTCTCATTTCTATTTTTGTTGTTGGTACTGTCCTTGGGTTAGTTCCTGGGTTGATACTTCAATATTGGTTATTGTAGGTATATTTGTTGCTTGTATTTAGAACCCTTATGGAATGTTTGCTTCTCAGAGGTGTCTTCCAGATATATCTGGTATGAATGTTTTAAGTCTCTAATGACTCTGGGACAATATCATTTTTATTATAGCAGATGGATAACTGATTAGATCAAGTGATCTAATCAAATGATACAATCAGCAATAACAATAATATAAAGTACAGCTTAGAAAATAACAATTTGTGGTAGTTATTAATCTATCACCTTTAACCATATGAATTAAATCAAAATCAAGGACCAACCCAAAATATGTTTATAGTGAATAGACTCTTCACTATAGCAACTTTACCCTTTGGGATGGGGACTTAGAAGGAGTTGAGGAGGGAGGGATAGAGAGGTAGAAGGAAAAGGAAAGGGTAGACGTGAGGCCAGAGGACACCGGAAGATCATGCAAACTCTAGGAAACTGTTGAAGACAAGAGGAAAAGACAGAATGAAAGAACAATGACAAGAACAGAATAATCAATCGGCAATAGGGAAGCTAGAAATTGTATTCACTTTCCTTTGAAACAAATGACAATTGAGAGAAGGAAAAAGTGAGAAGAAAAGAAAAAGAAGGAAGAAATCAGAATTAGGGCAGGAACAAGAACAAAAAGGGAGATGAACAATGTGAGAGAGTGAGTGAGAGAAAGAAAGAAAAGAAAAAAGTAAAAGAAGAAAATAAAATTTGAAGAGTAGAAAAAACAAATAAAAATTAAAAATTAAAAACGAGAGAAAAAATTTTGAAAAAAAAAATGAAGGGCCTCCTTCAGGGTATGTCTCTTCTGTCACAATAGACAACATAGGATGTATTGTGCAGATGTAAGTCAATGAGTCTCAGCAAGCCTATAAGATTTGCAGACTCATGAGATTCAGGTTTTCTGGCTGTAAGGCCCAAGCTGAGCTCCCTGACCTCCTGCAGTGTTGAAATCTGCAAGGTTCTACTGCAGGTTCCAGCTGCCCTTTCCCTGAAGATAGCCCAGGTTCAGATGGGAGGTGATGATCCCTCCAACTTACCAACTATGGTAGTCTGGTGAGCCTTTATTGCAGAGATTTTCTTCACTTTTCCAGTGGGCTTCAATTTTCATCAAGGAGCCTGAGAGAGGCCCTCTTTCAGTTGTTCATTTGTGCTCTATCTTCTGGAACTCAGGACAATGGTCTTTATGACCTCCTGTGCCTCTGGGATGTGGATCCAGGTACAGGGCCAACCAGGAGGCCAGAGGCAGGGGGGCCCACTGGGGTGGTGCTGCAGATGCCTGCGTGGCTCCACTTCTCCCCCGTCCACCCCTGGCTGGGAGACGCAGAAGAAGGTTGTTGCAAAAGATTTTTAAAAAGATGAGATCTCAGTTGTTGATTCCTTTCAATATTTTCCATGTGATCTGGGTTTTGTTCATAAAGTCTTTGCCTATACCTCTGTCTTCAAGAGTTCTACCTAATCTACCTTCCAACAGATTTAGTGTTTCTGTTTTAATATTTAGATCTTTCATCCATCTTTATTTTAGTTTAGTGCGTGGTGAGAGACGTGGGTTTAATTTTAGTCATTGACATGTGGAATACAAGTTGTTCCAGCACTATTTATTTAAAAGGCTATTTTCCAGGGGAGGTGTTGGGCCCTTTGTCAAAGATATGGTGGATGAGTGTGTTTGGAGTTGCTTCTGCATCTTTTAATCTGTTTCATTGATTCTCAGGACCGTTTTTTTTTTTTCCAGTACCATACTTCTTTTATCATAGTGGCTTTGTAGCATAATTTCAAGACAGGGATCATGATGCCCCCTTCTTTGCCTTTGTGGCCTAGCATTGTTTTTGCTATTTGGGGCTTTCTCTGGTTCCAAATAAATTTTAGGAATATTTTCCTCAGTTCTGTGAGTTATGCTATTAGTATTTTGATTGGTATTGCATTAAATCTGTATAACAATTTTGAGTCTATAGCCATTTTTACTATATTGATTCTTCCTATACACAAGCAATGGGTGTCTTTCCATTTTTTTTCCATTAAGTTTATTGGTACGTTTTAGGTATAAAATACAGTTCATTATAAAATACATTCATCATTGGGATCTTGTACCTTTACATGATATATCTTAGTTCTTATTTTTTCCCCTTCCCCTGCCCTCCCTTCACCCCCTCCACCCTTCCCTATTTGCAAAGACATTGTTTCCATTTTTTTCTTTCCTCACATTTTTCTTTTCCTTTCTTTCCTTTCCCCTACCCCTCCCAATTCCCCTACTCCTTTAGACCTTTTCTTATTATTATCAAATATCAATTATACTTGTTTAAAATTGCAATATCAAGATCTAGAAGACATTACCACAGATTTTACAGAATTTAAAAGGATATAGAAACCATATTACAAAAATCTTTTTTTGAAATAAATTTGATAACTTCTAAGAAGTACCTTGGAAGACAAATTAATGAAACTGACTCTGGAGGAATATAAAATTTGAATAGCACCTATTAAAGAAAGTACATTCCTAGCTTGAAAACCTACCTATATGACAACAGCAGGCTCATAAACATTTTAACTGATAAATGATATCAAACATTTAAAGCAGAAGAAAGAAGGAACACTTATCCTCTCATTTTAGGAAATCAACATTGTGCTAATCCTAAAACTGGATAAAGATAACAGAAGGAAAAAGTATGAACATAGGTAGAAATTTGTTTAACAAAACAAACTCTTAGAAGCCAGATCTGGCAGAATGTAGAAAGTGGTTTTATTTTAGGGAAGGCAGTGTTGGTTCAGCATTGGAAGATCCACCCCCAAAAGTCATCATTTTAACAGAGGCAAGGAAAAAGTTACATGATCCTGTCAGCAGTTGCAGAAAAAGTATTGCACTAAACTCTACAGCTGTTCATGGTAAAAGCTATCAGGAGACTAGAAGTAGAACAGAACCCTCTCAAGAGATCAAAGATATGTACTTCATACTTACAGCAAAAATGCCTTATATGAATGGAGAAGATACAGTGCTTTTTATCTAAGGTGGGGAACAAAGGTAGCTATGCTTACTCTTCATCTGTCCATTAAACTTTGAAACATAGACCTAAACCAAAATAGTCTGACAATAAAATGACACAATTAGGATGGTATTGGCAAGGTAGAAGCAGAATCTTTATATGTAGATGAAATGATCATCTACAGAGAAAATACTAAGTATTCTCTAGGAGTCCCTAGAACTTGTATTTGAATTTATCAGGATGAGAAAACACAAGGCATATATAAAATTTCAGGTCTATGTATACTTGCTATAAATGAAGAATTGGATATTGCAATTTAAAAGTTATGTAGGAGTGCAAAGGACCTAGGAAAGTAAAAAAGAAAAAACCAGTGTTGGAAAACATTTAGTACCTAATTTTAAGACTTCCTCTAAAGAAACAGCAATCAAGGCAGTGTTGTTATAAAGAAAGACATATAGATCATTGGAATAAAACAGAGAATCTAGAAATAGAACCACACATATATGGTCTACTGAATTTTGAAGGATTATTTAAAAGTAACATTTTATAGAACATAAACTCAATTCAAGAGCACAGGAAAATATAGTGTTTTCAGCAAATGGCACTAGAACACCTAGTATCCATATATAAAAAATTAACCTCAACCCTTTATTTCCATACATAAAAATAACTTGAAAG
>NW_004624796.1:12210239-12224922 GCF_000247695.1 Heterocephalus glaber
TCAGCTCCTCTATTTTTTGATCTGTGTCTTCTCTAGATTTATTAATCAGGTCTTGCACTATGGGCACAATCTCTGCTATTACCTGAGAAATTATTTCTGATTTCATTTTTTCCAGATCCTCTTTTGTTGCCAGTTCAGGGAGTTCAGGTCGTTGAGTATCACAATGTTCAATCTCGTTTCCCTTTGGGGTTGTTTTAGGTGATCTGGAAATCTGGTTTTAAAATTTGTTTATGTGTCTTCTCATTTCAGCAGTGGGGGTGCTGATGGCACCTGTGTGGCTCACCTCCTCTGTGCTTGTGGGGGTGGTAAGGTGGCCTGGAAGCCTCCTGTGAGCTCAGAGTGACTCACCTCCTCTGTGCTCGCGGGTGGGGGAGTATGGCAGCCTGGAAGCCTCCTCTTGTGCTCTGGGAGTGGCTCACCTCCTCTGTGCTCACAGGGGCAGGAATGGCAGTATGGAAGCCTCCTTTTGTGTGCTGGGAGCAGCTCATCTCCTCTGTGCTTGCAGGGGGCTCCATTTTCTGATATCCTTTTTGGTCTCTTTTTTCAGAGTACTGTGGTTTTTGATGTAATGATCTTTTACTTCCTTTGTTAGATTGATTCCTAAGCATTTCATTTTTTTAAATGCTATTATGGAAGGTGTGGTTTCCCTGATATCTCTCTCTGTAAATTTATTATTTGTGTACAGGAATCTTATTAATTTTTGAGTGTGGACATTGTATTCGTCTACACAACTGTGTTTTATTATAACCAAGAAGCCTTTTGGTGGTGTTTTTTGGGGTATTTTATACAGTACTATATGGTTTGCAAATAATGGTAGTTTAACTTCTTCCCTTTCTATCTTTATTCCTTTTATTCCCCTCTTTTCTAATGGCTCTTTGCTATGGCTAATGTTTCCAGACCTATATTGAATAGGAATAGTGATAGCAGATATCCATGTCTTATTCCTGATTTTATGGTGAAAGCTTTCAGTTTTTAATCATTTAATATGATATTGACTATTGGTTTGTCATAGATGGCTTTTATCAGATTGAGATAAAGACCATCTATTTCAATTTTTTGTAGTGTTTTTATCATGAATTGGGGTTGAACTTTGTCAAATGCTTTTTCTGCATCTATTGAGATGATTATTTGATTTTTGTCCTGGACTGTCTTGATATGGTGCATTACATTTATTAATTTGCATCCATTGAGCATTCCTTGCATCCCTGCAATGAATGAAACTTGGTCCTGGTGTCTAATATTCTTGAAGATTTGCAGCATCTGTTTGTTAGTATCTTATTGAAGATTTTTGTATCTATGTTCTTTAGGGAGACTGGCCTGTAGTTCTCTTTTTTGGTTGGGTCCTTCTCTGGTTTTGGTATCAGGGCAGTACTTTGTTGCAGTAATGAGTTTGGAAATATTGCTTCACTTTCAACTTCATTAAAGGGTTTGAGGAGTAATGGCATTAGATCTTCTAATTTCTGATATAATTCAGCAGTGAATCCATTAGGGCCTGGGCTTTTCTTTATTAGTAGGTTTTTAATAACATCTTCAATTTCATTGATATTTAGTTATTTGGAAATTTTATATCTTCTGGATTCAACAATGGTAATTCATATATATCTAGGAATTTGCCCATTTCTTCTGTTTTCCATATTATTAGAATAAAGATTCTCAAAGTAGGTACTGATGATCTTTTGGATTTCTGCAGGATCTGTTGTGATTTCTAATTGCATGGATTTGAGTCTTTTTTCCATTTTTTTATAAGGTTGCCTAAAGGTTATCAATTTTATTTAATCTTTCAAAGAACCAATTCTTTGATTCATTGATTCTTTGTATTGTTTTCTTAGTCTCTATTGCATTAATTTCTGCACTGATCTTTATAATTTCCTCCCTTGTATGAGCTTTGGGCTTCACTTGTTCTTTTTCTGGACGTTCAAGTATGAACATTAGGTTGTTTATTTGAATTCACCACTATAAATTTTCCTCATAAGACTGCTTTCATCATATCCCTTAAGTTTCAGTATGTTGTATCAGGATTATCATTTAACTGTAGAACTGTCTAATATCTCCTTTAATTTCATATGTGACCCATTGGTTCTTCAGGAGGGTGTTTTTTAATTTGTATATGTTTCTGTAGTTTTTGTGGTTTCTTTTGCCACCAATTTCTAATATCATTGCAATATGGTGTGATAATATAGATGGGATAATTTCAATTCATTTGCATTAACTTCATGCTCTATGAGCTCGTATGTGGTCTATTTTGGAGAACGTCCCATGCACAGCTGAAAAGAATATGTATTCTGATGTAGAGGGGTGGAACACTCTGTAAACATGTGTCAAGTTCATTTGTTCACAGGTTTGGTTCAGTTCTGGTGTTTCTTTGTTGATTTTTTGCCCAATCTGTCTATTTGTGATAATGGGGTATTGACACTCCCCATTGCAAGTGTATTAGTCCTTACTTAATTTTTCATGCCCATTAATATATGTTTTATATAGTTGAATGCAAAGGAACTTTGTTCATAAATATTTATGATAGTTATCTCTTCCTCTTGGAATTTTCCCTTTACAAGTATGTAGTGACTTTCTTTGACTCTCTTGATCAGTCTTGGCTTCAGGTTCACTTTATCCACAAATTGAATAGCTACCCCTGCTTTATCCAGGGTCCTGTCACCTGAAGTATTGTCTTCCATCCTTTGACTTTTAGTTATGAAGTTCTTTTTGAGTTGAATGTGTTTCCAGTATGTAGTAAATTGCATCTTATTTCTTGATCCATTCCGCCAGTATGTTTCTTTTCATTGTATTGTGTCAATTTATATTGATTGTTATAACTGATATATTTTGGCTTATCCTTGACATATTGTTTCCTGTTGTTGTTTCCCTGTCTTTCCCCTCTATTTAATTGCTTGCCCTGCCTGGTGGCTT
This sequence comes from Heterocephalus glaber, assembly GCF_000247695.1. The sequence continues at coordinate 12,213,144 of NW_004624796.1, forward strand.
CTTTCTTTTCATGTTCTTGGAACTACAGTCTTCATTATCTCTATCTAAAATATCTTTCAGAGCCCTTTGTACAGCTAGTTTGTTGGCCATGAATTTCTTCAGTTGTTATTTGTCATGGAACAATTGTATTTCTCCGTTGATTTTGAAAGATAGTTTTGCAGGGTACATCAATCTGGGTTGGAGGATGTTTTCTTTCAGGACTTGAAATACTTCACTCCAAGCTCTCTTTGTCTTAAGTTTTGTATTCAGAAGTCTGCTGTGATTCTGATGGGCTTTCCTTTACAGGTGATTTGTTTCTTTTCTCTAATAGCTTTTAGTATTCTGTTCTTTTGCTGAGTTTCTGGAGTCTTGATTATTATATGCCTTGTTGTAGATTTGTTTTCTTCATGGCTAATTGGAGTTCTATATATCTCACTTATTTGTATGTCAAATTATTTTTCCACATTTGGGAAGTTTTCTGCCACTACTCCTGTGAACAGGCTTTTTATGGCATTTGCATTGTCCCTTGCTTTCTACTTGATTCCAGTCAATTTTCTGGTATTTTTCTTTGCATCATCTTGCAGATGTTGAATTGTTTTTTTACAGTTCCTTTCTATTTTTAAGAAATCTTTCTTTTTGTAGTCCCTAATTGCAATCCTGTCTTCTAGATCTGATGTTCTGTCTTCACCTTGGTTCAGATGATTGCATATACCATCAATGAAGATTTTAATCTCCTGCATATCTGTTTGAATCTGTTGTATTGATTCCACTTCTTTAACACATTGGCCATTCATGGTTTCTGTTGTTTTCCTAAGCTCTTCCATTTTTTAAAATACATGTCTACTCTATACTATCTGAGCAAGTCCTGCATTTTGATCATCATCTTTCCTTTTACCTGAGAAATGATTTCTGATCTAATTTTCTCTATAAGCTCATGCATCTTTTTTTTTAAGTTTGCTGCTATAATTTCAGAAAATTCAGGTGAGTAGCTTCTCATTTCTTCTATCTCATTTCCCCTAGACTTGTCCTGGGTAGGCTAGAGGTCTGGGATTGCATTTTGCATCTGCATTTTGTCATTTTCTATTTTTAAATTTTAATTTGTTTTCTGCTTGAATGCTTTTATATTTCTTATGGTAGATAGCTTTATCATTAGTATTGAGGCTTCCCTAGGAAATGTCAAAGATGTTTTCTAGATGTAGCCACCTCTTGGTCTTTGTGTCCGTCCCAAGATTCTACCTTCTCAATTTATTAGAGGTGAGAGGTTGCTATTTGGCTCACCACCCAGTCCTTTGGTACTGGACTATAGTGATAGTTATGATCCCAGACAATCACCATGTTTTCATACAAAGGAGAACAAATGATTACAGCAAGTATGGAATCCTGGTTAAAGTAATGCAATTAACAATAACAATAGCATCAAGCACAGCCTACAAACTGACAAACTGGTATCTATTAATTTGGTACCTTTAACCATAGAATCAAGATCTACAGTTACATAACAAAATCCAGCATAAACCAGGAACTTGCATGTATTGAGTTTTCTCTTAGTAATTTTACCACGTGGAGGGGAAATCTAAGAGGGACAGAAGAAAAAACAGAGAGATAAATGAAGAGCACTATAGTAGAAGTGAGGTTGAAGGATAAAGGATGACCACCCAAGCTTTAGGAAATAGGAGAAGAGGAAAGGTGAGAAAGAATGGAGGAAAAAGCAAAAAAAAAAAATTAAAGTGAACCAGAAAGACTAGAGACAATGCTCACTCACATGAAAATATCAAGAAAACAAGAAAGACAGCTGAGGAAATAGAGAAACAAGATGAAAAAATATGCAATAAAAGTAAAAACCTAAACAACAACAAAACACCCAAACCAAACTGATAAATGAAAATGAAACAGAGAGAGAAAGAAAGAAAGAAAGAAAGAAGAAAGAAAGAAAGAAAGAAAGAAAGAAAGAAAGAAAGAAAGAAAGAAAGAAAGAAAGAAAAGAAAGAAAAGAAGAGAATAAAATTCCTCTGGTGCCAACAGTCTTGTGTTAGTGTTTGAGTCAGAGCCCACATTTGTGCTGCCAAGTCTGAAGTAGGATTAGTGCTGGGTCTGGGGCTGGTCTTGGACTCCACGTGTCTTATCTTACCCCCACATCTCCTTACCATGTTTACCTCCATGTGCCTCTCCCAGTTGCTATGGCACTCTCAGCCAGAGACAGCCCAAGGCTGCTTCCTGTCCCCTGTAGAGTTAGCCCCTCTCAGACCTTGTCCAGTCTCCCATTTCACATTGTTGATTCCTTTCACACCACTTATTACAGGGCAGAGGAGTGCTGTCTTCCCTTTTGTTGCCTCATGGGCTGTACAAGGCTACTTAAAACATGCTTCCATGGTCCATGTCCTTTTTGAGCTTCTAGTCACAGGGCAGGAGAGGTGTACTCTTCCACTTACTATCCGCTGCAGTCCCTAACCTTCTTGTTGCTAGAAGTTCCAGGTAGCAGCAGTGGCACACAACAAAAACAAACAAACAAACAAATGAACAAGCAAAAAACCTGGCAGTCAGTTGGAGGAGCAGCTTCCTGTTCACCCACCCATGTGCGTGCTGGTAGAATTTTTTGCCAGGCTATGATGTTTTCTGTTTGCAGAAAACAAAAGAGGTAAAGGGAATTATACCCCAGATCGATCCTGTGTGTGTTGAGTTTGCCATACTTTTCCAATTTTTTGGAAACATCCCAGAATGGCAATTCCTATTCCATGTGACACATCCTGTGAACCAGCAACAGTGCCACTGTCAGCCCTGTGGGCTGGTATGCTGTTTTCTAAAGTCCTGTGCCTATGTATAGTTTGATCTATGAGTCTGTTATTTCATATTGATTTGGGATCAAGATTTATTTCCCTCCTTTTCTTCTAATTACCTGTTTTTGCTTGATTTTCTCCATATAGCTCTAACATGGCCCCTCTTTATTCAGCCATGTGGAAAGTCTTCTAGCATTAATTATAATAGGTTTTCTGAAGTACTCCTGAAATAAAATTTAAAATGTATACAAAAATATATAAATTGAAAAATATCAAGATAGCACTTCCACTTTTCTTTGTGTATTTTCTGTGTAATGCATTCTAACTGCTTTTTCTTGGCTTTGGTCTGTACCAACAAAATCAGTGATGTACATCCTGATCTTTAGAGTTTGGCACTTGCTAAGAGCTCATCTTTATGAGTATAGTTAGAAGTAGAACTTTCTATTTCTTCAAAAACTCATAATGTTAAATAATCTATTATATAGCTGTAAGCCATCAAAGTAAATGTGTACACATCAAAGTAGACATTTAAGCATATATATATATACATATATATATTTCAAAGACACAACAGAAATTCAAAGTACTTACTCCTCAAAAGGAAATTATCTATCACTGAAGATTTACTGTCTTTTTCCACTTGAATGTTAACCACTTGATGATTCGTTTCTCAGTGCTCATTAGCACTAAAGGACAGACTGTGGCATAGCCATTGCCCACAAGCATCCGGACACAATAGCTAATTGGTTCACTGTTCCACAATATTCCAAGGAAGGAGAAAGTAACACAGTCCAAAAAGTACATAAACATAAACAAACCCATGAGCACCAGAATGGTCTGGGTGGCCCTTTCTTCTGGAGATGCTTTTGGAGAAAGGCTGGTGCTGTGAAGATGCTGGAACTGCCTCTTATGCCTGCACAACAGAGTCACCATGTATCCACTTGAGAGAGCCATCAGCCCTATAAAGGAGATATCCTGAATGTTCGCCAATGAGAAAAATATGTACCTGAACAAGTAACTAATGGGCCACTGAGAGCAGGACTCAGTGACGAACACGAGACTGTGTGAGGTCACATTGGGGGTGGCACCAATGGAGACTAAGAAGCGACCGTTCAGGAGCATATTGAAGACCCATAAAAAGACAAGGCAACATGGGTAGTGATGTGAGGATTTATGTTTGAACTTTGCCAAACAAGAGTTCCTGGGGCTGAGGGTGATGGCCTGGAGGACACTCAGCAGGCAGGTGGTACAGATGGAGAGGGCCCTCATCAACCTGTTTACATAAATAACCGATTTGCACATGAGATCACTTCCCCAACCCTGGAAACCAAAAGTGTCTGCAGCTATGAAGCCCACCGTTACCAGCAACACCAGGTGGATTAAGGCCAACTGGCTGATACCCAGGTCCAGGGGCTTGGGCCTGTGCTTGAGAAGAAATGCGAGGATGTGGAACAGAAGCAGGGCAGTGTTGGCTATGATCCCAATGGTGACTTCAAAGAAAACTGTGTTTCTTAGGTCAGTATAACTGGAAAATTTTCTCTTTTTATTCATCTTGAGATGCTAATTTAAGAACATACAATAAATGTCTGAGGAGAAAAGCAAGAAAAATATGTTATCATATATATTCCCACTGTCATCAATCACAACCAACACTATGCCTTCATCAGAACATGTGGATTCTTCTCCATGTATCCTTTGCCCTTCAGAACTCAGGTTCCTCTCACACCATCCCGGATGCACTGCTGTTTTTACCCCTGTAACAGCCATTCCCAATGGATGCTGAATTAGGAGTCTCACTGTGGGGCTCCCACAGCACCTCTGGAGAAAACTGTCACAAATTATGGAAAGTATTTCCTTAATTTTCCTCTCAATTTTTAGCTTTAAAAATCAGGCACAATGTCTTACTTACTTTTATATGTGTAGAATGTGAATAAAGTGCTAGCTATATAGAAAGAACTCTATATATTTTTTGTTGAAGTTGGTAGAGGAGAGCTTCCTATGTCTAAAAATAAGATCCTCCTAAGCAATAACTGTTCATAGGATAGCCATACATGGTTACATTATTTTAGGCACATCTTTATTCTGGTTTATTATCAGACCAAATATTCATAGAGAAGGAATGTTACTCAGTAGGTTTGCATTTTATTCAGTAGGTTTGAATTTTGCTAAGTAGACAAGTGACTCCAATTTACCTCTATAATCTGACATTTACCAAATGCAGAACTTGAAAAGACGATTAATATTTCTGAGCCACAGTTATCTGAATTGTAAAATATGGATAACTATATTACTTATTTCCTGGAGATATAATGTGTACAAATGTACCAAACATGAAGAGACCATGTCATAAGAATGAAATGCTGGTTATTATTGTTATTAGTATATAATTCTTCATACATGTAACCTCAGAGAACTAATACAGCTTATAAAATATTCCACCACTGTTCCAGCTTAAAAGAACAAGGGCAAATGAATACCAAAATACTAGACTCTTAATATCATTTATAAGACATAAAATTAAAAGAAAATTTTGGGGACTTTCAAGATTACATATCTTTTATATGTTAGAAACTGATGCCAGGAAAACCTAGTCTAAATAATCCGGTTGCAGTTATTAATTTTTATTAGGACCACAAATCCCACATTTCACAGGCAAGTGGAATGAGAATGCTAAATATTTTAAGGAATGCTGATGATTAATGCCTTGGTTTTAATGAGGTGAATGTGAACTATTTCCACCCTAAAGGTGTTTGTCCATGAGTCCAAAAATTTGATGCCTTCCTCAATAAAAAAAAAAAGTTATTTGAAGGGTTATGTGCTCAAATGTAAATTGTATACCATAGAATTTGGTTATAACTAAATTTTAGGTTATGTGCATGTGTGATTCAGGTATATTCTTTAAGTCAAGTCTGAATAAACCAATAATATGAGCATCCTAAAATAGTAGCATGGGTAGAGACATATATTCATACATATTTATCATCTAAATATAGATTAAGACTACACTTTCATAGATATTTAAAATATGTACTTTATAAGTGATTGAGAGGAACCTGAAATATTTAGGCACAAGGAACAAGTGACTACATTTAACAGTTCAGAGGTAGGTGAGTACTTGGTTTAAATCCTTGGACATTTTGATTTTTAAAGTAGACATGTCATAATAAGAATTAAACAGTTTTAAATCTCTTTCCTAAAGTATTGATAAAAGAAAGTAGCACAATTTTCTCCACTCACACAATCAGCAAATTAAGGATCAATCCTCTTACACTCAGGGAGATCATTGAAATGTACTCATCTGACTCCCAAATGTCTCTGACTCTTGTGGACCACTACTGCCATTAAGCACAGTCCTCATTGGTCTTCCCAATGTTTTATGCACTTGTAAGTGACAGACATCTATTTCATGTAAGTTACAAAATATATTCTCATAATATTTTAAAGTAGTAACATTAAATTGGCACGTACTATCATATACACATAATGTTTGAAAATAATTACAGGAAAAATGAAATATAAATTTTAAAACTTGTATTCTCATGTTATTTATGTAAAATTCAAGCTTTATTTTAATTCTGTTTTTAAAAATTGAGTCTGGCAAATAACCTTGTAAAACTGGCCAAATAGAATGTTTGAATAATCCATGAACTAAAGGGATAGGACTACTGTGTTCAGTACTGATTAGTGCTTAGAGCATTACAATCCTAAAAGCATGATAGACTGAGGTGGGAGATGTATGCAGATGCTCTAAGTTTATTCAACATTTGGGATATCAGGGCACCCCTAAGTCCTTACCTGGAACTGGCAATTCTTTAGAGTAGAAGAGCATTAATACAGGAAAGTGCTACATTCCTGACTACCCACATATGTTCTTAGTTCCACTGGAGCATCAGAAAGATGACAGAAAATAAGGCCAACCATCCAGCCACCTCCAAATTTTGTGGGTCACACACAAGTATACTAGCAAACACTCTCCAAATATCTTTGTCTTGTAGTTGTCTGTAAATGTTACATAGAAAGGTATATAGCTATTTTTTTACTCGTTTTATTAGGAAATACTTTCTGGAGAGTGATCACATGAAAACAGGCTAACGGAAATGGTCTAGTTGTGTGTCCCCTCCCAGCCATGCCTCATCCAGCTCACACCTGGCCAGGATCAGCACAGCTTAGGGGAATTGGGGACCAGACAGCAGTTCCTTACATCCATAGGATGGTCTAGAAGACACCCCTCAAATGCAGCTCTCAGGAGTGACAGTGTTGTTATTCCTGTACCTTACAGATCAAACTCACAATTGTGAACGTTAATATTGTCATTGTGTATAAAAAGGGAAACAAAGTCTCTGAGCTGAGGCTTGCCTTGAGCATGAGAGTGGGTTAATTTTGAGGGAATATTGGTCTGCATGCTACAACTTTTGGCAGAATTCAAGCTGGAAAACTATAAAGAGAAAGAGGGTAAAAGAGCAGACACAGTAAGGAAGGTAAAATCATTACCAGCCAGCTAGGCTGGAGGCACAGCTCAGGCACAGCTCAGCTCAGCCTTCAGGACATGCACAGACCCAGGAGAAGGAAGGGAAAACCTGAGGACCATCTGAGTACATGGGTGGCAGCCGTGTACTCTTAAAATGTAGTAGGCATTACCACCTTTTCTACCAATTTAAAAGATGTTTATATACATATCTGGGTGCTCATTTATCCATAGCTTTTTACAGCATTAATATATTTACATCTATTTTAAGAAAAATCAAGAGAAGATAATTACTCTTGCAAAGTAAAAAAACAAAGTCCCAGAGGCACACTGTCACCACTTGTCTTTATGTCTCTGAAACATATTATGAAGAAAAGGAGAATAGTTAACATTTATCTGTTAATATAAATACTTAAACAAGCATTGGGGGTGTGCATCCTTCATTAAAAAAATATCCAGGACAGATGAAAATATTTGGCTCTAAATATTTCCCCTACTGAGTGGAGTTATGGCATATTAACTATATTAACTATGAATGAAAGCAGAACAAATATTTTTAAAGTTAAGAAATGTATAGAAAATATCCATGGGACATATTATTTCCTCTCAACAAATTCTGGTGGATTATATTCTAAGAACCTTACCAGGAACAAAGGAAAAATCTCCACTATCATCACTTGTAAAATAAACATGCTACAGTTCCCAAACAGTCCTTTTCTCCCATCAAAAATAAAGCTCCATCTGGCCCCAGCTTTTATATCTCTTCGTCTTTTTCTTCATCTCCCACCATTCTTCCCCCATAGACCCTTCAACCACACAATCTACAGCAATACCTTTGTTCTACTTTTTTGTGTAATTGCAATACAACTTTTATTATTATCTGATATAAAATTTCCTAACAGGTAGAGCACATGTCTAAGTGCTGACACCACTAATGTGAAATTTGGGAAATCAACACTGGGCCAAGCAAGCTCTCTATGAGAAAATGCTTGCACATATTTTGTAAGGTTTCTTTTAAAAATTCTTTTTTAGAGCTGATGATTCGAAGAATCTCATTGTATACTAAGTAACCCAAACCACAAAAGTCACTTATTCAAAAAGTTTTAATTAATTTATACAGGTGAGAGGAGAAAATGAGTCTATATAACAAAAACCATCGTGAAAGTTCATCTCTTTCACAAGGGTTGTTAATATGAATATAAAAACTTCAGACTAAAATGACAATATCTTCCTTGAGAAATTATATAGCAAGTAAATTAAAACCACTTAGTTCAGAGAAATAAACACCTACCTGAAGTTGAGTATTTCCTATGAATATACTAGTTTTATAAGTCACTAAATTAAAGACTGATGTCTATAAAAATATATGTCTCCAGAAACCTCGGCAAAGCCCACTGTTTTCTTTCCATAGCTTGCCTAGGACTCTGCTAGCCCACTGATTCTGGATCTGTGGACAGAGAGGCACTTACCGAGAGGGCCACGTGGGGATCCAGTGCTCCTGAGAAGACTCTTGCTCAGCCTTAAGAAAAGGAGGTCATTAGCTCACCTCTCTGCAGACCTGTCAATTTAGCATCTGTAGGAAGGTGACAGGATCCAGCTGGGGAGGACAGAAATACAGAGTCCTCTGTGGAACACGTCACCTGTCTCTGGATTTTACTTTCTTTTCTCTTAGATAACAGCCATCTGGGGACAGCTGTGCTTGAACTTTCTTCTATGTTCCTTTGACACATCTGCATGAGGGATCAGAAAGGTCACATCAAGTACACATCACCATGTTCTCTCCTTTTGATCCTAAATTCAAATCCAGCATTACAAGTTTGTTCAAACCCATGGCAAACTCCTCTGGTCTGAGAGATTCCTTGTGCCTCCTAAGAGTTCTCAGTGGCTCTGAGGCTCCTGTCCCTAAGTGTGACAGGCACGCTCTTTTTCTGTCTGTTCTCACATGGAGCACTTGGTTACTGGGGATTCCTGGCTGTGGATTTCATATGTTTCGTGATTTGCAAATTCTTAGTTTTAGGTTTCAAGCTGTGAGTCAAATATCAACGTGAATTTTAATAGAAGTAAAAAAAATAGAACAACGGAAAAACAAAAGGAGGTTGTGGGTTGCAATGATCACAGGCACAGGAGCATAACTAAAGCTGAGGCAGAGCTGGAGCTAGACTCCACGCTGTGAGGAAGCTGAATGTTCAGCCTTCATCCTTACCAGTGGAGGTAAGAAAAGGCTCACACTTTCTCTGAATTAAAAAATACAATATTATTCCCCCATAAACTATATGAAATTATACACATAATTATAAAATATGTAATGAAATGTAACACTGTGACATATAGTGAAAAGAAAATGCAACCATTTAGCTAGATCAACAGATGCTCCTGCTGCTGAAATTAGAAGCCAGCAGTTCCAAACAACTATTGTCCATATAATAAAGGTTAATCCAGGTTTAATGCATAAAAAGATTGTGTTTTTTTCTCTCTGGAGACAAATGGAAATGTAAAAGGGGTTTATTGGTAATAGAAAAAGTAGTTATGAAATACTGTAATATGAATTTTCACTAGGATTGGTCAGTGAATGACTAGAAACAACAAAAGAACTCTTCAAACATTTCAAACAGGTCAGCAAATGTCACAATGCAAGTAAAGAGGGTAAAAAATGTTTAAAAATGAAATAAACTGATGAAGGTTATTAAATATTCTAATATGTATATTGAGCCTTCTGAAGAAACAAAAATGAGGAATACACTAGGAGAAAGGGGTGGACAGTTTTTCCCAAGCCTTTTACAATGTATCAACCAAGAATCTGAATGACCTCTCTACAAAAGACCAAAAAAAATCAAGCTTCAACTTGTCACACTGAAATTGCTGAAAAAGTATATGAAATATATATTGCAAGGAACAAGAACCAGAGACAGTTTGATAGAAAAAACGATGAGCACATACCTTCCAGTCAGAAGTAATGCAAGCCAGAAAAAAATGAAACAATAGCTGAAAATTAAAATATTTTTCTCTATAAATTCCTATTAGTAGTGAAAACATTTTTGAAAGATGACTGGAACAGGGGGCGGGGATTTAGCTCAGTGGTTTTGCAGCCTGCAGCACAAGCACAAGGACCCGAGTTCAATCCCCAGTACCAAAGAAAAAAAAAAGAAAAGATGACTGGAACAATGATGTTTTTAGACATGTAAAATCCAATATCATAACTCCCTAGAGAAAATAGATATTAAAGACCTTACCTCAACATCATGAAAGCCATTTATGAGAAATCTACCCATAGCATCATATAAAATAAATATGGAAAGCAGAAAGCTTTTCCTCTAAAATCAGGAACAAGGCTAAATGTTCACTATCATACTTTTGTTTAACACAGTAAACAAAACATTACCCAATCAGGCAAAAGAAAGAAATAAAAGAAATACATAAAGAAAAAAAGAGAAGTCAAACTATCATTATTCTCAGATGACATGATCCTTTACACAGAAGACCCCCAAAATTTCACCAAAACACTCCTAACCATAACCAAATTCAGCAAGGTATCAGAATATGAAATCACACAGAAGTCATAACATTCTTGTACAGCAATAATGAACCCACTGAGTAATAAAATACGAAAACAATACCATTCACATTAGCCTCCAAAGATTAAATACTGAAGAATTAACCTGATCAAGGAAGTGAAAGATCTCTATAATTATAACTAGTTGTAATTATAACTATTACTCTTAAATGAGAGCTTAAAGAAGACATCAAAAAATGGAAAACTGTCTTCTGTTCCTGGGTAGGCAGGAGCAATATGATCAAAATGACCACACTACCAAAACTTATATGTAGACTTAATGCAATCCTAATCAAAATACCATTGTATTACTCACAGAACTAGAAACCCTAATCCTAAAATTCACGTTAAATCAGAAAATACCGCTCTACAAACTGTGAGCTGAAGTAAATCTTTCCTCCTTTAACTCTGAGTGTCAGGGATTTTTTTCTCTGCAACAACAATAAAAAAGTAACCACAGGCACGCCCTACCGAGGTCCTGAGTCACGCGGAAGACACCTAATCACCCCACTGCAGACAGGCAGGTCTGCCCACACCCTGCCAAGGTCCCCAGTCACGACGAACACAAGCCGAATCAGCCCGCTGCAGACAGGCAGGTCTGTGCACGCCCTACCGAGGTTCTGAGTCACGCGGATGACGCCAAATCACCCCACTGCAGACAGACAGCCACCTGATTCCACATTACCAAGGTACAGAGGACACCAGGTCACCAGACCAAGGTGCTGAGTCCCACTGCTCCTGGCCCAGAGGGAGGGGCTTCTGAGCCACCATCCCACTGTTCCTGGTCCAGAGGAAGGGGTTTCCAGGCCACCATCCCTCCGGCTGCTCCCAGCCCACAGGAAAGGGATTTGGGTCACCATCCTTACGGCTGCCCCCAGCCCCTGTCCCACCTCATCCAGCTCAGAGGAGGTAATTCGGGCAGGCGCTAACAGGCCCCTGCCCCAGTCGAAATGAGAAAACACATAAATAAGTCTCAAAACCAGACTTTCAGATCACCTACAGCAACCCCAA